>OU426996.1:6118755-6128755 GCA_911387935.1 Dolichovespula saxonica | reverse complement strand
TAAAAGCCACGCCTAACGACGAGTACATATGCGCTTATATATCTCTCGGGGCTAACCTCTCAATGCAAACAATTATTCCTCGAATACGTTTATTTCCTTGACGATCGACGGATCGAACGAGCCCGGACCTCTCAAGATCGAACAGCCACGATCCAGTTCGAGCCAGTCCGAGCCAGACAACCCGGTAGACCACCTGGATAGCGGGCGGCTTCTTCTTCCTTCCATGAAAGCTCTCTCTCTCTCTCTCTCTCTCTCTCTCCCTCTCCCTCTCCCTCCCTCTCCTCTCTCCTCTCTCCCTCTCTACTACCACTCTCCAGCCAATACAGAAGTCGCTGGAACGAACGTGCGTCCTCTTTATTTCGTATCGCCGGATCCAAACTTCTTTGCACATAATTCAAAAACATACTTTCGACAGTTAATCTTCGAATAATTCTATTCGACGACGTACTTTTCCCCGTTTCCTCCTTAGGTCGGACAATTTTTTGTCCCCCTTTTTTTTCATTTCCAATCCCCTTCCACCCGCGATTTTCCTTTGCCTTCATTCCTTCTTTCTTTTCTTTTTTTTTTCATTTATTCTTTTTCTTTCTCTCTTTCTTTCTTCCTTGCCCCGTTTCTTTTTAAATTTTTACTATAATTTCTTTTTCCCTCTTTTTTTTCCCTTGCCAACACGCGGACTCGCTAAGCTCTCACTCTACCAATCGGTACGGTTACGACATCTTAAATACGTACAAGGCTCGTCGATCGTTTCTATAAAAAAAAAAAAAAAAACAAAAAAAGAAAACGCTTTAGGGGACGGAAAGAATGATTAATCGAACCGAAGGAGCGGGAGGATTTGTTTAATATCGTTTTAAATTGAGGTCACGAGAATTCGTTGGGATGTAGGTTTTTATTTAAAAACAAAAATTTTTTTTTAATTAAAAAGAAGTATATATATATATATATATATATATATATATATATATATATGCATGCATGCATGCGTGCGTGCAGTGCAATTTTTATTGCAAGACATTTTTTCCATGGAAATAAGATCATCGCTCCATCTCGTGGTAAAACGTTGAAACCACGTGTTCTTTTTTTTTCAAGGTTTCTAACGAAATCGTTACCGACGAGGATAACGATAACTTACCGACGAAGACATATTACCGACTTACCGACACAATTACAGGAACTACTTATCGACGGTGATTACCAACAATTTACCGACGCAATCATTCATTAATGGCTCCATAATAATTCATCGAACCATTTGAACAAATTATTACGACATTAACAATGTTAAAATTAAATACAAAAAAAAATTCAATCAACGTGCCTCTGCATTCCTTTATTACTTTATGTACAATTATATAGAGAGCAATGTGCTACGAATTGGGGATATACTTTATATACAGATAACAATAATAACAATAACAATTAGTAACAACGAAAAAAAAAAGAAGAAAAGAAAAATACATTAATATTACCGACAATGTCAATAAATTTGGAATGGCTTTTGCAATATCTCTGCGAGATGTTTTAAAAAGAAAGAGAGCGCATCGTTTGCGATTACACAGTAAGCTTCTTAAAATATGATAAATTGTCGAACGCAAGAAAAAAAAAAAAACGATGGGTGTGAAGAATTGAAAACGATGAAACTTTGAAAAACAAAGAAAAACAGATTAAACAATATACATTTCGCGTCTATTCACTTATAAATATGCTTCTCTACCTGTATTTTTTATCTAATAAATTAAAAAAAAAAAAAAAAAAAAAAAATATATATATATATATATAGATTGAAGCTGGTCGCGTCAATTTCGTTTTCATTATTTTTTTTCTTTCTTTCTTTTTTATTTTTATTTTTTTTTTTTTTTAATACTAGCTCAAAAAATTTTTTTTACTTTCTCGACCTTGTTTTCTATCGTAATAAACTGAGTACCTTAATACTGAATACTTCCACCAAAGAGAGAGATCGGTAAATCCTTATCAAAGCAGATAAAAAGATGTATTTTCATTGGAACGGTCGTAAGTAAAAAATATAACGCGATATAGATGAATCACGTATCCATACATACATACATACATACATACATATATATATATATATATATATATATAATAATAATAATAATAATAATAATAATAATAATAATAATAATGAATATCAACGAATGGTCCACATATCACAAGTATCAATCAGCCTTTCACTCGATCTTTGATCACCGATCGTTAGGTAACGTTTAATACTCGTTAATTATTTATATTTGTTTCTATGTTTTTTTTTCCTTTTCTCTTTTCTTTTCTTTTCTTTTCCTTTCTTTTCTTTTCTTTACTCCAGTTAACTGGAATACAAAGAAAAAAAAATAGTCGTCTATTTGTCCTCGTTTAACTACCAACAACGATAATAAAGATTATTTATGAAATTAGTCTTGAACATTCTTTTTGTAGCACTCTCGTCTACCAATTTCTTCTTTTTTTATTTTTTTTATTTAGACCGATAATAACTCATACCCTTCGAACGGTTTATGTTGATTCCAGCATACCTCCAGCAAGTTTGGTCGCATATAAATTCAAGGCCTTAAAAGAGAGAGAGAATGATAATTTAGAAAAAAAGTAAAAATATTAAAAAAAAATAATAATAATAATAATAAATAAAAATAAAAAGAAATCGATCGTACGAGTCTAACGTTATAGTTAAAAAAAAAAAAAAAAAAATAAAGGAAATGTCAAAATACTTATACACACCTTATATATAAAAGCATACTGTTCTTTAGTTTGCACAGCCCCAGCTCTATCTCTTCTTATCGTATAAACCACTCTCGGGACGTCAACCGTTCGTGTAATTTCATATTGCCTAATTCCCAGGTCCAATGCTATAAGCGTACCCGTACGTCCTGTACCAGGACTACAATGGACCACTATAGGCCCTGGACCACCTCTTTGAAGGGCTCTACCCTCGAGAAGTACAGCAATAAGTCCTGCACCGTCCGTTTGGACGCCACTGGCCGGCCATAAGTACCAAATATGGTATACTTCTCTGAACGTGTTATTTTCTAAATTCTACAAAAAAAAAAAAAAAAAAAAAAAAAGAAAGAAAACGAAAAACACCGATATCAATTAATAATATTACAAACGTAACTGAAACTGGTGATTATGAATAAAGTGATCTCTCCAATTGTGTCGGTAGAAATATTTAAAAAAAAAAAAAAAAAAAAAAAAAGTGGAAGAAAAGTGGAAAAAAAAAACTTTTCTCCGTTTGTCTCGTTATGGGAAAAAAAAATAAAAATAAAAATAATAATAATAAAAATGATTTTTAAACAATTCAAACTCTTCTACCGAACGTCAAAATATCTCTCTCAGTATGAACAAAAATATAACGACTTAAAGATCTCACATTCATAAATCACATTTCGTATTTGCACGGTTTTAATGATAACGTTTTAATCATATGATTTAAATTGATATTACCTTCAAGTGTAACGTCGATATAGCATATTTCTCTTTGGTTTCTCGTTTCTTCAACGTCACTTGAAAATCACCGTACAATCTATGACAATCCGTAACTTCGGAGGGCGGTATATATTCGGTACACTTTTCTACCCCATTTTCGAAAAGATCAGTCAGCATTATTATCACTTTCGATTGTTGTTCCCAAATCATACGCCAAAAATCGGTAACAGTCGTGTCCATAGGTGCTTGACAGGCGATGTAATATTTCGTCGCATTTTTAGGACCCTGAGAGGAAAATATTTGTGAATTTATGTGTACACACACACACACACACACACACACACCACGTACGTACGTACGTACGTATGTATGTATGTATGTATGTATGTATGTATGTATGTATGTATGTATGTATGTATGTATGTATGTATGTATGTATATACATAGAATGAACCATAGAAAAATACAATACAATAAATGAACTAACTCTAACGTAACTGGCATTTATGTATTCCGAAAGAGGATCGTCGTTGAGCTTTTTCAACGGTACTCTACTTTCCGGGAGTGGTATCACGTTCGCATATCTGTTCTTTACTTCGGCACCCAAAGGAAGTTCGTCCATCTTGGCGGAAACTTGTGGTATACTTAAATATTCTTCGTTAATGGCATCGACGTCGTTCGAGAAAGAAGTAAGTCCGGTGAAATTTAATGGGTGAGATGGGACTGCACTCTGCAAGTAAGTAAGTATAAGTAAAATTTTAGAAATTATCAAATTTTTATTCGACACTGCAACATTTTTTTTATTTTTGTTTTTTCTTTTTCGTTGTCGAAAATTCAAACTCACAGTTTCTTACAATTTACGAAAGTAAATAAAATATTAAAAAAAAAAATAAAAAACGTTCGTAACGAATCTGCAAATTTTTATCTTAATACAAATAAAATGTAAATAAACTTTACGCATTTGATAAAATACATACTGTATCTTCGAAGGCGGGATTACCGTAACTTCTCTTAGACGATCTAGCGAAGCCTTTTCGTCTAACGCTGTTATAAGCGGATACACTGTCCAAACTATACGCATCCAAGGATACAGGTCGACATCGTTCGCCGTAATTGAATCTCGTTTGTCTTTTTCTCATAACGAACTGCAAAAATTATAAGGCTCACATTTTTAATCCGTGAAAGATCAATAATATTCCTATATATAACATCGGTTATGTGTACACATAGTATGTGTACAGAGGGTCTTTTGCCTTGGTACGACCTCGTATTTATCGCAATCGGCATCAACGATTTTTTCGCTAGTCTTTTTATCGTTTCAAACGTTTACCGAAAAAGAAACGTGTAACATTGAAAGGATAGATAAGAAGTTAGAGTAGAATATAATATACAATCATCGGGAGAGTTAGGTAACGCTGATGTATGGAATTTAGCAAAATATGAAGTGGATTGACTCGAATGACTTTGAGAGACGGAAAGTGTTCGACTCCAGCCGAATACATTTCATGATCTACGCGTCGACACCGTTTATGGGGGTCTATGGGATAACTAAACGTCGTTAGAATATTTTCAATTAATTTTGTCGTTAAGTTAATTTCCATTAACGACCGACAAATAGTTCAACAAATCTCACATTGCGCGTATGTACATATAAATAATTTATTGATTTATTCGAAAGCAATCCCATTACTTTTATTACCTCGCATTGTCATACGTATTAGACGCTAATAACTTATTATATGAAAAAAAAAAAAATTAGAATTTTAAATAAAAAATATTTACTATTACGATGTCCCATAAGTTTCTTCCTTTTTTTTTTCATAGTCATTCATAGAGTGGCGCGGAAAAAAAATTAGGGGACACTCTAATATTATATTGTACCAAGTCGGATATTATTAATAGTGAAAACGTCAAAGTACAATTATATCAAGTATGATCAGTCGGCTTAAATGATTTGAGGAAATCGGAAGAAAAAAAAGAAAAAGAAAAAAATATGACACTAATAAAAATCCACGATCTATAGATCTCCTTCCGTCTTACCAACAACTTTTAAATATGAATTATTCATAAATAATTAATCGATATTTATTTGAAACTGAAATTACCATTAATTGTTACCGCATTGTCGTATAAAAAAAAAAAAAAAGAAAAAAGGAAGAAAGAAAGAAACAAACGAAGAAATTATTTTTTTGTTCCGCGACACCTAAAATGCAAGTAAACACAATGGTAAAGCTAATTCGTTTTTTTTTTTTTTTTCAACGCGGATATTCCTACGTAACGCGAATTATTCATGACTAATAATTCCCCAGGTAAGGCAAGTAGTTATACGAGTAGGCGTATGAACAAACGAGGAAGACTTTCATGAACCTACCTACGGCGTAGCTGCGCTGGCTGCGCTGCATCTTTTATAAATCGAAACGTATCGTCTCTCTCTCTCTCTCTCTCTCTCTCTCTCTCTCTCTCTCTCTCTCTCTCTCTCTCTCTCTCTCTCTCTCTGTGTGTTGTGATAATGAGCGGCGTTTATAGCCGGTATCGCGAATAACAATTTTTCTCTTCCTTTTCTTTTTCTCCAACGTATCAAATTAATCAAACTTACCAGAAGGCCGGCGAGAAGTAGTAGACAGATGAATGCTACCGAGGATACAACAACGACCGCTATTGCGTTGCTAGAATCTATTTTTTCCTGTACTAGGACAATACTGTGTATCTGAAAGGGATAAATTTAATCGTACGAATACAACGATCAAAATAATATACCTATGAGGGATTTTTATTCGCTATATTGTCGGATGAAGGGGGTGGGAGGGGAGTGGAGGGAAGGAGAGTGGGAGGAGGTTAAAGGTTGAAATTGAACTCACCGTTATCAAAAAATCTTTTCCAAAGGATTTGTACAAATTCGGTAATATCTTGGTCGTCGTCGCGTCGAATCTACCATTTTCGTCGACCACGTAAACGTATACGGTAAAAAAGGATCCCTCGGTCGAGGAATTACCATCCTTCGAGTTGTCGAATTCGGTGCAGGGATTTTTATGAAATCTAACTTGTTTCGCCGGTACGACTCTGCGAACGTTATAAATACGACGGTGTTAAATTTTCAAATAAACATAATCGACGTGTTCTCGAAGTTATATATACACATATATGTATATATACACATATAGTTATATATACATACATACATACATACATACATACATACATACATACATACAGACATACATACATACATACATATATGTATGTATGTATATACACTTTAACGACGTATACTCACTTATCCGTGCTACCAGTTGACAATACGTCAGCAAGGAATTTTCTTAGTTCGTCGAGAAGCGGACAAACGTCTTGTTTGTTACCCTCGAGTATCACCCTAACCAAAAACGTTATTTCGTCCTGCGGTAACGTCTCCTCCATTATGGTGGTGGTGGTGGTGGTGGTGGTGGAGGTGGTGGTGGCGATGGTAGGCGTAGGGACGATGGCTACCACCGAATCGACGGATTTCTTCCCGACGAGCAACTTGTCGTCGGGAAAATTTGTAACGTAGGTACCACTTGGTAGATCTAATGTAACGACGTTAACGAGCGGCGTTACGTCTGAACTCTCGGCGGTTGTACTTTCTACGGCGGTCATCATCATATCATTGTTTTCCGTAACGGCAATCGGACTTTTAAACGTACTTCTAGCGACGATCAAGTTCGACGAGGGTGTAACTGGTAAAGCGCGTTCTACCGTTGTAGATCTTGGCCACGACGACGACGCTATGTCCGAAAAACTTCTCGTACTTTCCTTCGACACGGAAACGTTGTTGTTGTTGTTGTTACTGCTGTTGCTGCTAACGTCGATATCGGTCTGTTCGTGATTCATAGACAAGGTCTCCTCGACTGGCAAAATCGTCGTGGAAAAGTTCCCGACGTTTTCCGTTAATGTGACGAATTTGTACTCGACGGTACTACTACTACTACTAATACTACTACTACTACTACTACTGCTACTGCTACTGCTACTGCTACTATTGTCGTCGTAATGGAACGAGGAACCGGTCGTTGGATCGACGGAAGATTGATCCGAGGATTCGATCGTAGTTTCCGTAGAAAAATCTTTATCGATAATGGTAACCGGAGTCGAATAATAATCATCGGTTAAGGTCGATTTGATAGTTGTACCCTCCTCGGTGGTAGATTTCGTATCCGATATGGAGGTATCGTCAACGGGGACGATGGTATTGGTTGTGGTGGTGGTGGTGGTAATGATGGTTGTCATCGATACGATTGTATTTGAATTAGTACTTTCGGTTAAACCGTTGCCCGTTAAATCGTTAGGATCGTCGATCTCCGATCGAACGTAAGGAAACGACGTTCCCGTTGTCGGATTACCGATCGTTAGAGTTCCGATCGATGAAGAAGATTCGGTCGATGTGCTGCTGCTACCATTGGTACTGCTGGTGCTGGTGCTGGTACTGCTGGTGCTGGTACTGCTGGTGCTGGTACTGCTGATTGTAGAAGATAACGAACTGGTAGACTCGATCACCGAATTATTTATAGTACCATAACCATTTCCGAATACTCCCGATTGTTGTTGAATGCTATTCTCCAAAACGACCGAGGGCTCGGTTACAATAGGTTTTCTTTCGGAATCCTTTCGACCAATCGTATTCTCGTAAATCGATGCGTCTCTCGTCGTTGCAACGACGGTTAGATTGGCATTACTCGTGTCGAATAATTTCTTTTCGGCGATCACGTTCGACGTGGACGACGACGACGAGGATAAAACGGGTAATAAAGTTTCCACCGGAACGCTTGTCGTTGATTTAGTTAGATTCAAATACGTCGTGACATTTTTAATATCCTCCACGTTTTTCGCTCCCTCGTAGTACTTATCTACGTTAAGCTTTTCCATTCGATCGAACGATCCCAATTCGTTGTCTAAAAATGGAGACGAGGATGAAACAGAAGACACGTCGATGATCGTAGTCGTTGCGATACTGTTAATAACATTATCCGAATCCTCGACTACGTCTCCTCCGTTTGTTTCGTTTGTCGACGTATAAATCGTCGTTTGCGTTTTTTCTTCTTCTCCTCCTTCTCCTCCTCCTCCTCCTCCTTTCTTCCCTTTCTCTTCTTCTTCTTCTTCTTTTTCCTCTTCTTTTACTTTTTTATCTTCCTCCTGCGTCTTCTCTTCCTTCGATACTCTACTCTTACGATCTTCATCCTCGATATCCAATAATTTAAAACCCTTTGCTTTCAAATCGCCGCCATTTTTTTCTTCCTCCTCCTCATCGTCATCCTCGTTGACTTTAACCGGATTGGCAACAACCAACGACGACGACGACGACGATACCAAATCGTCATTCTTATTCGACAGTTCAATAAACTTTTCCGATACGCTCGATGTCGTAACTCCACCAACGAGGACCAATAAGATAGCACCTAAGAGATATTTTTGTTTAAAGAGAACACGCATTTTTACATGGATACTTTTCACATCAACATTTTCTTTTTTCTTTTTTCTTTTTTCTTTTTTTTTTTCTTTTTTCTTTAAATTCGTATCGCCTCAACACGCATATCGTTAACGCGTTTCCGTTTAATACAATGTCTTCTCTCATATTATTATAAATTATATTAATTTACTCTCGATCTATCTTGCGTAGGTTATTAACTGATATTTAAATACGTCATTAATATCTCCCCATGTCAATCAATCTCTAATCTCCATGTTCATATTTATTATTATATTATTTATCAGAATTTAAATCAATTCAGTAATTTCTAGTTGAAATGAAGGATTGAAAAAAAGAAAGAATAAATGAACGAATAAATGAAATGAAAATAAAAAAAAAAAATCTTTCTTTCTTAAGTGCACAAATTCTTTTACCATCGTCAACATGTTTTTTTTTAGCATTCACTCTTTCTCTCTCTCTCTCTTTTTTGTTCAATCATTAAATTTGATTTTTCCCTCCTACATTAATACGAGTTAATCAGTTACGATGAGAGAAAAATTATCGGGGACAAATGTTTCCATGAGATTTGTTTTTTTTTTTTTCAAGGTGATACGATAAAACTATCGAATCGTGAGAATATAGACGAGAGCAAGGAAGAGTTTAACGGATCTAAAAACCGGTTTTACGGGAATATCGCTTGCTCGGCTTTTCGTCGTCGCGAACTATGTACTTACGTTGTAATATCATCATCGTCATCATTAACGTCGTCGTCATCATCATCATCATTGTGAACATAAATTTATCTTTTATTTTTGTACTTCCTTTTTTTTATTCTTTTCTCCTTCCTTTCGTTTCCTAATTCCCACGACTCTCGATACGAGCACGATTGTATTAAAAAATACATACGCATGTACGTATATACATAGATACATACATACATACAAATGTACATACGGAATAAATTCAACTCACCTAAACATACTCTCAGCAACAAACAAGACGTTGCCTCGTACATCTTCCTTTCGATCGATAACTAACACAACCGACACTTTTCCCTATCGAATCTGAAATAAAAACTTCGAATTAAATTATATTAAATCTGCGATAGAGATTATAGAAAGATAATTAAAC
>OU426996.1:6088755-6111255 GCA_911387935.1 Dolichovespula saxonica | reverse complement strand
AACACGCGCGCGCGCGTGCACCCGCCGCGGCGTACACGTACCCCAACATTACTCGAATACAGTTTTATAAGTATAATGCTAAGAAGATTGATTATTTATTTATTATGATACTTTATTTTCCCTCTATCCCTCTTTCTCTCTCTCTCTTTTTTTCGTTTATCGTACACCTTTTTTCTTTTTATTTCGCACGCGACATATGTAAGAAATAAGCAACGTGAAAAACGTGACAACGGAGAAGCGCAAGACAACTAACCGCGACGACAGCTAACGCTGAACTGTCGTGACATCTGCGTCTCTCCTTCGCGGGAGAGTCGTGCGCACCATCGTCGCGGGCGTCCTCCGATTGGTTGAAATTAAATTCGTGCGGTGTGTCACTCGACCCGCGAATTTCAAACGTCTCGTTTACTGTTAATACCTCTTTTACGCGATCCAACTTAGATTTCTTGTACATTTATTACGCTACTATACATATATATATATATATATAATATTATTCATATATCATGTATATAACGTAATTTAGTATATTGAATATATAAATTAGTGTAGTATGTATGACACACTGGTGTATAATATAGTACAGTGTAGAATACAGTACGTACATGTATATACTATTAATATCATTATATTTAAATGGGGATTCCTTATATATAAATTGGATTAAAGATTAAATCTAATTCAAGATCGATAAAATTCAAATTGAATTAAATTATATATTTGGATGATCGACAAGGTCGAGGTTAATTTCGATCTGCAAATAAAATCAATGAGAGAGAGAGGCACGTTCGTCAACTGGGATTTAGTAATTTGGGGAGTGGCAATCACCGAATTATGATGAGTGGGGGGGCGTGCCTTTAACTTTATATGTAGCGTCATACGCAATGAAACTATTTTTTTCTTTTTTTTGTCGTTAACTCAGCATCTAAGTTTCGTGATCTAAATAACCTTAAATTTATTTAATAAAATTATAAATAATAATAATATAAATATATTTGATTAAAACAAATTAAAAATATTATTCGTGTTGTTTTAATATTAACGATAAATGTATATATATACGTATATGTTTATCGATGATCGATATTTAATGACGAACGTTTGAAATTGAGACGTTATCATTTCATGTCTGGAAAGAGTCACGATGTTTTGGAATATCCAATGTATTCTCGTGTAACACGACGTAATTTATATTAGGGGCGTATTCTCTTTGTCGTACGTAATCATTCGATGGTCGAGTTATACGTGACTAAAGTACAGAATAAATTTCGACGTTAACTATATACAGTGAACCGTCTACATATGTATTTGCAAGAATACACACACATTTTTTTGTCTTTCTTCAACAATATAAAATATATCATCCATTAGGTATGTATATATATATATATATGAAATAAATAAGAAAAAATATATTAGCATTTAAGATTCATTTATTAAAATCTACACAATATTATAAAAGCAAGTATAAAGTTGGAAATATGTAAAAAGATTATACAAAAGTGTTACTGAGTTTCTATCGTCGCATATTTCACAATATCGTAAGATATATATATACGCGTTTTACAATATACACCATGATTCTATTTTATTCTTCTATATACAGGGAGTGCCGAAAATAAGGCAATGAGATGTTGCATTTGTTTGCAAGATTTTCCTTTCGTTCTTTTTTTGATCTTTAAAAAAATCTTCGTTGTTCCCCACTCTCACTTCCACTCTCCAAAAAACAAAAAAAAAT
Organism: Dolichovespula saxonica; assembly: GCA_911387935.1. Classification (NCBI taxonomy): domain Eukaryota; kingdom Metazoa; phylum Arthropoda; class Insecta; order Hymenoptera; family Vespidae; genus Dolichovespula; species Dolichovespula saxonica. The sequence goes on along the minus strand of OU426996.1, from coordinate 6,109,520 downwards.
AAAAAAAAATACACAAACAACCTACACGATATACGATACTTCGTTATCAATAATTATTTCATATTATATTCGAATATATATTAATAAATTTTTAAATAAGTAAACTTGAAACCTCTTAAACATATAAAATATAATCTTTAAAAACTATCAGGACTGACATTTTGCCACGTAAGAAAATTTTGTTTTTTTTTCAAATATTCTTCAAGAAACTTAAATAATATTAAACACTGATTTAATAAAAAAAAACAACTGCAATAATTAATTGCACTTGTTTTTTATTTATTGGCTGGCTTCTATGATAACTTTTAAAGATTAAATTACGTCATGATTAATGAATAAATTTAAGTACATTCTGCATTAAGTGCAAACGAAAAAAAAGAAGATCGTTTTTGTCGAGAATATATTAAAGAAAATAGAATCATTATATTAAACGAGTATTTTTTAAATGGAAAAATTGTGTATGTTAAATGCTTAATTTTCGCTGCTTTAACAATGTCCAATCATATTTAACCTAAACTTTCCTGACACCCTGTATATCAGCTATCATTTAATATCCTTGTTAAATTTTAGTATTTTGAAAAAAGGCTACATAAAGAGGAAAAAGAAAAAAAGATAACAATGATTTTTGTCAATTGAAATAGTAAAAGATAATTAAGTAAGACATTAAAAAACAAAAACACTACTCTCTTTGTCACATATACTACTAATGCCACTGAACATAGGCCACAGAATTACACCAAATATGTACAAAATTCATTGTACTAAAAATTAAGATATACTATTGTGTTGGATATATACTACTTCTCTACTATATTATTATTATTATTATTATTAATATCATTATTATCATTATCATTATTATTATTTGTTTTAGAATCAGTAAAAGTCACAATATGTTTCTATGTTTTTCCATGCACATATATATTTATGCAATTCAGATAATTATCAATTAAGATGCAAAATTGGATAGATAAATTATTGTTATTTTCTGATAATAATGTTTAAATGTGCACGAATAAACAGTTATTTCTTTTTTTTTTTTTTATAATGTATAATATCTCTCTATCAACTCTCTGTTAACAAATGTTTTTCGCAAACAAGATACTAACATGAATATTAATTTTATACTTTGGCACATACCAAAGACATTATTTAACGAGGCAAAGTGCCTAGAGAAAATACCATTCAAAGTTATCACTTCAAATTTAATTTTAATTATCTTATTTGTATCACCAAAGTGTTTCATGTTATTTCAATCATTTGGAAGATAGATATTTACTCTTAGAGGCGCGTCCCAATATATATATATGTATTTTACCATCGCATTTGTAACTATAGATCGTTAATAATTTATGTGTTATATTCGCATCACATATTTTTATTAATACGAGCAAGCAGAATAGAATAATTGTGGTAACTGGAGTTTAAAGATTTTTTTTTTTTATACGACACTAGATTCTGCAAAATATTTTGCAGCATCTTAAAAACTTCTAAAAAGTAATAATCAACAATCGAGGTATTTATAAGATTGTTATTCTGCAAATTTGTATGTAATAATATTCATAATAATTTGTTGCTACACCCTCAGTGTTAAATGACTAAAACATCTTTTATAATAACATCTACCTTCGTAACGATATTACTTCATTATATTCATCAGTTATACTGATATAAAGACCTACAGAACTTTATTAATTATATGTACCACTACTTGTGTCTCATTACTATAAACTTTTGCTCTGGAATGTTAATTTGTACTACCAACATTCATTTTGCCAACGTATTGTACTTCTCTAAACATGTGTACGCACAACTTGACTCGTTTTATATTATATACCGTGCATACACAAGTAAGAAGGCATGCATATGTATATATGTATTAGGCTTCATCTTCAACTAAATGTCACAATTCGTCTTGATATTTCAATAATAAGTATCTAAAGATATATGTAATCTAAGTAAAAATGTCGGATATCAGGCCCCCGGGATTATACTACTTTTCTTAAAATCTATCAAAAATAGTGATACTGACTGCTGCAAGTAGCCACTTTGATAATGAACACTGATTCGCAGTTGCCCACTGTAGTCCTGGGTAGTTAATATTTGGCATTGAAATTTCTACAAATACACATTATTTCAGATTAGTACCCTATCAATGTCCATAATAAATAATAATTATTTAATGAACATAAATAACAATAATGATGATGACAAACAGTCAAACACAATCTACTACAGATATCAAACAGAAAGAATCGAAAATGACATACCTCATCAGTATGGTAATAACTAAAATAAGGATTATCAAGGGTCCTGAAGAAACTGAGGTCACGCCAGTTCCATAATGAACTTGACCACAAGCTGGTGGACAAACTGGGGTAAAGGTTTCTGCGCAAAAATAAGCGAACATAAAAAAACATGCATTATAGAAAACAAACTGTTGCAATACAAATAAACTTGATAAATGATAGCTATATGGAGATACTGCAAAAATTATTTATATTTACGTAAATTATAATAAACACAAGTGTTCAAAGTCATTCGATTGTCCTACAATCAAGGTCATTCGTAAAACTAAAAGACATATCCTAACACTTGCTACTGCTAACACATGCCTTATATGAACAATATATTGATACTATACTCAGGCACTAAGAATAAGAATAACAAATAGTATAACAAATTGATATATATTTACCGAAAAGCTCAACTTTAGTTTCTGCAGTTCCTAATTTATTAGAAGCACGACATATGTATTCTCCATACTGTTTCTTCTCTATTGTTATTATTCGGATCGTAGTATCACTATATTCATCTGCAGTTGCAAAATGAGATATACTGTGATGCTGATTGTTTACCAATACAGTGCTATCTTTCAGCCAAACTATTGCAGGCGGAGGATAAGCTTCCACGTGACATTCTAAATCCATGTCATACTGTAAAGCTTGACCTAAACGTGGTCGAGGTGCCGATATTACAGGTGCAAATTCAACTTCGACGTTAATATTACGTCTTGCGCCACGCCCTACGCCATTTTCAGCAATGCAATAATACGTTCCGCGATCTTCCTTGCGTATGGTAGGTATTTTGAGAATATTTCCGCTAGAATATTCATAATTTTTTACTTAAGTTTATTTTAATAACACATTAATTGATATCGCATTAAAATCAATAAATATATATATACCGGTAAATAGATCCGCCGGTTGGTAAAATAGCATTGTTCTCTCTACGCCATGAAATTCTTGGTTGTGGAAATCCTCCTGCATGACATTCTAGTTGTACGGATTGTCCTTCGCTAACGACCAGAGATCGAGTCGAATTATCGCTGATAACAGGTGGTCTTCGTACTTGCAATTCTACTTCTGCAGATATTCGATTGTTAAGAGCAATCAATACTTGACATACATAAAACCCTGCATCTGTTTCTTGTATGTCCTTTATCTATAACAATAATACTTAATAATAAATATAATCATTAATCAAGCTAACGCAATTAAACAACATAAATCTTAACCATTTCATCACCTGTAATGTATATGTAGAGGAGGCTTGATCATATCTAAGAGCAAACCTACTATCTTTTACAATTAAGGCACTATTCGTAGAAAGCGGCAACTGATCATAACCGCTCTCTTTATTCACTTTTATCCATAAAACGGGATACTCCTGACCATATTGCACTGAACAAAGTAGTTCAACGGTACCACCAATATCCTTAATTTGTATTTGTGAAATATAAGAAATTGTTGGCGTACGTTGACATGTTGCTGAAAGATTATTTAACTAAATTATCTCTCTACATTTTCAAGGAAAAAAATTATCACATGTATGATAAACTCGATACACTTTACGTGTCACAAAATTTTCATTGTTGATATATGCATATATAAAATGAAATAATATAGAAATAGTGCAAAATAAATATTGGAGCAATTTACCTATCTGTATTATTGCAGCAGTAAGAATTAGTATAATTCTCATCATTATGCACCAAATAATACTTAAGCGGCAGTCGAATATTTTTCACTATTTCAAAATCACCTTCGTTTACCCCCCGCTAAAAATGAACTTTCCCTATATCCTTTACGTAGTAAGAAGTATTTTATAACAATAATTATTGTAGGACAATCGATTGTACAGTATTTTCGGGCGAAGAGAGAAAGATGCTCACAGGTGTCTGTTGATCGACAATAAATATGGCGCATGACGCTACACCCCTAGTCAAAAAACCAATTATATTTTAGCCTTATTTTTATTTTCATTGTTTCAATTGGAAATTTAATATCATAGAAAAAAAAAAAAGAAGAAATTATGCGATATTTAAAATATCAATTTTTCAATTCGTTGAAACGTACTTACGAGATATTAAGAATGATTATACCGGAAATTGTATGTCGACACTAAATTATATTTTTTTATTGTACGTTTCAAAATCAATATCGATTCAAATCTATTAATTAAATAATATACACGTATTCTCGTAAAATACACGTGTAAATTACTTTCAATTAGGTTTTCAAATTGAATATGTCACAAAAATTCAATAATAAGGTAGATTTTTATGATATGAAGAATACTTTGAAAGTTTGATTAATTATTTTTTCTTTGGTTTTTTCTTTTCTTTTCTTTTTATTACATGTATAATATAATAATAATTAAAGTGAAAAATCTTATGTAGAAATAATGTTATAATTCAGCAAAAGGTAACTCATTGAAGGAACAAAGCAAATCATGTATGTCATGATTGCCATTATCATTATTATGTTTATCATCAACAGTTTTAAAATCTTGAGGTATAAAAATCTTATCTTCGCTTTGATACAATATGTTGCTTCCTGAAAAAGTTTGCATGTTCGCCCACCTCAATGCCACTTCTTTGTAAATACATTTTCTAAATATCAAGCAATGTATGTGACGCAATTTTTCATATTTAATTCTCATAAAGCCCAATTTGGACAAAACATATCTCCAAGATTTTATTAACTTAGCATTTGCGCCGACATGCTTTGAATCAGGACTGATAATAAATAATATACCATTTTTCTTCAATAAATTGTATGCTTTAGTACAGCAAAGATATCTTTGTTTTGGACATGGCATATATTCTAATAACAAAGAAAATACAACGACGTCAAATGATTCTTCGCGTAATTGTAAAATTTGTTTTTTATCCTCGGATAAGATTTGTTCTCTTCCTATATCGACGCTTAAAAAATCACATTGTAAAACATTAGGTGGAACAGCTACCAAATCTATGGCCGTTACTTTGAACATATCTTCCATCTCAAAAGGATTGTAACAACTTCCTACATCTAATACCGAAATCTTTTGAAAAGTTTGATCTGCTTTATTTAAAAATTCCTTATCGTTATAATAATCCTGCTTGGAGACCAATATATTTTTTTCCTCCGTGTTATCACCATCTATTATAGACAATTCTCCCATTTTTCCTTTTATATTAAATTCCTTATTCGAATATTTTTCTTTGCCACCATCGAAAAAATATTCCTTACACTGAGATTTTATCCATTCTATTCTACAATAAGTTCCACTTAAAGAATCCGCATTATTGCCTTTCCAATGAGTTGTTGCAAGATCCTTCATCGACATAACATATTTCTAAAAGAATAATTGATAATTAAATATAAGCCAACCGTATAATAATAATATCCATATAATAGAACGTGTATATTTCATTGTAAAAAAAAAAAAAAAAATCTTAACAAATGATAATAATTAATATAAACGTATTACGTGTCTCGTAACGTAACGTACGTTAAAATAAAATTATTAAAGAAGAAAAAAAGATGAGCAGACCTGTAAGACGTCGTTACGGCTTACATGCTTTTGCCATGCTACTTCTGCACCATATTCTTCGCATTCTTTTCGCAATAAAGCATGAATTTGTTTAACAACATTAGCTAATCGTTTGTGTTCTTCGGTCGCCATACTGTCTATACACGCATGTTATGTGTTGTGCGCGCGCGCACATACACACAGAAAGATTTTCAGTAGTTATATGTGTGTTCATCGTATCTTCTCATGATTTTGATGACGTTCACCCTTATTTATCTCTACCGCAAAGTGCTGCAGACTGCAGTACCACGGTCACAATCGGAATCGTCGTATCTCGTTGATATTTAGAAATGTAAATTATTACGAGATATATTTAATACGACTTTTTTCAAGTGGTACCACACTACCTCTCTCTCCCTCTCTCTCAATGTGTGTATCTTCAATATTTTCTAATACAATTAGTGCAATAGTGTTTCTCTTCTATTTAAATTTAATACGTTCGATAACATTAATTAACTTTACTCACGATACTTACAGTACAGCTAGCCTAAAATTGGATCTAATCTTGGTTTCTTAGAATATACTATGGATGACGAGCTCGAAGATAGGATTTTATATCAGGTAATTTCCAGAAAATTATATCTCGCTCATCGGATTGCGTGTTCTCTATAATTTTATATAACAATACGTCGATTAATAAAATACGAGATTTATTGTTTTACGTTTTATTTCGTTACAACCTTTAAATTCATTTCTCGATCGTTTTTTCTTTTTAACGCGACGTAACATTCGACAATTTTTTTTTTTTAAATTTATTTAAACCGAGTCAATGATCGTCGATTCCAATAAAAAATTATATTAATATTTATTGTTATATAATTCTTATCGAAGAGTAAAATATGATGTTTAATGTACATAATTTATTGTTTTAAGATATCTGTCGTTTTTAGACTTATGTGTCTCATATGAAACTGATGTCAAAGTTCACAGTTGGTATTCCAGCTGTCTTAAATGCTGCTGTCAATACTCCATTAGGTTATTTTTGGAGAATCATGAGAATCTATGCCTTTAAACCTGAGGTATTAATTTGCTGCACACTTTTAGCAGTGATGCTACTATACATACAAGCTGTTGATCCTTGGAGTAGAACATTGTTCGAAAAAATTCAATACACTCTAGGACGTACAACGTCCAAGGTATTATCATTGTTGTTAATGCTTATAAAATGTTATATCGATGCGAATGAATTTTTTTTTTATCTTTTGATCAGGTATCAAAATTGCAATTTCTTGTTAATGATTCTGTAAATAATGGAGTAAAACTTAGCTGGGAATTAAAACAAGGGAACATAGCGGCTTATGCGGTTCAAGGTCATAGAGCTCGCATGGAAGATCGTTTTGTAGTTAATGAAAATTTAAACAATACTGGCGTATCCTTGTTCGCAGTTTTTGATGGTCATGGAGGAGAGGTTAGTTTTGATCTTTTCAATAACAAATAGCGCACATATCATTCTCAAATCTAAACTAATTTAATATTATTCATAGTTTGCTGCAAATTATGCTCGTGACAAACTTATACCAAATATAAACAAAAAGGTGATAGAGCTAAAGGACATGATAGCTGGTAGATTTTCTGAAATACAGAAAAATAATCAAATAAATAATCGTCCAATATTTCAATCTGAAAATAAAAAAGATGAAAAAACAGACATGACCACGATTGAACGTAAGAAATCTTTTCGTAAAACTGTTAGTTCGTCAGTAACGGATGATTGTATGAAAAATAGTGTTGGCGTTACTGATCCAGAACTATTGGATAAATTAGATAGTCTGTCACGGCCAATCACGAGGGAGGTATGACAATTAAAAATTTTTTTGTGACAAGAAGGAACTTCAAAGAAATGCAATTATTTATTTGGCAATGTAAAAAAAATTTGTTATAATTACTTGCCAGGTAAGGCCTTGTAGATCGGGTGAGACTCAACCTGAAATTGATATGACGACCTATTTAGATGGGGATAAAATAAATTATGGTAGACTATTAACCGATGAAGTTTTGGCAGTAGATCGATTATTAGTCAAAGCAGCCAAAAAAAATATGGATGTAGCAGGTAAAAAAGTTTGGTTCCCCATTTTGTGTTATTATCACGCAGATACTAATATTTGATATTTTAAAGCTAAATCTCTGTCTCTTTTTTTATAATATAGGTACTACTGCTCTGATCGCACTTTTAGAAGACAATAAATTAGTAGTAGCAAATGTTGGTGATTCTAGAGGTGTAATGTGCGATGGAAAAGGCAATGCGATACCTTTATCATTTGATCATAAACCACAACAGGTGTTTATAAATACTCATCTTTAATTTACGTATTATATTGATTTTCATTGAATCATACGTTTATGTTTAATTTAGGAAAGAGAGAAAAAGAGAATATATAAAGCCGGTGGATTGGTGACATTCAATGGAGTTTGGAGAGTCGCTGGTATATTAGCAACATCTCGAGCTTTGGGAGATTATCCATTGAAAGATAAAAAATTAGTGATAGCGGATCCAGATATTTTAACATTTGATCTAAGCGATCACAATCCAATGTTCCTTGTTTTGGCATCTGATGGATTATGGGATACTTTTACGAATGAAGAAGCTGTAGCATTTATTAAAGAACGTATAAACGAGCCACATTTTGGTGCAAAGAGCATTACATTACAAAGTTATTACAGGTAACGTATAAACAAAGAACCATACGTGTAAGAAAAATTATAATCGAAGATCATTTCAATCGATTTTCATTAATAACAAAAAAAAGAAATCGATGTTATCACACAATGTATATTTATACAAATTTTACAGGGGATCTTCGGATAATATCACAGTAGTTGTAATCGACTTACGAGATAAGAAATATAATGGAACAGAATCAAAAAGGAATCAGTAATTACTATCTTATCTGTTTCCAAAGTATTATATGGTAAAACTTCCTAATGTTGTTTTTCCAAAACTCTTCTAGTCGTTAAATTCAATTTTAATATTTGAATTTATGAAAGTGAAGAGACAGAATGGGTGTATTATTACTACAATATTGTGATTTCACCAAACATGATATTTTGAGATGTTATTGATGTTTAAATTAAGAGGTTATTCATTTTTGTAATAAATTTTCTTTTGTTATTATCATAATATATATATAAATATATATATATATATATATATATATATATATATATATATATATTTATATATATATTGTAAACTATATTTTTTCTTGCACGTGCCTTATTTCTTGGCTGTGTAATTTTCAACTGTGTAATCTTCAAACATGCTTCAAGCATTCTTCCATCTCTTTAGCTTGTATAACTTATAATGACTGATTTTTGGTTACTTAAAGAAAGAAAACAAAAAAAAAAAAACAGAAAGAAGAAGAAAAGAAAAAAACAACATATGGAAATTGTTTCCTTTTTTAAATTCATTTTATGCAATAAGTGTGAAAGTTGCACATTGTTAATTATAAAAGTATTTATCCCATCAGTCTGACGTTAAATGCTTTAGGATTTTGATATAACACATTTAAGATGTTAAATTTTTTCATACACATATATATATATTTATATATATATATGTGTATATATATGTGTGTGTAATATATATATATATATATATATATATATATATATATATATATATACCGAAAACATTAAATATGTGTAATAAACAAGTTATTTAAGATATTAATCATTTTTAAAGAAAAGAAAATTTTTAACAACATGTGACAAAATATATTTCTTCCAAATATTTTTTAATGAAAGCCACATACATTGTATTTATTTTAAATGCAAAAATTTTCAATTCAAAATTAATATTCGCGTTTACGTATCAAAGTAACTTTAATATCTATCCATCATTCCAAGTTTAAACTGTCACTTTTGTCTATCAAAATTGTTATATAATATATGTCGAATTAATAAGTTTGCGAGAATACATAATAAAATTTTAATGAGAAGAATAGTTATTTTTTTATCAAATATATCGGATGAACTTTCTAAATGTATAAGCGGCGCGATTTACACATATAAGTATGTATATATGATTTAATATAAGCAATCATTTAAACATACATGTTGAAGAAATGTAATACCAACAATAGAATAATAATGTAATATCTTAATACTTATTTTGTTAACATATTAAGAAAAATGGGCGATATATAAAATTTACTTTATAATGAATGTACGTACATATATGAAAACATTGTACATAATTAATAATTATGTGAGATAATATTTGAAAATCCTATATACATTCACTTGAACACTGAATCCTTCTCTGTATTGAACAAATTTATAAAAGCATCATTATATTTTTTAAAGTTTATCCACAGAACGTATAAGCAAGAAATTCTAATTTCATTTATCTCGCTTGCTTTTCCTGTAATATTTAGAATTTTATCGGAAAAATAATATATGTCACGCCAGCGTGTGTGTTTATGTGTGTGATGGTTGTGCCTAAAAATGTATCCAATAAAAATCGGCAAAATAAAATATCGCTATGTATTTAATATATACTTTCTATATAAAGCATTGTATTTTGAAGAACATGGTATATTTTTTCTTTTCTTTTTTTTTTTTCAAAATTTTCAAGAATATACTTCTCAAGAATAGTTTACGAATACCACAATTCTCATAAATTGTGTAATCATATTTATTTATCAAGTAATAAGACAATAAATTGTTTTCTATATAGTTTCTTATAAAAAACATTTTCTTAGTCAATATTTATATGTAATTATAAATAAATATATATATATATATATATATATATATATATATATATATATATATATATATATATATATATCAGTTGTACAATATTATTCAAATATAAAACTGATAAGAAATGTTCTGCTAATGTTTCTGAAAAATCTTTACTTTATATTATTTTTTTGTAAGAGATATTATAGTTCAACATTTTAAATTTACACTATAAAGAGATTTATGTAAATATAATGATCGAATAGTTATAGTATCTCCATTTCCATTCTGCATGTAACTTGCACTTCTATATCTTTTAGGTGTGTGACATATTTGTATATGAGAAATATTATTAAATTTGTAAAGATTAAATTTTTTTTTTTATAATTATCTTCACATATAATAGAAAAACATATTTAGTTTCAAATTATTTAAATCACATAATAACAGTAAAATAATAGTAAACTGTTACGTTGAAATCCACACGGAAAACCATATATGAATTTTTTTATAGGGAAAAAAATTAAACCTTTTAAGTCGATTACTTGTTGTTTTATATATTAAGTGTCAACCAAGTAACTCAAAGTCTTCATCAGATGTATCATATTGACGTTCTATATGTTCAAAATCTAAAACTATAATAAAGAAATATATCAAAGTGTCTAAAAACTTATCTTAAATATATAAAATTCATTTGTAAGTAACCCCAATTCTGTATTGACTTACAATTAGTAGCTCCTATTGCCTCAGATACGACATCTTCAGCTGGTGACCAATTAACTAATCTCTCTGTAGATAATTCGAATAATGGCTGTTTCTCGGGCTCTAATAATTCATCTTGCATAGTTTTACACATAGATTTAAAATCCTTTTCTGTAGCGCAGAAAAAGCACTATAACAGAAATAATTTATTTACAATTAACATAGTGTATGTCACATTTTGTTACATTGCGCAATGAATTATATGGTCATACTTACAAGCGCTACAGAGGAATCAATGTCTGTAATAGAAATACGACTAGCAGACTTGCAGTGATACGTGAGATCTATTTCTCTATCATTGTCAATACTAGCTGAACGCTGTGTTGTATGTGGATCCAAATAAATCACTTCATCTCCTAGAATATCATAACTTTGTTTTATTAGTTATTACTCAAAAAAGACACAACAGTATTTTATTAATAAATATGTATTAACGTTATATCATACGTACCAACACAGCCAATAAAATACAAAGCGAGATTTGGTTTTCCACCGATTACTCCTAGAGATTGTGGGATCTTGAATGAAGTCTAAAAAATGATATGCTCAATTTGAATATCTTTGTCTTTCAAAGATATAACTTCTTCTTTGGTTGTTCATGCAAGTATTATTATTATTTTTATATTACTTTAAGTCCATTGAGGTAAACAGGATTAATTTCATTCAAACCAAGACGAAGTGGTATTAATAATAATAAAGGCTTCCATTGGCTCGGCGCTTTCAATGGTTCTTCACCATCTACTTCAACCGTTGTACCCCCTTCCACTTTACATTGTCTTACTGTAAATTTCAAATGAATGTGAATTAAAATATGACAAGCCTCGCATTGCAATTTACTTACAGATATCATTAACTATTAAAGCATTATCCAAAGCTACGTGTATCGTAATAGAGCTCCATTCATCGTACACAACCAATTTTCTAAAATGATATAATAAGAAAAAAAAAAAAAAACAATTAGTTTATATTGTCAAAATTTGATTGATGCGCGATTAAAAAAAATGTATACTTTAATACTTGTGCAATGGTATTTGGACCAAACCATTGTCCGACTTCTTTACCCTCTGACGCTCCCATTAACGCTATTTGATGAATGGAGAAAGGAGCGGCTCTCTTATCTTCAAAGCGTTTCAATATTTCCAGGTACGTTATATTTTTCGTTTCTGGTGCCCAACGCCAATCTCTGCCTATTTTCATTGAATTTTTGTAATGATAAATTGATAAAAAGATATAATTAAAGTAAGATCACATTATAAATATATTACCCAAATGTAAAAAGACTAAAGCTTGACCAAGAACCATTTGTCCGCATCTCAACATGCAGCCCCATCCTTTGTCAGTCGTAAACGTGGAATTATAACCACCGACAGGAATAAAACCTCTACGGTAAGTAAACCATAACTTGGATAAGATATCTTTACGTATCGCTTCTAACTCTGAAATACGACATTGATCCATTTATTATCAATTGCCTATCAATGATTATACATGATAATTATATATACCTGTTATAGCATGATATTTCTTTCCAAGAATCCAAACAGGTTGGTCCGTTTGGGGTATATCTTCTAAATCGTCGCATATATTTTGTGTAAAAAGGCTATCCATTCTTACAATGTAACAAGTATTAGTTAACTTGTAAAATGCATTAGCGAAACCTGATTAACCGCAATACAATAGGTCGTGTAAGTGTAAACAAAAGGAAATTATCTACTACGTCGCGATGAAATATATGAAAATAATATTTTGACGAAAAGAAAGAAAGAAAAGAGAAAGAGAAAGAAAAGAAAAAAAAAAAAAACTTACTTTCAGTAGAAAGAAAACATTGGTCATGGTACTTCCCAGGACATTCTATACGCATCGAAAGATGAGACAAGGACTAACATGCGAATTAATTGAAATATTAAAAAAGAAAAAAAAGAAACTAATGCTCCGAGAGCTCTGTAGGATTTATTATACCTTATTATCGGGTAATACGTCTCGGAGGTGTTCCAAACAAAACTTTCAAATCAAATGATGATCGGTACAATGGTTAAACGATATGTAAAATTAATGAAAAAAAATCTTACTAATAATTCCCCCTACACTTATTTCCATACAAACGTATATGCACTTATTTCCAATATAATGATTCGTAAAGTATCTTCGAGATGGCTAAGACTGGAAATGTTCTGTAAAAACATTACGCGCTTTCGTGTTGCATGCTATGTAACTATAGAAATTCTTACGTTAACCGACAGATGGCGACGTTCGTCAATCCTCGCACGTGGTTCGACGTACCACGTGACCGTAAATACTCCTTTTCGTATCCCCAATAATTGCTCTTGGCGGGTCAGAACGATCTGTGCCACTAGGATTTTATCAGCGTACTTTCGCATCGGTAATGTACTATTATTTTATTTGACAAATTTTGTACGTTCTTCGTTCTTTTTTTTTCTTCCTCCTCCTCTTCTTCTTCTTCCTCTTTTTCTTTTTTCCTTTTATATTCATCCGAACGACCTCGCTGTAATATTATTTAATTAATAAAATCTCCAAAGAATCCTTGATACGGCAATCATATACGTAACTACATCACATACATTCGCCGTAATCTGCATTTATTCCGCTCAGTTACCTCGAAGAACAATTGTCTTTCATGAATCAAGTTCGGTCATCTAACGCGAAATTTATATAAGCACTGACGTTTTTGCAAATATTTTTTTCGATTTTTTTTCATCTCTTTTCAATCGTAACAACAACCGACAAAAATGTTTCACCGCAAGATGTATATAAAATGAAGAAAAAATAAAAAAAAAGAAAACAAAAAGAAATTGTATTATATCATACTGTTGCAACTCACATCGGTTAAGTTCATTTTTATAGAACAAATATCTATGATATTCCATGGCCACGACTTTCACGAATCTATCGTCCTTTCGATAAATACAATTGCATACGCACGTATATATATATATATATATATATATATATATATGTATATGTATGTATATATATAACGGATTTCGCTGTAAACTCAATACGTGTTACGCGTTCGTTAATTCACGCAAAACGACGCGAGATTTGAATCTCTTCCATGAGCGAAGGACGTACGCACGTAACTTAAAAGATAAAATAATTACTGTAAGAGCGATTATATTATCTGTCACACACTTTATTAATTTGAATTAAATCGAAGATAAATATTTTTACGGGGACACGTAATTCACGTATATATATATATATATATATATATATATAAAATGTATAATATGGGTGGCTTAAGTATTTATGATATCGCGAATGGCGGTACCTACAGTGTGTGTGTGTGCCACGGAACACGAAGTGAAAGTCTTGAGAGTTTTCTTGTTGAACCTTCTTAGTTGAATCAAGAACAAGTTAGTCTCCGGTCGATTGCCTCTTTGGACGGTTCTATGCATGAATGTACGTATTTATGTATGAATGTGTGTATACGCGCGCGCGTGCGTATATGCATATATATATATGTACCTATAAAAAGAAAATTAAAATCGAAAAAAGAGATTCGAACAATTTGTGATAAAATTAGTGAAACAATTAATTCTTTTATTTCATTCATTTATCTGTATTTACTCGTGATAGTGATCAACAAGCTGTTAATATAATATTAATATTGATGTGTTTGATTTGATAAGATATATGTATCGTATGTTACTAATATTCTATAAAATATGATACCTTGAAGAAATATTAAATAATATATATATATGTATATATATATATATATATATATATATATATATATATATATATATATTGTATGTGTATATATGTATATATATATGCTTGGAATATTAGTGAAAGAGAGAGAGAGAGAGAGATAATGATAATGATAATGATAATGATAATGATAAATCAAAAATATGTTATCAACGTGAAGATTCTTTTTGTCTGTCAGGTTAAAATAATCTTTCTAAAATAATTCGACAAAATACAAATTCGTCAATATCTTCTTTATTTATTTATCTAATTTTTTTTCCATTCCGATAATTTTACATACTTTTACATACTAATAATGCATAACGAAAATTAAATGAAAGAACGATAAGTACGTCTTATCTTAGTTTTCCTACTTTGTTTTTTCTTCTTTTCTTTTCCTTTTACATATCATATCCGAAGCATAATTTACGACGGGTGCATAGTAAAAAGAATTATATGATCGTATTGTATGTACATATTTTTCAAACTTACTGATATCGTCGAATATACATACGAAAGAATGTACGAAACGGTATTTTAAACAAATCGTTCAAACACATCCACGGAATTGTTGTTTTTACGTAATAGATATTATAAATAATTGATATAAACGGGAGAGAGAGAGAGAAAAAGAGAGGGAGAAAGGAAGAGAAAGAGTGAGAGAGAGAGAGAAATTAAAATGTCACGCAAGAAAATTTCAATGGATACTAGTGTCCTCGAGAAATTGATTTCAACGCATTCCGACGAGGTATTAGTGAAATTTTTATAGAAAAGTAGAATAATATTTGGTTTTCGTGTTAATTAGGGAAAAAAAAAACAAAGAATATTTCTTCAAATTACTACCATATTTTATAGAATATTCGTAAGCGTAGATATTCGTTTTTCCAAACGAAAAATTTCTCTTTTACATTTCTAACAAATTTTCATAAACACGTACGTATTTACCGTAGATGCACGTACGTTTTATGAATACGAGAACGTATATCAACAATTTTTAAATGCATATGCGTGTAACGGTATATATATATATATATATATATATATATATATATATATAATGTTTAATATTATCGTATTAATTTGTTTTAATTATATATAATGTATTTTTATAGGATACCATGGAGGATAAAAAAGTAAGGAGGGAAGAAACATCGACGAAAGGTACAGGATACGGAGAGTAAGTAATTATATCGATGCCCATTGCTTCAGAGGAAGATTTTCTAAGAGAGTTAGGTGTCTTTTTTTATGAGATTTTTACGAGACTTTTTTTTTTTTTTTTTTTTATTTTTTCTTCAAGCGTCAAATACAAAGACGTAATCGACGAATCCTCGTGGAAATTTTGGAAGAAGAGAAGATACGTCGTAGCAATTTTAGCGTTTCTTGGATTTTTCACGTCTTATATACTTCGTGTTAATTTGAGCGTCGCAATAGTTGCGATGACTGAAGACAGGCTCGACAAGGATGGAAATATTTACCGGGTCGGTATCATTGTTATATTCGTAATAGAATATTATTACATATATATCCTTAGAATAATATTAAAAGGCGATAATCATAAGAAAATGATGATAATAATAATAATAATAATAATAATAATTGTTCTTATAGAAAAGAGAATTCGATTGGGATTCGAAAACGAAGGGACTCGTTTTGAGTTCATTTTTTTACGGATATTTGAGTACCCAATTATTAGGCGGATGGTTGGCTGCAAGAATCGGTGGTAAAAGAGTATTTGGTCTGGGTATTGCGGCAACGGCATTATTTACAATCATTACACCTCCCCTTGTTAGAGCAAGCGTATATATTCTAATAGTTTTGCGTATTGTTGAAGGAATTTGTGAGGTAAAAGAGTTCTTCACTGTTTTTTATTTTTTTTTTTTTTTTTACTCATATCTAATCGATATTTTTCTAAGTCCTTTCGTTTGTTCGCAGGGCGTTACGTATCCTTGCATACATGCAATTTGGGCTAATTGGGCACCCCCATTGGAAAGATCGAAATTAGCGACCTTGGCATTCTCTGGTAGCTTTTTAGGTACCGTATTTGCTATGCCTGTTTCTGGTATGATGGCTGAACATCTCGGTTGGTCTTCAGTCTTCTACGTATTTGGAGCAGTAGGATTGATTTGGTTCGTTGCCTGGTGGATCCTAGTCAAGGATTATCCTGCAGACGATCCTAGAATATCTCAAGCCGAATTGGAATATATTCAAAATAGCATTGGTATTACCGCAAACCAAACGGTCAGTACGAAAGTGCTTTCTTTATATTCGATTATATAGTTTACAATTTATAATTATTATAAATATATATATATATCATAGTATATTGGTTATATATTATCTCAATATTGATTTCATTCGTCTGTCAGTTTGATACGTTAATTATTTATATATCGTCTTTGTAGAAGGTGAAACATCCATGGAAAGCTATGTTGAGTTCACCACCTGTTTGGGCCATAGTCGCTGCTCATTTCAGTGAAAATTGGGGATTTTATACGATGTTGACCCAATTGCCAACATTCATGAAGGGTCGGTATATAATCGTCCGATTGTTTTTTTTTTTTAACGTTTTAACGTGTCACACGATCCCTACGATTTAAATGGATATTAATTTTGAATATTATTAGACGTCCTCAAGTCCGAATTGGAAGCAACCGGTTTTATGTCCGCTCTTCCTTATTTGGCGATGACCATAGTCGTTCAATTTTCCGGTCAACTGGCTGATTATTTGAGAACAAAAAATCTCTTGACGACGACTCAGGTATTCTTATAGATTTGTTCCGAACGAATCTATTATGAAAATACGAAGAAGAAAGAAAAAAAAAAAAAAAAAGGAAGAAAAATAAAAGGCGAACACATCTTTAACAATTACTTTATCTTGTATTCTAGGTTCGTAAGATATTTAATTGCGGTGCATTTATCTTTCAAACAATCTTTATGACCTCTACTGCCTTCGTCTCGACTAAAGTAGGAGCGGTTATCTGTATCACCATAGCAGTTGGCCTTGGTGGTTTTGCTTGGTCTGGCTTTGGGTAATTCTTAGAATACAATTTTATATATATATATATATATATATATATATATATATATATGCCATTTAATTTAATTTTTTTCAGTTTAATATATATTTTTTATTCGTTTGTAGAGTCAATCACTTGGACATTGCTCCGAAACATGCCAGTGTTTTAATGGGAATAGGCAATACAATTGCAACTTTACCAGGAGTCGTGAGTCCCATTATTACCGGATACGTTGTTCAAAATAAAGTAAGAATTTTTAGATTATATATACATAATTCATTAATTATAAATATAGTTATAAAGGATTTTTGAGGCGAACTATGTCTAATGTTTTCTTTTTTTAGAGTGCAGCGGAATGGAGGACAGTATTTATTATTGCCGGTTCGGTTTATCTCATAGGTGCTATAATTTATGGTATTTTTGCATCCGGCGAAAAACAAAGTTGGGCCGACGATACTTCGAAAAAGCAAGGCGAAGAAATTGTTTATGATAATCCAGGATTAGAAATAGATAATTTATAATTAATAAATATTTCAACGATTGAAAACAAAAAAAATTAATGTAAATTATAATTAATAACGATCGAAATAATCGCACAACCGTAATTATATGTCAAACATATCGACGATTTATATGAATTTATAATGTATTATATTATTGTTATTATTATTGTTATTATTATTGTTATTATTATTATTATTATTATTATTATTATTATTATTATTATTATTATTATTTTTATTATTATTATTATTATTATTATTATTATTATTATTATTATTATTATTTTTATTATTATTATTATTATTATTATAGAAATTTCTGTGATACACAAGTCCAATATATGTTTTTATTTGTAAACATTATTTATCTTTCAAAATTTTGTGTAAATATATATAATATATATCTCTGTCAATAAATGATATATATAGGAAGCGATATTACCGACAGTCGGTATCGTTACTAATTCGTATGATAGATGGCACTGTAATATAGTTCCAAATAACGCTATATTGTACTCGAACAATCGTAGTAAATTCAAATGAGAGAATATTCGATAAATATATCGATTACTCGATAACCAAATCGATTTAGTTCGATATAAAACTCGATCTCGCTGATCTTCGAGTTATCGCATTTATATATGGTATGAGACAAATAGTGGTGAAGAGGTGTGGGTGGAGTGACGATTCTAGTAATATATCTCTTGTATTTGTTGCGACGTAGAGAGAGAGAGAGAGAGAGTGAGAGAGAGGGGGGAGAGACAGAGATAGAAAGAGAGTCTCGCGTTAAAAGTTATTGAAATTATCATATTGATACGTTGATAACACTGATACCGTCGTTCATGATAGTAGAAAATCTTCATAAGGCGTAATGTTATAGCAAAATGAGACGTCGTTATTGACTCGAGCATCATAATTTGTAATTGATGGTATGTATTATTCGATCGCCATAAAATGTTATATATTCAAATGCTTTTTTTACTTCTCCGGTAATAGTTTCTTTCTTTTTTTTTGAAACGTGGAAATAAAATTTTTCTTTTTTTTCCCAGATTTCCGTGTTAAAGCATTACTCAAAACCGTGTTAGACAGAACTTCAAATTGTTTTCCATTGCGGCCTTAACAACTTTCATATACGTATGTATATCGCTATGAACAACAACGACAACTGGATATTCCTTACCTGTTGTCAAAAAGATCATCATAGTCGTCAGGAACGCAAGATGATTCAAATAATCGATTTGGGTGAGGGACCATCAAAAAGATACTGGCAATAAAGTGTTAAGTTGTCTCATCAATATGGCGGCGAATCTCGAGGAAGAACAAAGTTTACGCGAGTGCGAGGAATACGTTCAAAGACATAACATTCAACAAGTTTTGAAAGATTGTATAGTGCAATTATGTGTGGGCAGACCCGAAAATCCAATATCCTTCTTGAGAGAATATTTTCAGAAATTGGAAAGGGTATGTATCGGAAACGATCTTAATCTTCAATTTCATAACCTTATATGTGTTAAGCAAATTTTGAGTAACATGATTGTTTTGAAAGAAAAACGTTAGAGAATGATATTAGACAATCAATCGTATAATACAAATTACGTATTCTACCAAACAACTGAACGACGTTGTTAAAAGAAAATTATTTATTATATTACAAATTATTAATTTGTCGGTAACCTAGACTAGAAAGTCAACTTTTAAACGATACCAAAAGTAGACGACAAAGGGATATATATAAATCGTATTACCAACGACCGTACTTGTTTTCGCACAAAATGTCAGGAAATGTTAATAGAGCTTGATCTTTCTTTATAAATGTTTACATCCCTTCAGAATACATATATATAATATATATAGCTTTAATGAACGTTCGACTATTACGTACTAGAGACGAGGTATAAGTAAAATATCCAAAACCTATTATCTGTTGCGATTAGTAAAGACGATCTTATCTGGATAAATTTAATCATTGAAAAGAAAAAAGAAAAAAAGAAGAAAATACAAAAATCCTAATTAATATAGAAGACGAAGTATTTACTGCGACGGGAGAAAAACCGTTAAAAAAAAAAAAAAAAAAAAAAAAAAAGAAAGAAAAAAATATGAATTATAAAATTTGACCTTATTACGTATTATCATCGTCAAGACAACATATAATGGAAAATGATAAGCCATTGTCCAAAGTGTCGATACAAAGTGTCGATCAGACATAAACGTTACACGTGATTTC
>OU426996.1:6056255-6086255 GCA_911387935.1 Dolichovespula saxonica | reverse complement strand
AGACAAATGAATTTTTTAAGGTTCGATAAAACTTGGATTAAAACGATTTTTTTTTTTTTTTTTTTTGAGATGTGACAACTGTTGAAAATCATTTGTTATTACATTTTAGGATCGGATTATAAAAGGGTCTTGTTAGATTAGATGTTAGAAAGAGAGAGAGAGAGAGAGAGAAAGTGAGGATGATTTTTTTTAGGTTAACGAGATAATTCCCCCTTTCCCCTCGCCTCTCTCCCCCGCCCCACTTCTCCCAACATATTTCTCAAAAATATTTGCGATTTTGACGTATGAATTATGAAATTCGATAGGAACAAGCTCACGATGCCAAGCAGCAAATCGCTACGAGTCCCGAGGACACGGAGGATATGCCTGCCGGTCAACAAGGTCCGCAAGTACCAAGACGTCGCGGTGGTATCTCGGCAGAGCCTGTATCAGAAGAGGATGCTACTAGCTACGTTAAAAAAGTCGTACCGAAGGATTACAAAACTATGGCCGCTTTGAGCAAAGCAATAGCAAAGAATGTATTATTTGCTCATCTCGATGAAAACGAACGATCGGATATATTCGACGCCATGTTTCCCGTTACCTTTTTACCTGGAGAAGCGATAATACGTCAAGGTCAAGTTCTAATGCGTATAATACATATATATATATATTTACATTTATATAGGGGGTAAGGTCTAAAGTTCTTAGGTTCGTTTTGTCTTATCAAAAAAAAAAAAAAATTAGCCTAAAACAAAGCGAAAAAAGAATAATTGATTTTTACAATCACTTAGGAACTTTTGATCCACCCTGTATACATATATATATATATATATATATATATATATATATATAGATTCATACACACGCGCGCACGTACACATACACAGAGAGAGGGGGGAACTTCTCTCTCTCTTTCTATTATTTATTTCTCTAACGTGTATATGTACGTGCATATATATATATATATGTATATGTATCACACATACAAGCGCGCGCGCACACACACATACACACACACACACACATACAACATATACGTATATAGGTTTTGCTTGAATTTATTGATTTCTTTTTTGTCTTAAAGGTGACGAAGGCGACAACTTTTACGTAATCGACCAAGGCGAGGTTGAGATATTCGTAAATGGTGAATTAGTAACGACGATCGGGGAAGGTGGAAGTTTTGGTGAACTCGCATTGATTTACGGTACTCCACGTGCCGCCACAGTTCGAGCAAAAACCGATGTCAAATTGTGGGGTATAGATAGGGATTCCTATCGTCGTATATTGATGGGTTCGACGATAAGGAAACGAAAGATGTACGAGGAATTTCTTTCTAGAGTCTCGATCTTAGGTAAATCGTTGGTTTTACTCATTTTTTTTTTACGTTTATATTAATTTCTAATGGATGGATAGAAAGTATGTATAAAACCTGTGTGACGATATTCGTCTTTTTTATTCGTAGAATCCTTAGACAAATGGGAAAGACTAACGGTGGCCGATGCCTTAGAACCAGTTGCGTTTGATGACGGAGAAATGATAGTGAGACAGGGCGAACCCGGTGAAGATTTTTATATCATTGTCGAAGGGACTGCTGTAGTCTTACAACAACGCTCGGAAGGAGCTGAACCACCTGAACCAGCAGAAGTGGGTCGTCTGGGTCCGTCCGATTATTTTGGTAACGTTTCCTTTTTTTTTCACATTATAATTATCACTATTTTATATATATATATATATATATATATATATATATATATATATATAAAATATATAATATATAATATGTGTAATAATATATAATTAATAGGTGAAATAGCATTACTACTGGATCGACCAAGGGCAGCTACGGTCGTAGCTAGGGGTCCTTTAAAATGCGTCAAATTAGACAGAGCCAGATTTGAACGTGTATTAGGGCCGTGCGCTGACATTTTGAAACGCAACATTACTCAGTATAACAGTTTTGTATCCCTTTCGGTATAAATTCAATCTGCAATGGGGGAAAAAAATAACCCATATACAGATCATATCGATACCAATTTTTCAGACATTATGCTTCAACAGCAACAATAACAGTAACAGTAACAACAACAACAACAACAACAATTAATAATAACAACAAACGTAATGTTAACATTTTTTCTATTTCGTTAATGCTTCATTTGTTAAAACGCATAATATAATATATGTCGAGTATTATTAATATACATACATATTGTATATCCATTAGGAGAAGAGAAAGAGAGAGAGAGAGAGAAAAGAAACAAAAAAAAAAAAACACTTAATATATATAAGATTATTATAACGCACTTGTAATAGTAATTAGCGGCTCATCGACGCAAAATCATCTGGTGGTTTAATCTAGCGTAAACTGTATTCCTACGAAGTGATCATTTTCTTTTTTTTCTTCTTTTTTTTACCATTGTCGAAAAAAAACCAACCCCTATTATTGCCGTTTATTGTTTTCGTTCGAAAAAAAAAAATTTGTATTCTATATGATAAGCATATAACCACGTCTCATATTTACACGCAGCACGTGCCCATAACAGTATTATTACTTTTGTAACATCATAAAAATCCTTGATAGATAATGTTTTGTAAAGATGTCGCTGGTCGACGTACGGTGGTATAAAAAAATGTTATATATAGTATTCGAACGAGTATAATAAGAATTCGTCAAGTGTTGGTGGTGGTGGTGGTAGGTGTGTATGTGTTGTGTTAAATGATAGACGATTTCAATATTTTCCTTTTTCGACTCGAATATTCTTTTTTATTTGCACTGCATCGATGATACGATATTATTTACCTAAATATGTGAAAGAAACATATTACTATATGCCGACGATTATTTACTATTATAACAGGGGATTGATGAGCGATTAAACGGAGTCGCGCGATCTATAATCTCTAAAAAAAAGAAGTGCGTTGTTTATTAAAAGATTTGATTTTATCGATAACACAAAATGTTCAGAAAATTAAATAATTTATTATGCACAACATCATACATGTATTTTATCTTACAATTAAATATTTAATCCTCTCTCCGCCCGCCCTCCCCAAGATTCGAAAATCTCACAGATTTTCTTTAACGCTTAAGAAAAGGTATTTTTTTTTGTTTCTTAATTTCTTAATCGGAGCAACAAACTGATGTACGTTTGTACGTTTTTACCTCTTTTGCACTAAATATTATAAAACTAGAACTTGGATTGGTTCGCACAAGATGCATATATGTATATATATATATATACATATATATATATATAATATACACACATATACATACATATATATATATATATATATACAAATGTCCAGCATAAAAAAAAAATGACATTAAAGTTTTCTCCCTCGCGGATGTAATAATCTTCTTCTGAGTATTTTCTTTTCTTCTTGCTAAAAATAAACAGTAGCTTCCATCGGTCCTCATTGTGTATCCTATAGATATTATTATTTGATCTTCTTGAATCGAATCTCGATAACCACACTCATCTTTGTACATTGTTTTTAATATGTAGAGTGTTGCGCTGTCTCCTCGAAGTTAGTTTCATGATTTTCTTCTACCTTCCCCATACAGAGAATATTTCCATGAGTAAACACACTTAGTCAAATTGAACATATATATACATCCCCGTTTATTGATCAGGCACAGAAACAATAGTGTTGTTTTTCGTTCTTCCATACACATCCATCAACGGATTAAGATCTTCAGAAATTTGTTCTCCTCTTCGTGCAGTTGGAGGTAAAGTTGTTTTGTCCTTATAAAAAGTGTGTGTATGTGTGTGTTGTGTGTGTAGATATGTGTGTGTATGTGTATGTGTGTGTGTGTGTGTAGCAGAAAAGGGATGATGATATCCTCTACTACGCACATTACCAAGAATTCGAAGAATTCGTTGGAATATACCTGGCACCACAGATAATAATGAGAAAAATTCGGTAGCTTTTCCATTAGCCAAACGATTGGAGATATAGAAGAAGAGAATTTGTTTTTTCTTTTCTTTTTTAACGAAGAAAACAAATTTTATGCCCTCTCCGATTGATTCTTCAACACTTTTTCGGTTTCATACCGACTTGGATTGAGATATATATATATATACACACACATATATATATATATATATATGTATACATATAAGATATTTTTGTTTTGAGAAGTTATAAAACTATTCGATCTTTTCTGTCTTTTCTCCTTCTCCTTCTCTCTCTTTCTCTCGCTCTCTCGCTCTCTCTCTCTCTCTCTCTCTCTCTTTCTCTTCAATCTTTTTTTCTCTTTTTTTTTTTTTAAATTTTTTTCCTTTTAAATATCCAAACCACAACACAATCATTACGAATTTTATATCCCCCTATACTCTCTCCTTATAATTCACAACTCCAGAAGTTAATCCTCGATGCGCGCAATGATAATAACGCAGAGATTCCTCGAAGAATGGTTTCAAGTAATTGAAAAAGAACTTTGTGCTCTGGCTGTAAAACCATTCCCAATCGATGATAATGATTGGAAATTATTCAAAAAGAATTGGTTTATGTCAGCGCTTCAAGCAAGAGAGAAATAAATCAAAACCCGTATCTCAACTTTGGAATATATGCATATGCGTATGGATATGCAAGTAAATTATGTTACACATGCATATATTATGTTAAATCAGGTAACGCATATGCATATACATAATATTGTATGCACATAGGAAAGTGCTTTTTCGGTATAATTATTGCCATTTTCCCACTTTACGATTTATAGCGAAGTAGGCAAGATAGACATTTCTTTACCAACCACCTAGACAACCACTGCTTGTTTTACAGTCGATTAGACGCCGTTCAGGATCAGCATAAACCAATGTAAATTCACTGACAAATTCATAGAACTTGTCCAAAGATTCAAAGGCCAATTCTGCTACGATGAAATCAACCGCCAAATTTTGCCGGTAGCTAAACAGTAGAAGAAATACAAACGTTAGACGAATAAATATACATACATATATATACATATACGCATGCATGCATGTACCGACGTAATGATACACACGTGTATGTATATATAAAACAATATAAAGTAATTTGAATAGTAGGTTATGTATATAACAAAAAAAAAAAAAATTCAACTTTCAGCTGCGGTATCCTGTAACAGAAATCTTCATAATTATAATTTCACTTTCTCTATTTCTATCTATCTATCTATCTATCTATCTATCTATCTATCTATCCTTTAATGATGTATACCTATATCATTAAATCTAATTTGTCTATCTTATACAATTTATGTACATATAAATATATAAATATATATATATATATATATATATATATATATATATATATATATATATGTATATGTATGTATATATACATAAGAAATAATTAAATATAAATAAATGTATACACATTTTTACTGTTATATTCAAGCTTGTACTTTTCAAAAAGTAGTTATAAATTAATTGAAATGTAAGTTGTACTTTCAATTTCTAACTAAATACTTTTTATTTTCATACTTTTACTCCCGTCTTAGTTAGAAATTGTTAGATTAAATATTGAGAACTACGTAGGTACACCATACGCGTCACGTCAAATATAATATCGCTATACTGTTGAGTTAATATCCGAGATATGAGCTATCAGATAAATAATTTCAAAATAATTTTTTACTTACGATTTTATCATTTGCTTCAATGCTATCTTGCGTTCTCTAGCAGCGAACCAATCCATAAGAAAAGCAGCCATTCTTGGCGCGCTTCTGTATAATTTGAATAAAGCATGAAAATTGCCCAGCCACCAGGCTGAGCGAACTTTCAATGCGTGTTTAATGCACTCATCTTTTTTGTCTTCTGCATTAAGCGATGCTAAAATCGTCGTCAAATCTGTAATAAAAAAAAAAAAAAAAAAATTTCATATACAAAGAGACATTACGTAACAGATTGTTGCATTATATGAATTCTCTATATTTACCTAAAGTATTTTTTGTAAAAATATAATACAATATACGGTACGCCACAAATTCGCATCGATTTTCACCGCCCACATCTTGGTATAACATTCTTAATTGTGTTTGACATTGATTAAATTCCTCATGATCTCCACGTTCTAAAGCTACACGAGCGTGGGTTTCATAAACATGGACAGTAAATGCATCTCTGATACCTTGCACGGTAAGATCTTGTCGAATAGATTTTAATTGGTCGCAAGCATATCTGTAGTCTTGTTCCACTACCCAACGATTCTTGACATAGGCCAACGAATTTTGAAGAACACTTACCGGTCGAATTGCAGATGGGGCTGGAGCCTAAAAGATTATACAGATGTGTAACTCTATTCTAACAATAATATTTCTATTTATATCCGCACACACACACACACACACATATTATTGAAATGTCTTACCGATGTAAGGCGTAAATATGGTTTTTCTAAGTCCTTACAAGTTCCAACGATGTGAAGTCCGGTGAAGTCAAACTCAGCGGTCGGATCATCTCTAATGCTACTGTTGAATGTCCTAGAAATGGGATCGTTAAATCGTGCCGCACGTTGTTGAAGTTTCTCCTTGGATCCTAGTTCATCGCTATTGCCTGAAGCTAAACCAAACTCGGAATAGAAATGTGATTTTGTCTGCTTAGTCTTCTTGGTTTTCTTGTTGTTGTGATTTTGTTTATTTCGCGTTGATTTTTTCGTTTTCAACGATTTGCTTTCATAATCCCGATCGCTAACGTTAGACGAGGAGGACGTGCTACGCCTGTACTTCCGCAAGGGGGGACTACGTGAATGAGAACGTGACCTCGACCTCGACCTTGATCTCGACCTTGACCTCGACCTCGACCTCGTTTTCGATCTTGATCTTGATCTCGATCTCGACCTCGATCTAGACCTTGATCTTGATCGCCTATGAGTCACAGAGAGACGCGCGCCAAGCCTGGCCCCAAGAGAAGTGGAAAGCCCAGACTTGCGCAAGCCTCCCTGTGTATTTGCCAATGGATTAGCCAAAGGATTATTCAACTTTAATGGCGGCTTCTGAGGCTTTATCGTCATGGTCATACGTTCGCTGTGTATACTAGGTAAAGGCTCTTTGTCCCAATCTTTTACCCAAAGCGAGCCATCGTTGGCAGCTCGTGTTATTTTCCCTTTTAGTATAATTTCAACCTGATCCTTGTCAACTGCCGTTTTGCACTTTTCGTAACACCTGTTCACATAATTCTTTAAGCTGTCAGGCCAATCCCCAACTGGATTGGCATTCGTCGTCTTGATAGGGGGAGTACTTCCAACCGAAACACTAGTATTCAGAGATGCACTGGCCGTTGTGGTGGCAGGTGCAACGGGATCAGGAGATTCCTCAATGGGTGGAGGGGGAGCAGCTATTTCTTGTTGAATAGGAGGTAGGGGTGGTAACTCCACTTTGAGATTAGGTTCCGATACAAAATTTGTTGTTGTATTGTTTCCCTGAAAGTTATTGTTGAATTGTGCCGCTAGATTTTTGTTCCTCTTACGTTTTTTCTTTGCAGCTCCACTGTTGCCTGATTGAGAAAATCCTAATCCAACTTTCTTGTTCTGTAGATTGAATCGAACTTGTCCATTGTATTCTGTAAAAGATGGTCTTACATAATTATAACGATCTCAATGCATAAGATACTAATGATCTTAAGAAAATTACTCACGAGAAATATCGTTATGCACTCCGTTCCAATTACCATAAGAAAATGTGCCATAGACAAATCCAGAATGAGGCTGCATCGATGGTTGTACCTGGTTATGTTGCTGAGTAGGTTGTAAGGGCGGTGGAGGTCCGGGAGGTAGAGGAGGGAGATCGGAATCATCGTCTAAAGTCATGGGGGTTCCAGGTACCGGAGGCTGTTGATGAAGTTGCGGTTTTATTTGATTATTTCCCTGCGAATTCTGCTGCTGAAGTGGCTGTTGCTGTTGCTGCTGCTGCTGCTGTTGTTGTTGTTGTTGTTGTTGCGGATGTTGCTGCATTTGCTGTGGATTAAAAGCGTGCCCATAGGCAGGCATCATCGTGTGATAATAATTAAACATTTGACCTTGATGCGGTACTCCTTGATATCCTGTCCCATATAATTGTCTGTAACAAAAGGGGAAAAAAAATTAATCGTAAAACAAAGAATTCCATGTACAATGATTTCCGAATTAAGAATAAGAAACAAATGATCTTCATTTATAACTTTCTTAGAATCTGTTCCATCTTATATATATTTACATCAAATAAGAAAGTATATAAATAATTACATCTATAAATAATCATATTGTTATATATTATATATATATATATATATATATATATATATATATATATATATATGTATGTATATGTATGAAACATGAAGTCTAATATGAGATTTCATTGATTCTGTTTAATTAATATATATACATATATTTCGTATCAACGATTGAAGATATGATTTTTACCCTGGATAAGAAGGAAACATAGCGTGCATATTATTTGGTGACGGATATTGCCACGCCATATTCGCCATCGAACCAGTTCCTAATTGCTGAGGTTGTTGAAATGGCTGCGGCTTCTTCTGAGACGCTAAAATCTCGCCTTCCGACATAATCGTTAAAAAAAAAAGAAACCTCGAAACAATTCCTTGACAAAATTTAACTTCACACGTATAATACTTTCAATAGGAGATATTGATTATTCCGTTAAAACTATGAATATACTCGATAAATAAATTATTGTAAAACGTACGAGCTTCACGAAACACTACGTAATACGACCCATATTTCCCTTTCACAATGTATCATCAAAACCGGAAACCTAAAGAATATTACTCATCGAACTAGTGGGAACTAATGCGCAGCAGTGCTGCCAACCTAATCT
The DNA here is from genome assembly GCA_911387935.1 of Dolichovespula saxonica. Lineage (NCBI taxonomy): Eukaryota > Metazoa > Arthropoda > Insecta > Hymenoptera > Vespidae > Dolichovespula > Dolichovespula saxonica. The sequence continues at coordinate 6,077,461 of OU426996.1, read as the reverse complement.
ATCTACTTACCTGTTTAGTATAACATAAATTTGACTTTGTTTCCTTTAATATATACAAATATATACATGCATATATATATATATATTTTTTGTTATAAACATTAAAAGACTTTCTTATTTATTGCATATGTATTTATGTATTACTTAAATAAAAATAAAATTTATTTATGATTTTTATTTGTGTTAATATCTGATTAATTATGAAAAAAAAATGAATAAATAAAGAAAGACACGTTTCGATTCACGTAGTACGAGTCAATATTGTGTCAGTTGTCAGCCCTGATCCGATCAAATTGAAGTTATACGCAAAAGAAACATGTTATACGGTATCCTACACGTTAAAAACTGTTAAAATTTTTTTTTATTAGATAGTTCGTAGTTTCTAAAAATTTGACTTTTACTTAAATAAAAATAAAATTTATTTATGATTTTTATTTGTGTTAATATCTGATTAATTATGAAAAAAAAAATAAATAAATAAAGAAAGACACGTTTCGATTCACGTAGTACCAGTGAATATCGTGTCAGTTGTCAGCCCTGATCCATCAAATTAAAGATATACGCAAAAGAAATATGTTATACGGTATCCTACACGTTAAAAACTGTTAAAATTTTTTTTTATTAGATAATTCGTAGTTTCTAAAAATTTGACTTTTACTTAAATAAAAATAAAATTTATTTATTTTTTTTTTTATAATTAATCAGATATTAACACAAATAAAAATCATAAATAAATAAAGAAAGACACGTTTCGATTCACGTAGTACGAGTGAATATTGTGTCAGTTGTCAGCCCTGATCCAATCAAATTGAAGTTATACGCAAAAGAAATATGTATACGGTATCCTACACGTTAAAAACTGTTTAAATTTTTTTTTATTACATAGTTCGTAGAGTTTCTAAAAATTTGAATTAGATACTATTGTAAAATTATTTAAAAATGGGGGATTTTCATTCTCCTATGTCTCATATTTCTCCTAATGCAAGGTATTTCAATTTTAAATGTACATACTTAATTTTAATACTACACATCGTTATTTTAATCTTTAAATAGTTCGATAAAGAAACGTTAATGGATTAATAATTTTCATATAATTTATTTATAGGATATTAACGCCTAAGCCACAAGTTCAACAAACCCTTCATTTAAAGCAAATCCAAAATAAAGCAAGGAAAAATATAACATGGTTTTTTATAAATAGCGTTCTTCTCAGCGTAGTTATCTCAGATATGTAAGATTTAATTTTAATATATAAACAATATATAATTAATATACAATTATAGGTTTTTATTTAATTGTATATTATTTACATTATAGATTATATGGAGGTACAGCTTATAAACCATTTTTTTGGATCGAATGGTGCTTAGCATCGATATTTGCCTTAAATGCTCTTTATCATATAATACAGTATGTTTGGACGAATTTTCATATACAACCAATAGTATTAAGTCCTAGACAAAAGCTTTTATTAGGGATATCGAACGATGATCCACTTTTCAAAAGTGAAACTACTTCTTACAAAGCATTGGAATCAAGTACGCCTTTGAATTTATCTTGCATAAGTCTTAATAGACGCGTGACACCACTCGGATCCTCGTTAAGTGAAAGCAGTAAGTAAAAAGAAATTTAAATCGTCTAACAAATATATTGCAATGTTTGTTAACAATATATTATTGTCACAAATACATCTTTATTTGCCGTATAGCAAAAAAAAACTATGTATATAATTATATTTTGTTGAAGAGGATTATTCAATGAATACATTTGGTAAATATGGCAATCTATCATCTCCAAAATTGAAGCTTAGCCCTGATGGATCAATCAATAAATCTTTAAACTCCTCCATGAATAGTACATTTACAAGTGAAAATTTCATTCAAAGCGAAGCTGAATTACAAAAATATTTAAAGGAAGCATCCGTGCAAAGGAAAACTATACTTTCGACAAATATCGATCAACCATCCAACCTGTTGAGTTCATTTTGGACGCATCCTGCTATAAGAAGTCCCAATGAAGTTTCCCCTTCATTGAGAAGATGTGCTTATCAACTTGCTCCTACTATGTTATCTTTTAACATGGGTAAAGTAAGCTGTAATATATCTGTAATATAAATTACGATTCTTACAAATAATATTGATTTTTATCTAGATAAATCAAAATCTACAAGTCCTGGGGCAGAAGAAGGAAATTCACCAAGAGGTACTTTCGGCATTCCAGACGTTTGGAGAAAGTATAGAGTCGATTCTAATAAAGTCAATGAATGGACTGCTAATCTCCGCATGGTATATTTTTTTTACCATTATTACAATTAGATTAAAAAAAAAAAAAAAAAAAGAAAAGCTATATGCGTCTGTTTTTTGACTATTATTTTAGTGGATTAGTAAAACTGTGGTCGAAAGAGTTGCCGTAGAGATTGATAACATATGTTCAGCTTTAACTCGTCATGGTTTAAGTGATTCTCAACCAGGACATATTGGTTTGGATAGACTGAGAAAATTGGCACAAGCACAATTTTTAGTATCTACGATACCGACGCTTCCAACATTAGTACCCTTTCTAGAATTGTCCAATAATCAAGAATATCTAGTGAAAAGAATAAAAACGCTCGCTAAAGGAGGCTCTATGAGCGAATTCAAATGGAATAGTGGAGGTTCGCATAATGGCAAGGAATGGGATTCCAGTTTACCAACTGATTCAGCTGTAAGAAATTATTTATTATTCCTTTGTAGAAGGATTAATTTTTGTCAAAAAAAAAAAAAAAAATATTTATATATATATATATATATATATATATATATATATATATATATAAAATTTGCAGATAATAATGCATTTAATAGCAACTTATATGGATACACAATTAGAAGCTCCTTTAGATCAACCGGATGCACGTCCTTTTTCATCCAGATATATGGCTCGAGTAGGCATGGATTTACCAAGAAACAAAGGTCCCATAATAATGTCTCAATCTGTAAATCCGCCGCATTATTGTCTAGCATTATCTGGCGACTCCCTGCCAATCGATTACGAAGAAATTCAAAGGGTAAATAAAATACTCCATATAAATATAAATAAATATATATATATATATATATATATATATATGCACACACACATATAATATATTAATTTAATTCGTATATTTATATTTTTCAGGGTAGAAATAATTTATTTCACACGCTTCTACTTTTTTTGTACATTGTTAAAACTCGTGATCATGGTATGTTAGGACGTGTTAATTTAGGAGCATCAGGTATTAATATCTTATGGGTTATTGATGGTTAAAATGTGTATGTCTGTTGCGTGGTGTGTATGTGCGCGCGCGCGCGCGCGTATGTGTGGAAAGAAGGAATTTCTACTATTTTGCTTAACATAAATTACACACACGATCATTTTAATCCCATCTCATTATGATATTTTTCTATGAACAAAAAAATTTTCGAGTATATATCAACATACATATACTAACAAACAATTAACTGATATTTTATAACGTATTTGTATGCGTGTTTTGTGTACGTGGATATGACACAGAGCAGAGAGAGAGAGAGAGAGAGAGAACTACATTTGAATGCTACGAACTCTTTATTCACATATACTTACCATTATGTACAAATAAAACAAAAATTACGATTCGTAATCAATAAAGGTATTTCTCTACTATTATTAAATACATTAGTATATACTATTTGTTTGTGTTTCTGATTAAACTAAGGCAATAGTGAAAGGGTGTTACACAGGCCTGAGTACTGTTTATTAAATGTATCTACTAATTTATATATATATATATGTATGTATATATATATAAAAATGCATATATTTTTTTGTAAGGCTGAACAGTACTATAAATGCACTAATCATGTATCAAACTTTATAATTCTCTGTATCAAATTTATTATCTTCTATAGAGAAATATTTTTTTCTTATCTTATATTTTATTTTTCTCTTTCTGTTAGAATAATAATTAAGACAAATAATGGAATTATAATTTTTTAAATCAAGTTTTTTCCTTTTTTTTTTTTTTTTTTTCTTTTTTTCTTTTTTTTTTTTTTTTTTTTTTTTTTTTTTTTTTTTTAAATTTCACATTATTTTTATATGAAATAAAGCTTGATTTACAGACTTTTATAGAACATAAAAAATTATAGGTATAACTTGATTCAGCATGTAACAAATTATTATTACTATGAAATTCTAACTCTACAGTCAACATAATACAGTACGAATTATTTTAAACAATTATTTGACTTCGATATGAAAAAAGATATCGACGCATCTTTATAAAATATAAATGATTTGTTTATCTTTTAAGTTTATTAACACATAATGAATTAAACATTTAAAAAATTATCTATTAAGTTAAATAACTTCTTATTGAAGATATATATTTATTTATGCATTAAGTAACTTTTATAATAAATATCGGTTTTTTTTTTTTTTTTTTTTTTAACAGAAATACGAGATACATTTATAATAAATGAAAATATAAAAATGTGATCTTGTCCTTGAACTACAATTAAAACTTGTCATTTGCATAAAACATCAAGCAGATTGAAAATACAACAGATAAAAGGAAAATCCATTTAATAACAATTTACTATGCATGTCTTTTAATTAAAAATATAATTTATATGTAATATAGATATGATAACGGACAGCACAATCAATTTTTATATTAATTCTTACAGACACTTTTTCAATTAAAAATCATATACTTTTTATAATCTATCTCTCTCTCAAGTTATAAGTATAATCTTATAAGTTAATCTGTATCTGTGTGTATATATATATATATATATATATATATATACACTCAGCCCTGCAATGCACTATATTTTAATACAGTTATATTTCTCTTAAACTGCCGACTATGCAAGTTGTATAATTTGCACCTTCGTCTTGTAAAAATAAACTTTAGTATAACATATCATACATAATTATAATTACAATCATATATCACCGCACCAAGTATACATTAAAAAGGGAGGCCTCCTGTAAGGCTTACTTCTTTAATATACATGAAAGCTTCATGTCTCTATGTATACAAGGGATAGTCTTTTTCTTTGTTTTTTGAGATTTAACAGCTTTGCTAGATAACAGAACCTAGTTGAATTATTTGACTGTCCTTCCTAATAGGAATGAGAAGTAGAGAATTATTATACGAAGAGAGCATTGGAGCTCATATTTTCAATTCTTTTTTTTTTTTTTTTTTTTTTCTTCATTTGCGCTATAAAATTAGGATGCACTCTAGTAAAATTTATACATTATTTTATATTTCTTATTATCTTTCTGCACTGGCAATATTTAAATATATTTTTTTTCTGTTTCTTTTCTTCTATGAAATCCTTAGACATATTACGAAGTTGTGAATATCTTTGTACCCTCGGGTAATATCACCTCGTCACCTACGTCCGCGAGAGTTACAGTGAGAGGTAGGATAAGTGGCATTAATATTTCTTGGTGTTGCATTATTTGTTGCGTAGTTACTGGTTCAGCTTGTCTGGTAATGGTAATGGTCTTAATGTTTGGCGCTTTAACTACCTGTGTTTGAGCGAGAGTCTGTTGTATTCTCTGTGGTGGTTGTGGTGGTTGTTGTTGCGTTTGAACTTCGGTAAGTGTTTGTTGAGTGCGATTCTGATTTTGCGAAAAGTTTTGTTTACACCGTTTGCTATGCGCATAACGACTACCGTTGTTATTAAATCTGCGATCACATGTAGGGCATGCATAAGGCCTTTGACCGGTATGAATGAAAACGTGTTCCTTTAACGACTTTAATCGACGGAAATTTTTTGGACAATACTTGCAATGGTACTTAGCCTCACCTGTATGCGACGTCAAGTGATTGGCAAGAGTATCAGCTCGGGCAAATGCTCTAGAACAATACTGACATATATATGGTCTTTCCTGAGTATGCGTCCTCATATGCATTTTTAGATACGCATTGGTTGTAAAAGGTCTAGAACATACTTCGCAAACGTATGGCTTTATACCATTGTGCGCTCTTAAATGTGCTATTAAGGTAGTCGATTGGGTGAAACTCTTGGAACAGATTTCACATAGAAATCTTTTTGAACTATCCGTCTCTTTGTTCTTCTTAAATGGTCTATCGTGTTTCGACAAATGATTTGTAAGCTGTTCCTCCTTAATAAATCGTTTTGTGCATCTTGTACATTTATACGGTTTAACCATATTATGCTTAGCTACGTGAATTTTCAAATGTTCTCTTCTATAGAATTTCTTTGGGCATATGTCGCATAAATATTTCTTACCTTCGTGTACTTGTATATGACGTAATAGGCCTTTCCTAGATGTATAATGTTTGTTACATTCTGTACACTCAAGGCCTACTATATCCGTCCTCCTTTTTCTAACAATTTTTTCTCCCTGCTTTTTTTCTTCGGGACGTGGTTCGATATCTCTTAAATCTTCCTCCGTTAATATTCCCTCGGTCACGTGCTTAGCTCTATGCTGTCGAAGCATTTCGTTATTTTCAAAACTATCACCACAAATATTGCACTTCCTAACTTGATCAGGATTTTTCTCCGAGCATTTATCATAATGAGCCTTTAATTTGTCCTTACGATAAAATTTGACATTACATATATCACATTCGAAGTTTGGTTCCTCGTGAAGCAATTGATGTCGCAACAGAGACTTCTTCGTGCTATATCTCTTTTTACACGTTGCACATTCGTGATTATCCATCGGCCAGTCCAAACCACTCTCGAAATCTGAATTATCATCGTCATCGTCTTCGTCCTTTCCTAAATCCATACCGCCGCCTACCCTTTGTTGTTCCTTTTTATCCGCAGGCTTTTTAAATTTGTCCATCTTTTCCGCCTTCTCATCCTTTACGTGTTGCTCCATATGCTTTGACAGGGTTTGTTTGGAATTACATTTTTTATTACAAGTGGCGCATTCCAATTCCTTCCTACTGTTAGTTTTCTTAAAAGAACTTTCATGCTTACGATTGTGACGAACGTCCTTACCGATTAAATCATTATTGTCATCGTCGTCGTCATCGTCGTAATCTCCCAAACCATCCTCCGTTTTTATTTTGTCAATAATCTTTTGCGCAGCCTTAGCCGCCACTCGTTTTATACGTTTATTAGGATCATATTCTTGTCCGTGTACGAAGGTTTTATGATTGGTCGCTATTAGATGATTGCGTAAAGTCAATTCGTTTCCAAACGTTTTATTACATTGCGTACATTTATACGTCTTTATTCTTCCATGCTGTTCGGTGTGCCTACGCAAATGATCCTTCCTTGTAAATTGTTGACAACACACTTTACAGCTGTATTTTGAAGCCGTAGTGGTGGTAGTAGTGGTGGTGGTGGTGGTGGTGGTGTGTGTTTCGACGTGCCTCGAAGATTTTTTGTGAGAACACGTCGACGCACAACAGTGCGAACATTTGGATTCTTTCGTTTCCGTCCACTTCTCTTTATCTTGACCATCCTCGATATTATTCTCAACTTCCGAATCGTCCTCATTGTCACCTTTAACATTTTGCTCCTCGTCGTCTTTGTTAATTATGTGATGTTCTATGTTTTCTTCCAAATCTTGATCCATCAACATACCTTCCACTACGTGTTTGGCGCGATGATCTTTCAATTGCTCAAGCTCGTCAAACTTTTCATTGCATACATTGCACTTTAAGTCAACGTGCGATAGCGCATGCTTTCTCAAACTTCTTCTTGTATTAAATTTCTCCGAACAGTTTTCACATTCAAATGTTTCCGAGTGAGACGACTTCTTTCGTTGTTTTTCCGCTTCATGATCGTCTTTCTCCACCTCGTTCTCGTTATATGCTTCCTCCTGCCTCGTCCTCCTTCTACATTCATAATCCGAATATTGCGAATTACTGTGGTTATCGAAACCCAAACTATGTTCGTCCTCGTGAAACGATATTTCAAGGGGCATGGAATCTTCCTTGGAATTTTCCTTGGCACTTTCCTTTTCCTTTTCCTTTTCGTGTTGCTTAAGATGCTTGCTAAATGAAATTATGTACAAATATTCTTTCCCGCAGTAAGGACACTTGTTAGCCCTTTTTCCGGACGGTGGCATTTTTGGGGAAGCGTTGGTAGATACCTTCGGTGATTTTTCAGGGACTTTTTTAAGGGACAAAGCTCGCCTAATTTCCTCGTGCGAGTGCATATGCTCCTTCAATACGTTTTTAGATAGAAATTGTTTGTCGCAAAGATAACACATGAAGTAAACCTTTTCCGACCTATCGGCTTGTGCTCTTTTAAGACGAGAACTAAGATTCAAATTCTCGAAATAATTTTCTTCGTCGGAATCCCTGTCGCTGGTAAAATTTCGTCGCGATGATTTCCGTTTACTTTTTCTAATTTCTGTTACAGGCAAATCCTTTTCAACGAGCGTCTCGATATTTGCAAGCGGCATATGTTCCGCATCCATTTTACACCCTTCAAGTATATTTGATTCTGTAAGTGGTTCATTGGATTCTACTGTATTCTCCTTAGATGATTTAGATTCTTGAGAGGAAAATTGTTCGTTCATAACATAATCCTGTTGCATAATATAATCGTGTTCTTCTGCAGGAATCGCATCTGTACAATTTTCATTAATGCCAACTGGTTTTAATACTTCTTGATTTTCTGTATTATTCACCAATGTACAAGTATCTTCATCTATTTGATTCGTGAACTTTTCTTCGTTATGAGAATTGCTCATTATACTTTGTTGCTCCAATATTTGTGAATTATTTCCATCTGAATATATAAAAATGTATTATAATATATTTTTAATTTCTTATATTTTATTTAAACTTTTTTTTATTAACATAGTATATATATATATATATATATATATATATATATATATATATATATATATATATATGTAAAGTACATGTACTATAATAGTTGTTTTTGTTTTTTAAATGTACAAGATCAAACATTATAGGAATGTATATTAACGGTTAACTTACCTTCTTTCAATTGTTCTCTTTCTACCAATTTTTCAACTTGTAACAATGCTAATTGCTCTTTCAAGAGCGTCTTTTCATTTACTGATTCCTCTGTCAATACTTCCGCAGCATGTTGGTAATGAGATTCTAAATGAATATCATTGATAGCTTCATTTCTATCTACCTCCAAATGTACTTCAACTTCGTTAAAAAATAATTCTTCTTTAATACCATCGAATCTCTCTCTTAATACATTGTCAGCTTGTTCGACTTGAAGTTTAAATTCATATGCAGATTCAAGTTTATCTGCGCATTCGTTACAAACCCGAGGAGGTAAGCCATCTCCTGGTAACATCTGTATAAATTTACAATACATTCATGATATATTTCCATACGGATAAAAGATATAATAGAAAAAATGAATTTGTTACGATCCTGAAAAAAGCGAATGTTATTGAAGAATAGCAAAAGATCCATCACACGTGTCAGTCTTGGTAAAGAAAAGAAAACAATTCTATTAAGGAGACAAAACGAATGGAGCATATATAAAAAAAAAATATATATATACACATGATGTACACATATACATATGGTATGTATATATATATATATATATATATATATATATATAGATACATATCAGCAAACAGTATGTATATGTGTATATTTTATATATATATATATGTATATATATAGATACATATCAGATAACAACATGATATGTGTATATTTTATATATATATATATATATATATATATATATATATATATATACAGCATATAACACGTAACCATCTATGAATTTACTATATCGATAAGATCGATCGAAACCATATGAAACGCATCACATGTATTTGTTTTTATCTTCTTACGTAGAATTTAACCTCTAAAAACTGTTGGTATCTAACCTTAACATTCGCGAAATTCATCGCTTTAGCCGATAAAGAGGCGACCTCATTTCCTAGAAAAAGATCTCGCATCACCAGGTTACCAAGAAGGCATATACGACATATCTCCACTGTAGACACAATTTCTGGTACACTTTGCGGCGCATCCGACGTACTTATTTCTACGGCGTCCATGTTTTGTTTAATGGACCAGGCTTATGCCCACTAACACACCTGGCTCCTCCACTCCACTAAACTCTCAATTCAATTCAACTTAACTCGAGCCAACCCAACTACGACTTGCCTTTCTCTTTACCTCTCTTTATACTATTATTTCATACACCTCTTCAAGGTGGAGCAAATGAACGCAAGGTAGCAGTACACGATGATGCATGATAATAGTGCTTCTTCGAAACCTTCGCGCTGTCTTTATTTGCGCCGTTCTTTTAACGTCACCGGTGCTGCCATCTAGAGAAAAATTATAGAACATCTTTATTAAAAAAACTACATCGATTTCAAACCGTTTTAAAACTAAGGATTTCGGAATAACCACGTGTGCATATAAACGACGATAAGACTGTTCGTATTGATTTTTTGTTTTTCTTTTTTCATTAATGTTACTTTCTTCAAACATAACTCGCATTAATTTGATTGTCGTTAGAATTTAAAATAAAAAAACCTCGAAGTTCCGCTCGAAGGACACTATATGTTTTAATTGACGAAGAATATAAACAATATTATTCGTACATCTTATTCGTTGCTACGATACGTAATAATATTATCCCTATTCGAAATACGTGTTCCTATACGATACAGTTATTCGAAAGGCTTTTTATTCTTTGATTGTCGATATTTAGATATAATAATCTTTTCTTTTTTTTTTTTTTCTTTTTTTTTTATCATCTTTAGGTAATGTTTATTCTAGATATACGACGAGAAGACCCATGTGTTATATGCTGGTGTATGCGCTGCTGCACCGGATCGATTTAGAATGTGCAAATCATAGAGAACCTAATTTTCAAATAATACGAAGTATGAATGAATGAAGTTTGTAAAAAAAAATTTGAAATGATAAGAGGGGGATGTACAGTTCGCGGATTCTTTTAAGCTACCAAAATATTAATAATAAAACTCGATCGAGCAAATGGATTATTAGATGGAATAATGCACGCTTCATTTTGGTTTAATGAGCGTGCCATCAGGGAGATATTACGGTTCCTCTGACAGGTGGGTTATATTATCGATGATTCTTTTCAATTCGGAAATTTTTCTGATTATTTTGAATAAAATATATTTTAATATACACATCCTCTATGTACATGCCATAATGTGGGAAACAAGAAATATTGTAATGCAATATGTTCAATTATTACTTAACACTTTAAAAACTCTTTGTTATGATAGAAATCTTAATAGTTACACGCACTTTGTCATAATTTTTTTTTCCAGAGCTTTAGTAGTATGATCGAAAATGTGACAGAGTTTAACAATACTGATGCCTGGGTAATATTTCGACTAATACAAAGAATTAATAGCAATGAATTGTGAAATTTATTATCGATCAATACTGTACAACGCTTTCTAGTTGAAGAATCAATAATCAAAGGGGTTTCATTAGGAAGATCCTGAGGAACATGTTCTTCTTATATACAGGGTAACTCACTTATATATGCCTATCGACGGAAAATACTTATAAATGATTTAATCATTGTCGAACCTATATCAGAATAATTTAATCGTCTAGCGTTTGAAGAATCATATATCAAACACCGTGATCATAAAATTTTTTTTCTTATGATTGCAGTAATGTAACCAATGCTGGGAACAACCAATTAATATTGTCTAATACAGTCGCGAGTGGTACAAACAGAAGTATTTTAGATTTATCAGAATTTAGCGATGCAGAACTGGCTGGTTATAGATTACGTTGCGGAGTTTGGATTACATTTGTATTGGCAACGGGAATTGTCATAGCAGCAAAATTTTCTTTTGGCCATGAGGTAAAAAAGATTCATTGAATATGTTATACGCGATTATGAAGGATATCCTGGAATAAGTAGGAAATGTTTTAGGGGCGACTTCGGCGCATCTAAACAATAAAAAAAAAAAAAAAAAAAAAAAAAAAAAACGAAAATAAAATTCATGTAAACATATGTCCTATTTGATTTGGTTTTCAAATTATAGCGGATTTGATTTGGTTTTCAAATTATAGTGGATTTGATTTGGTTTTCAAATTATAGCAGATTTGATTTTCAACAAACTCTATCTGCTTAACCTTTCATAAGAGATGTTCGCATATATGTATGAACTTTTTCAATTGCTTTCTTTTAAACAGGGCCCAGGTTTGGAAATATTTGTATTTTGTGGTCTATTGACACTTCTGCTACTTGCATGTCTGTATTCCATTCTTTGCCGTCGTACTCATGAGAATAGTCGTCAAGAAAATCATATTCAAGAAAATCAGATTGCATCGTTAAATAATGCGAGTTTATCTACTACCGAAAATTTAAGACCCATACCAGTTATCAGACAACACCCACCGCCGCCGTACCATATAGCTATTTTAATTCCTCCGCCTGATTCTTCAGACGAAGCTGCTCCACCTTCATACGACAAAGTTATTCGATGAAGATGCTAATATTGAATCAATAAGAATATATGTTATGAATCTTACTTAATTTTTAACATCTTTGCGATAGTTTTGTGTCGTAAAAAAAAAAGAAAAGAAGAAAAACAAAGTATGATAATACACAGTTTGAGTCCAAATATGTACTTTCTCTGCTATAAAACACATTCATATGAAGTTCTTACAGGTAACAAACTATCTTATCTCTCTCTCTCTCACTCTCTCTCCACATTAATAAAGAATAAATAATATCGATAATTGGATAATTGTCACATCTGTGATACAAATATAGTGACGCAATGAAAATACCAAACTTGATAATATCTGACAAAAAAAGATACATTAAGATTTTAGTGGAGATATTTCAATAAAAATTTCGATAAGATATAATGGGTGTCCGCGATAGTTTGTATTTAATGTGAAAAAAATATATTCTAATTTTTTATATTTCAATATACAATGATCTGTAATATATATGTATATATATATATATGATATATATATATATATACATGTACAACTTACCATCTAGTCTCTAAAAACAACATAAAATAATAAATTATAATTACAGAGATGGTCTCTCATTCAAATGATTGCACAAGTTGCTTGACTTTGAAAAATGATGCATAAAACTAATGTAAACTTCTGGAATATATTAGATTTAGTTATTCCAGAGAAAAAGAAAAACAAAACGATTATTACGACATTTGACAAATAGTATAAAAGTTTGATTTGTGCACAAATATTAAATGTAAGACTAAATAAAGTCTATTCATTGTATTACCCTTCAATAAATTTACAATACAAAAAAAGAAAAAAAAAAAAAATAGTCAGTCTTACATGAAGATTTTATTTTCAATCTGTATCGTAGTAAAATTTATTTAAATGCTATGCAAAATGTAATGATTGATACATATAAACTTTTCTTATAAATCTATAAACGAAAGTATGTTTTGTGCGTGCGTACGTGTATATTAGAAATAAAAAAAAAAAAAATACTTAATCTCATTCCGATCAATGTGAAAACGTAAAGAAAATATTTCTTTTGCTTGTTTGTTGATTCATCATCGAAGGTGTGTTCTCGATGATGACGACAAAAACAGGGTCGGGCCTTTATTTTATGGAAATATCAATCGATTATAACGTATGCCAGATTCTAGAAAAACCTGCTTCAACGTACCATCAACATAAATATCATTGATATATTAACAACAAATTTAAATATTGGCGTCAACAAGCCTTTTTATTTCGACCAATCGCATTCAAGTTCTTGAAATCGCAGAATGAACGCGCTCATATTTAAGCGGATAACTTTGCGAAATTCAGACAATTTCTCTGAAAGTATACCGAAGAACTGGAATACGTCATTTGGTTTGAACAACGCGCTACAAGTTACAAATATTGTAATCTTAAAATGGTAAAGAAATGTAAAATACGATAATGAATTATTTTATATTACGATATATAAAATATTTATATATAATATAATATTAATTTTATTATATATACATATGTATGTATATATGTACGAATAATTTTCTTTTGTATTAAAATTTATCATTTATCAATTTTTATTATTTTCTCTCTTTCTCTCTCTCTCTCTCTCTCTATATATATATATATATATATATATATATATATATATAGACTACTTACACGGACAAAGGTAAAAAGGTACGTAATATAATTTTTTTTTAATCACACAAAGTATGACTCCTCATTTATCTTTTTTTTTTTTTTCTTCGTAGCCCGTTGGTGGAAAATTTCTAAGCTTCGACCACGTAAAATTCTGGGTTGGAAATGCGAAACAGGTAATTTAAAAAAAAAAAGAAAAAGAATTTTGTATCGTATCACACACGCACACACATACACATTAATGTCCCCATGTATAGTTCTTCTCTCTCAATTCTGTAAAAAAATATTTGATTATTACAAAACGATTGCATATGTTTTTTTTTTATTTTTTTTTTTGTTTACAGGCGGCTAGCTTTTATTGCACAAGGATGGGATTTGTACCGCTTGGTTATCGTGGTTTAGAAACTGGTTCGAGAAATACAGCAGCGCATGCTATTAAACAAGATCAGGTTATTATATGTGTATATATATATATATGTTATATGTATAATTTACAAAATTTCGCGACATTCTTTTTGTCTTCTCGAATTTCTCGAATATTTCGATTGAAAATGAAAGAAATTATTTAAGAAAGAAAAATCTTTTAATAAAAATACCTATTTTTTTTTGTTTTTTAACGATAATTACAATACTTTTTATTACGAAGTAAATACAAATAATAAGTACGTTGACGGAAATTATATTTTTTCCTAGATAATATTTGTTTTTGAATCGGCCTACGAGCCTGGAAATGAAGAAATGGGTAACCATCTCTCTCGACACGGCGATGGTGTTCGAGACATTGCTTTCAAGGTCGAAGATATCGATACTATCGTTAGGGTAAATACGAATGACAAAATTAAAGTATTTGTCAATTAAAGAAGAAACAAAAAAAAATCGATTGAAGATATTATTAAATCGTCTTATAATTCAAAAAAAAAAAGTTAATAATGTTTTTTACCTGCTTAGGTGGCAAAACAAAAGGGTGCAAAAATTATAAGAGACGTATGGGAAGAAAAAGATGAGTTTGGTATTATTAGATTTGCCACGTTAAAAACGGTAAGTTATTTGAAAAAGAAATAAATAAATAATTGAATGCAATTATTAAAATTATGTGTGTATATATATATATATATATATATATATATAAAATTTCAAATTTTTGTTTTTTAATTAGTATGGAGACACCCATCATACTTTGATTGACAGAAGTAAATACAAAGGATTCTTTTTACCCGGATTTATAAAAACTTCAGAAGATGTACTTATTAAACATTTGTAAGTATCATTAGATTATACTTAAAGAATAGACATTTCTTATTTGGTATTTTTTTTTTTTCAATGAATTTACAGGCCAGCAACCCATTTAAAATTTATAGATCATATCGTAGGGAATCAAGCCGATAAACAAATGGAACCTGTAGCTAAATGGTAAATGAATAAATTATATATTTGTAGGCATAATGTATAAATATATATATATATGTATATATATATTTTTTATATCATTTTTATTCAATTTTTATATATTTTATTTTAGGTATGAAGAATGTTTACAGTTTCATAGATTTTGGTCAGTAGATGATACTCAATTACATACCCAATATTCTGCATTACGTTCTATCGTTATGACTAACTGGGAAGAAACTGTTAAAATGCCAATTAATGAACCAGCGCCCGGTAAGAAACGTTCTCAAATACAAGAATATGTTGAGTACTATGGCGACGCTGGTGTACAGCATATAGCTTTGAATACTAATAACATAATTGCAGCTGTAAGTAATATTTTATTGCGGACTTGTCAATACTTTTGCCTTTGATTATAATAACATTAGTTTATTCTTTTTTGTTATTCTAGATACAAAATTTACGAGCAAGAGGTATGGAATTTCTTAATGTTCCTGATAGTTATTATGATATGCTGAAGGACCGTTTGAACAATAGCAAAGTCAAGATAACAGAAGATTTGAAAATATTACAGGTATTGTAATGTAATATTTAAAGAAAATAATAACCTTTCTTTGTTGTTAACTGTTTCTCATAACAACTCTTCAGGAATTAAAAATTTTAATTGATTACGATGAAAATGGTTATCTACTACAAATCTTTACTAAGAATATGCAAGATCGGCCGACTCTCTTCATAGAAGTTATCCAAAGGCATAATCATAATGTAAGTGTCTAGGGGTAATTATTTTTTTTTAATAATATTAATTTTGAATTTTTAAATGTATATAACACGTTATATAAGTAGCAGAGATGATATTTATTATGTCACAGGGGTTTGGTGCTGGAAATTTCCAAGCTCTGTTTGAAGCAATCGAACTTGAACAAGCTAAGCGTGGCAATCTGTAATATATATTGTGGAAAATGTTATTGCATCGATAAATAACAATGAGATTATTATAATATTAACATTTTAAGTGTTATTACATAATATATCTTACAAAGATCATTTATATTATTTTGTACAAGTGCAAGCATGTATGCATGTACTGTACATCTTAAGATCAATATATTACATATTCATAAATTCCTGTTAACCAATTATTATGTCATTAATCATAATATGCAATTGTAAATAGAATTGAAAGAAAAAGTTTAATATATATAATCAGACAATCTGTCCTATATGTTAATCTATTAATTTCATTAATGTACGTGTATGTAATTTATTAAAGTAGAAAGCATTAGAAAAAGAAATATATTTTGCATAATTTCAATGACATGTACAATGTATTATATATCACTATTGTGTTAAGTGTCCTATTAAGAAACATTTTTTTTGTTAATAATAGCATAATATTATCAGTAATATTAGACAACGAAAATAAAAGGAAATTGAAGAAAACAACAATTATTAAACTGTATTTATTCTTAAACGCTGTTTCTTTTTTTTTTTCTTATGGCCAGGATGTAAGCAGATAATTTTCATATAAAAACTGGGATATTTAGATAAAGTGAGATAATATGCAATGACAAAAAAGATTAATATGAAAAGAACCTAGCTCACTTATTTCAACATGTGAATAGTCCATGGTTCAATAAATTGTCTGTAGATAGTTCTAGAATGCCAACAGACATTTTCTTCATGGACTATCGTGAATGCCAAGGCGGAAAATATCATGTTGACAAAAGAAAGAATTTCCCAGTGGTTTCAGCACAAAAATTTGTGAGAAGGGATGTGGTGGATCTTCATCGGCCTAAAAAAATATTAACATGCATATTGTCAATAAATGTGGACAATGCTGATGAATTATCGAACTTTCGTTTTTATCGTTACTTTTGACACGTGATCAGTATCTTATAGAAGAAACAAAATGTAAAGATTAAAACATACAATTTGATATCATCTCTAAACAAAGCTAATGAGATAGTAAAGATAAAATTTATGAGATCCCTTTCTTTTTACAGAATATATTACAAAGTAAACAATTATATTTTAAGGAAATTATAATTAAAAGGTGTATATATTTTTAAAAATCGTTAGTTATATATAATATTTCGTATTATGAATAAAATATATTAAATTCCTTTTATAAAGCAAATAATACAAAATATAAAATGGTAATTTAGTAAATACATAATACAAATGATAAACACAACAAATATCAACAAAACTTTTTGGTAAAAGGACAAAAAATTGTGTTGCATTATAAAATTATATTTCGTTTTTATATGTAATTCAAATTAGTTCAGTAATTTAATTCATATATTACATACAAAATATATATTAGTATCTTACTTGTTAATGAATACAGCGGTATTACTTTCTCTCTTTCAGTTGCTTTCTTATTTGGATATAACATATAAAATATCATAATAGATGATAATTTTACATCTATTAAGCGATGTTTACACACATATATATATACATATACATATATATATATATATATATGCACAGAACAGATTAACTTATAAGACTGCTATTTATAAGGTGTAAAAATATACTACGATGAAACGCTACATCAGAGCATGAAATTTGTTGATCAGTACTAATTAAAACTGATACTGTTACCAAATAACCAACCATTTCTCTATCTACTTCATATTTAAACAAGTTATCGGAACATTATAGTCAGTTATAGGATTAATAAATATAAATAATGTGGGGAAATATTATGTATACGAGGGGTGGTGTAGCCATGCACTCTTTCTAGTATTGAAATAAGCAGATGTATTCGCATAAAGCATGGGCAAAGAATAGGTAACATCATGTAGGCTTGCCTTTACCAAAGTATGGAGAGATCAGTGGATGATTGGTACCTGTTGCCTAAACCGTGTCATGCAACGCAAGTCTGAAGATGTCGTGCTGCACGTAAAAGCTGGTGCCAATTGGCTTCAGGACAAACGTCTGGATGTAGGCGTGGGGCTGATCCTCATCAGTCTACCCAATCATCAACAATCACTCACTGAGTTTTCTTATATCATCTTCTTTGTAGATGTAGGTATATAGAGAGATAGTTGCTGGATACTAGTCATAGCTCAATGTCTACCTTCACACGGCAGCACAAAAAATGTCAAACGATACAGTATATACATGTAATGTTTCCAGTCCGTAATAAACAATCGCTTAGACAGAGAATTCCAAATGCTAGCAGAATTTTCAAATTATAATGACATTAATTAAGAATTACTTTCATAAAAATTTCCTTTTAAGGTTTTTCGTAGCTTTCAATCGAGTTTCTCATCGCTTTCATAGAATATATATTGCAACTATATATTGTTTTAATATTATATATTAAATTACTGAACCAATTAGAATAAAAAAGATAGGAGAAAACATTCTTTTAAATATTTTCTGCTCTTTTGATACTCCTAATGTAAGACGTCGAAAGTACAATTTCTAACAAATATACCTAAATCGCATGCTTATTAAATTAGATATGGGCATGGATGGAAGAGGTATCTTAGCTACCTCGCGTATCGCAAATAAATAAAAGAAATAAAATAGGAAAGTGCATAATATAACCCCATGCCCAAATCTTCGCTAGATAATTATTTATATTAACACTTATTGCAGAAATGGAATAATATTAATGTGTATAATTTTATTTTACTATATCAACAATTCCTTATTAAAATTAAATAGAATCACTTTCTATAAACAAAAGCATTTTAATAACTAAAATTATAATAGAAAAATGAAAACCTTATTGCAAATTGCTTACCTGCAGCCTCCCCAAAACATTTATGAGTACACCGCCATCAAACATAGGCTGCGAATCAATCGCTGTTATTATTCGATTGATTTTTTGAAAAGTTAGACTCTAGAAAAATGAAAAAATTAAATTCATGAAAATTGGAAATTAACAATTTGATATGGCTTTGATGTTAACGTTATTGAAAGTTCAATTTATCAAAATTGATCTTACATATTAAAGAATTTTCTTATCGTACATATATGTATGGATACATACATACAACATACATACGTACATATACGTATACATATACAACACGCAAATAAATAACATATTTTTAGATAATTTCTTAATATTACGTATTATTGAAAAAAATAATACTCACAGTCAATTTCTCCATAATTTTAATGGCACCTTGAATTTGGAAACCTTCAAATGTCATAAAAGAGGTCTCGGTCTATAAGTATTCAAGTTAAATCTTATATTGCCGTTGCATCTTAAATAATAGAAAACAAAAGGGAAGATGGAAAAATAATTTAAACTTACATTATACATGTTTATTAGGTTTGGTCTTTGAGCTGGATCATCGAACAGCGCATAGTACTGCTGTACGAATCCTTTTCCGATTGCTTCGTAAGATAGGTTCAACTCCATTACGATAAATCAATTGTCTTTGTGAGACCACTAAAAAATATTAGCAAGGTGGACCGTTTGCCGGTTGAATCGCACAGCGGTTATAATATCTTTTAAAAATGTTATACTAATGATAACGTTAAATTTTCGGACATCCCTCATGCCAGTTATAAGAGAGCAGGAAGCAAGGAAGATGGAATTCGAGTGTTAAAAGATCGAACTAAAAGAAAATTGGATAAACCGGAAGGAACGTACATAGGTCTTTCGCTCGTCTGTCGCCCTCTTGCGGTATTAACGGAGAATTAAAACTATTTCGAATACACATCTATTACTTCTTTTACATTACGAACACATTTTTCAATACGATATATAGTCTCGTCATTAATATTTATATTAAGGAAATAAATAAATAATTCATATATATATATATATATATATATATATATATATATATATATATATATATAAAATTCTATGTGCAATTAATTCAACAGATATATTAAAACGAGGTTAGTTTCGTTATGAGCCCCGACATGAGCCACTTTTAGCTCACTTTATTATAAACATAAAATCAATTGATGAGCACATTTAAAAGCTAATCATGTCGGGTGTACACGTACGTATATACATATATATATATATATATATATATATATATATATATATGTATGTATGTATGACTATATTGTAAACGCTAAATAGCTTATCGCTATCGTTTATCAAAACATGAAATTTTGATTGTTGTAAATAGTACCTATTATCGTCCTGTAAAGATAGCAAGTGAATTTTGCTTTGTTATTTATCAAAAAACATAAGAAAATTGAAGAATTTTAAAGGATAATACCGAACTTATGATTATCATTGTATATAAATAATTCTAATAAATTTTAAGAAACTTTGGTAAAATAAATTATACGTAAATATATAAACCACACACATAATATAGTAAGTATGAAAACGTCATAAGTTAGATCGCTCGTCAATAGCGCGTCATTGAGTGTACCGATCCTAATCCTTTATTCGTTCTTCAGTCGACGACACATCGTCTCGAGATGTACACGTGTTTTAATCGTTGCTCTTCTTCTTCTTTTTCTTCTTCTTATTCATTCAAAAGTTTACTTCTTTTCGGAGTGTTTGAATAACGTTTGGTTATTTGTTATTATTTTTTTTTTTTTAATTACACGGAAATACACGATGATAACTTTACGTACGATTGTAGTAGTGTCGTCGTCGTCATCGTTATCGTTGTCTAATTGAAAAAAAAAGAACAAAGAAAAAATAAATAAATAAAACAATATTTTATAGTTTTGTCGAGCAAATTAAACGATAAAAGAGGAGAGGTACGTCGTTTTTTTTTTACGTCGCCTT
>OU426996.1:6046255-6053755 GCA_911387935.1 Dolichovespula saxonica | reverse complement strand
ATTATTCCGTTTTTATATTAATACTATTTTTTGTTTAGCTTCGACAATTATGCAGATATTATTCGTTTAGATAGCCAAGAATTTGATATAACGCTTTGGGATACAGCTGGTCAAGAGGATTACGAACGTCTTCGACCATTGTCGTATCCTAATGTAAGTTTTTCTCGTATAAATTATATTGATAAATTTAATTCGTTCTAATAATGATAATTGACAAATTTTTGAAGAAGGAAAACCTAATTAACGAGAAAATATATATTTCATTGCAGACCGATTGTTTTTTACTTTGTTTCTCGATCAGTGCTCGTAATTCTTATAAGAATGTCGCGAGTAAATGGTATCCAGAGATAAACCACCATTGCCCGCATGTGCCGATAATTCTTGTCGGTAAGTCCAACCAGACATCCTTATTTCATTTAACTACGAAAAATCAAATATTTTATTATCATGTTGTAACCTAGTTTGTTTTGTTTTGTTTTTGTTGGGTGTTAGGTACTAAAAGCGATCTCAGAAGTGAAGACAATTTAGATATAATAACTCCGCAGGAATGTAAAAAAATGAAAAATAAAATCAAAGCTTCGAATTACGTCGAATGTTCGGCTGTAAAACAGGAAGGTTTGGAAAACGTCTTCATAGAGGCTATCAGAGCGGTTTTGAAAAAACCGCCATCTAGAAAACTCTGTTATATCTTTTGAGGAAAGAAAAGATTATATATATATATATATATATAGATTTATAATCCGATAATACGCAAACAAATTAATATACATTCTACCACTACCAATCGCGTACCACGTAGAATACTCGATCACATATATTTGTCAATTGAAATTTTGTCAAGGAAAAAGTTTTTAAATTATTATTATTATTGAGGTTAACTAATCAAAAATAAAAATGGTCGTTTGTCAATTTCGATCATTATTATTTTCTATTTTTTTTTGGTTCTTATTTCTGCAGAAACTAAATTTAGAGTTATAATAGCCTTTATAATTTTAGATGTTCTATTATAATGATCTAATGATGATTTAAATATCTCTTTTTCCTGACTATAAAATAGCTCTACTAAACGCTCATTATGTGTAAACGTTGAGATAGATGCTTTGTATATTTATATGTATATAAGTTGGTTCGACAAAAATTTTATTTTATTCTCATATAAATTCCCCTATAATTTATTTAATAAATTCGTCGTAGATTATTAAAAGTATTAACATTGGTTTTTTTTTTTTTTTTAATAATATAGGTTTTTCTAAATCTTTTTCATAATATTCCTACATGTCTATTATATATAAAAATATAAAAAAAAAAAGACAATTATAACTACATATATAATAACTTGTGTAATCTTATCAATTCACATGAATTATTATTTACTTATGAATGAACTGTGACTATATTTATATTTATTTATAATACATAGTTATAAACGAATGAAAAAATAATACATACTACAAAATTAAATGTCTAATGAATATTTAAAAAACGATCATATATTAAAAATGAATGAATGATGATGATGATAATTATAATGATAAGATACATTATTCATCGTCATTTTTTTCATTTTCTTTTTTACAAATTTTATGCTTTCACATATATACATAGTAATTTAATATAATATCTTTGTTCATATTATATTGTTGGCTGCAAATATCTCATCAATGTTACCATGTTTGTTTCTCCTCCTTTTACTAAAAATTATATATATCTATTGAAATATTATAAAAGAGAAGTAATCGATCAAAAAAAAAGTAGTGTTAAGGCCAATTATAAGGATAAATATTTATAAATATATTAATATGTATTTCAAACTTGATCATGAACAAAGATAAATACAGCTTAGAATAATGCCGACTACTTTTATTTCACCGTCCAAAACTACCATCCGAGAGAGGTGTTACTTTTTGTTGGATTATCTTACCATAACCTCCTCTTCCACTATCAAAATCAGATCTATACTCGTCTCTAACCTAGAATACAATTAATTGGTTTAATAATTCGTATTAAATTAGATTAGATATATCAGTAATAAAAAATAGAAATATGTTACTTGTCCTCCTGTCTTTCCACGTCCATATTGTCTGCCCTCTATAAATCCAGCGTCCCAATCTGTTCGAATAATCCTATCGTCAAGACGTGTACCATTAATATATCGCATACAATTTTCTGCGTCTGATCTTTGATAATATTCGACGAAACAAAAACCACATGGAGTTTTCTTATATTTATCTAAGCCCATAATGATACGTCTGATATCTCCACATTTGGAAAACAATTCATATATTTGTTCTTCTGTAGTATAAAAAGAGAGGTTACCAACATATAAGGTAGAAGAACTTCTAAGAAGTCTATCTTGTTCTGCTCTAGATCCCTACAATTTAATTAAAATCACTGTGTAATTCGCCAATATGGATAAATAATATAACAAAAAGAGTAAGGTTAACGTTCAAATACGAACCTTAAAATGTTGATCTCTGTAAGAACTTAATTCAATGGAAGGTGAAGTAGATGCGTTTAATTTAACTACGGCCATTATATTTATAATAAACTTCACTATATTATCGCAGCAAATTTTTAATACGACACATACACAAATTATTTGAAAATCACCTCAGAGACACACGTTGAAAACAGTTGAAACGAACGCAAAAGCGTCAAATTAGGCAGTGGTGCCACCTTTCAGAATTACGAAATAAAAATCTACGACAAATGGTACCAATATAAAAGGCATATCGTATCAGCTGTCAAATTTGAATGCAAGTAGTTTTCCGTTATTACAAATTATTTTTCTTTGTCGATTTTTCTAACTAATTAATGTTTAGAATTACAAGCTTCGGTAATATTAAAGGTTAGATTGTATGCATATATTTGTGTGTGTGTGTATGTACGTATGTATGCTGTATATATATATTAATCATTGTAAATATTTCTTAAATCTGAAAATTATCCACACATATAAATAAATTCTTATTATTCGAATTGATATATTTTTCATATATTCAAATTTTTAAGCGAAATGGATGAATTTATTTAACTTACCTATATTTCAATTATACGCGCACACTCGATTCGTAATTTTGAATCTTCTTTTATAACAGTGTATTAATTTACAATTTATTATATAAAACTTAATTATAAATTATTTTTTAAGAAACACGACTTCTTTATAACCTATATATATATGTACGTATATTTATGTATGTGTATATATATATATATATATATATATATATATATATATATATCACACATTCTTTTATTTTAATAATTAAACAATATGTTTATGAAGCAATATGTATGTTCATAGGTAAACATTCATGATATGCATTCATTTCTATAGAAAAATTATTTATGTAGAAATTTTCATTTTGATCTATTGAAAATATTAGTTACCTCAACATTATGCAATGTATCCATATAAACACACAAAAATTATACAATGAAATGTTTACATAATAGAAATTACAGGAAAGATCAAATTGATACAAATGAAAATTGTTATTTACCCGAAGTAAAAATACAAAATAAATTCCAACTAATTTTTCTTTTCATTTTATATTTATCAATCAGTAGGCTACCTGTGTCAACACACAAAACATATCTATTTTATTATTACATATCAAATCTAGATTGATATATCTCTTATTTTTTATAATTCAAAATTTTATTTGTATCCATATGAAAGGTGTTAAGAAAAAAAGATCAATGCAATAAAGTGTGATTAAATTTGTGAAAGTAAAAATAAAGTAGATAACAGTAATTAATATTTAATTTTGAAATCTGTCCACTTTACATAATAATAAACAAACGTCATAGATCATATTATAGTACACAAATTTTCATTGCAGATAAAAAATCAGACTTTCTATAGGCTTGCGGCCTATAAAATGGAGTTACATTTATGTTGTGTTCATGTGTCGGACTTGAATCTAATCACAGTTTATTTTGATATACGAGATAACAAAAAATTATCAGTTACAATACTGTAACAGGGTCATTTAAAGAGAGAACAAAGTTATAATATGTATTACACATATAATTTGATCTCACAACTGTTTACCAAAAGACTTTTTTTTTTCAAAGTACCACACAATTAATATAGTATTTTCTATGAAATAGAATTCTTGTAAGATTTTATTATACTGTTGACCATATATAAATCTGAACCTTAGTTCCATTTTATTTTATATGGAATAATTGGTTTCTCACAGACATAATTTTGTTACACCATAAACAGACATTCCTCCTTTAAGGAACAATCATAATTTAATTAGATCCAAAGTAACGTTATGTCACTGATATATCCCACTTTTAGTTTTTATATGCTTATACAATATATCAACAGAGGAGAGCAACTGATATTATTTCCATGCACTCTTTACGAATATATTCGTTAAACATCTCGCCAAATTTTCATATGTCATGTTTTACAGGCATTTAAACAGATTCAATGCATACACATAATTCACAATATACATTGTTTTTAGAATAATACATAAAGTAAAGGATAAGGTACCTCCATGTTATTCAAATTTTCTAAAATTTCAGAAATATTAAGAAATGCGATTAATGCTCATCAAATATTTTTTTTCTTTATATTTTCCACATATATATTAGTAAACCTTGTGATTGATAAATTTATGAAAGCTTACCCCCTTATGTTGTGTGTATATATATATATATATCTATTGTATATATCGATATATATATGTATGTATAATATGTATGTGTGTACGTATATATATATATGTATATATATATATATATATATATATATATATATATATATATATATTAAAGAAGCCATTCCTAAGCTGTTTATAAAAAATGACTTCTTTTCATTTGTAAATCTAATTCCATGAAAATAAACTTGTATCTCATTTTTGCACTTTGCTTATCAACTATATGTGTACTACTACATAGATATAATGAAAACAGCCGCAAAGTTTTTTTTTTTTAAAGTAAAAGTAACAATTTATTTTTTTCTCTGTAGATAATACGAAATAATTCATCATATTTTTATGTTTATATTTTGCCTTATTAAATATTACAGATAATATTCCAAACACTTATTTAACATACTTTATCGAAGTAGATGCTTTTTTAACTGAACAGTGCAGTTCACAAATTATACATCAATTAATCTCAAAAGAGAGAGAGAGAGAGAGAGAGAGAGAGAGAGAGAGAGAGAGAGAGAGAGAGAGAGAGAGAGAGAGAGAGAGAGAGAGAAAGAGAGAAAGAGAGAGAGAGAGAGAGAGAGAGAGAGAGAGAGAGAGAGAAATCACGGTTGAAGTACTCTCTTTCAACTTATCGCAGTTTTTAGTAATAATAAGCGTTTATGGATTCATCAATGACAAGGTTTATATAATACCTATACGCGTACACCACCAATATTTATTGCAATTGTTGTTGTTTTAGAACCCGAATGACTATAGAGCTACTTACAAATGTGTCTCATCTGAATACAATTGTTGTTAAGTTATGGAGCTCTCTGTCTAAAGCAAAAATTTTTTTAAAGCACCAACATACAAACTCAGATATAATTCTTATATTAATTTACTTCATAGCGCAGGCAATTAATGTTTTTTTTTGTTTTTGTATATTAAATATTGTACCTAATCATTTAAAATATAAAAAAAAGGCAGCATTGTAAACTTAAGATATAGTTTCATTCTCATTGATAATTCTTCATTATTTAGGAGATTGGTTTTTTTTTGTTGCAGCATCCGTTACTTCAATTTCTGTACGCATATTAGTAACAAATATATCATATGCGCTCTTTACTATATAATGTATAGGTACATATAATCATATAACATCTAAAGCCAAGCTCCTGTAATATACACAACACTTGAGGCACTTAAATATGTGCTCAAAGACCATATTTTTCTGACATTTCTTATATTACTTGCTTATAAGCATAATTCTAAGTGGTATGTTATCTCTCGTAACAGTGTCATCAAAAAGGAAAGTCAGTGCCGTAATCAGGTATTCCAATATTTTATAACAGTTGTTTCTTTTGATCAATAGAAACAGAATAATATATTCCAGAATATTGATAACGATTAACTTCAGATTAATCTGTGTCTGATTATAATTGGAATAAATCACTTAAAGCTTCTCTAGTAAAGACTAGAAAGTATTTGGAACACCATGGAATGTTATATTTTCAAAATTTGTTTTATAATTTATATTTTAACGTAAATATATATATATATATATTGTGTCAAATACATATCTCAGCAGAGAAAATCTTTTGATTTTATCATATAAATTTCTACCCCCACCTTAATGTTTTAGAGATTATCATTTTTATTTAGCGATTTTGTACCATTACATATAAGTGTTCACAGAAAATGTGAAAACATTACTCTCTCGCTAATCATGAAATAAAAACAAACTTCTGAAATGGAAAATATAACACACCAACGTATACAATCTTCGTTCTAATGTGGATGGTTCTCTCAAACAATGATATCTAAATAGCTTATATAATAATCTAACTCAAAATACTGCAAGTATTAACGACTGCAAGTTTAATTTTATTTACATCTAGCAATATCAAAACAAGTGCTCCCACACATACACATTATATATATTTGCCCATGTTATAAATTTGATTTATAATCAAACAAAATCATTAATTTTAGCTAAACTTCCAAAAGCACTCCAGAGTTTTTCTATGCGAGATGCTACATAATACAATTAAATTTTTTATTTTTTTCTTACTTTATAATATACCTTGTTTAATAATTTATTTAATCAATAATTTTTTTTCTCTTTTTTTTTTTGAAATTCTAGAGTACGTATTCTTTGATAATGTTTTTATTTTTATTTTTTATTTTTTTTTCTCTTGTTCTCCATATATTAAATATTTACACGTTTAATCGTAGCTGCAGATAAATAAGCAAATATTAGCTAAAAGCAGAGTAACTATACAAACAGACGAATGAAGTAGATTTGAGTAAAAAGAATTACGAACTGAAAAGTTGTCTATTATTGTGTGTGGCTGTTTATCTCTTTATATACATAATCAATATTCTGGAAAATATATTTCGCTCAATTATGTACACATACAATTAACTAAGATTAAGAAACCTATATCAAAGGTTCAGTCTGTTGCTTGCGTTATATGAAAAACATTATATTTTTGCCAAGATATGGTTGCTAATTGAGAGAGAGTGAGAGAGAGAGAGAGAGAGAGAGAGAGAGAGAGAGAGAGAGAGAGAGAGAGAGAGAGAGAGAGAGAGAGAGAGAAAGGAAGAGTGAGAGAGAAGAGAGAGAAAAGAGTGAGAGAGAAGAGAGAGAAAAGAGAGAGAAAGAGTGAGAGAGAAATAGAGAGAGAGAGAGAGAGAGAGAGAGAGAGAGAGAGAGCGAGAGAGAGAGAGAGAAACAGAAAGAAACAGAGACAGAAAGAAAGAAAGAAAAAAAGAAAACGGTCAGTATCTATTAAAAAGTATGCATAGCAAGTTTTTTGGCACTAAGACAATATTTCCCAGT
>OU426996.1:5961255-6041255 GCA_911387935.1 Dolichovespula saxonica | reverse complement strand
TTTTTGATGCTACCTACTCCAGCGACAACAGGTATTGGTAACCTATTCATTGGTTTAGCTTTGATTCGAGCCATTATTGGCTTTCCCTGATTGAAAAGTGTATATCATAGTTACATTTTTACCTACTTTATTATTGCTACACAAATAAATTATTCAGGAGGAAAGAAGGAAAAAAGAATGAGAGAGAGAGAGAGAGAGAGAGAGAGAGAGAGAGAGAGAGAGAGAGAGAGAGAGAGAGAGAGAGAGAGAGAATATAGAACTACATATAGATGTACAATTAAAAAAAATTAAAAATTTACCTGAAATTCTCTAACTTCTTCACGTAAAAACCTATAGGCCTTTTGAGCATCCTCATCAGATTCAAATGTTACATACCAAGAGCTATTATGAGCAAACTCACAAGAAATAAACCTTGGACATCCTTCACCAGAGAATAAATTCTAGAATTGCAGTTCACAGAGAAAGATTAAATCTAACTTTCTAAAGATCTGATATTTATTATGATAGGATTGATTGATTGACAGAAAGTTATAGATTAATATACAAACTTATCGAGATAAATTAACATTATATACGACTAACCTTAACATCTTCCAATGGTGTACTGTCAGGTATTTCGCGCAGAATGACAATACACCGTTTATGATTAGGTCTTACTTTTTGACCTTCTTCATCCACTTGGACATTTGGAGACTCTCTTAACACTTCCGTTATAAGCTTTATATCTTTTGTTAACTTCTTTACTTGATTGAAATTAGCTACTGTCCATATGGGTACATATTGATCATTATCCATTTGCGATAATAAATATGTATCATTGGCTAAATTCTCTCTATAATTCATTACCACAATGTGTTAATCATTTAATATAAGTAACAAATAATTCATATTGATAAATGATTTATTATTATTATTATTATTATTATTATTATTATTATTATTATAAATTGAAAATATTAATATTACAAAGCAAATGTGATCACAATACCTTGAAAAATAATATTCAAGTTGAGAAGAGAGCATCTGCTTGAGTTGATCCAGAGGTATGCCAGAAGCAGACAGATCTGCCATCGTGGTTGAAGGAGTTGACACATCACCTAATGTAGCAACATCTACACGATTATATCCCACTGCGCCTGCAATACCTACGGCATGTTGCGACGAAGGCTCCAATAGATTAACACCTGCATCAAGGGTTAATTCATTTCCACTTTGTGCTCCATTCATGATGCTGTATTCTATATTAGATGCATTACTTTCAATCGCAACCGTGACTGGACCCAAAGTTTCAGGGGTGGTCTGATAAACCGCCCCTGGTGGGAGCTTCCCAATGTCCCCATTCATGTACACGTACCCTAAACAGAATAAGATATAGCTTAGTACTAGAGATAAACTAATAAAATTACATGACATTCTACTGATATTAATTGTTTAATACTTACATTATATATATACTTTTTTTTTTATCTATTTAATGCGGTCGAATGGTTACTTAATATGTCTGCAGTAAAAATTTAACTCGATAAAGGAAACTGCGACAAAAGATTTCAAATATCTCATAATTTATATGCGCAAAAATAATGAAGTATATACTTTGTTGGAAAAAAAAAAAAGAAAAAAAATTATTATATAAAAGAAGAATAAAAAGAAGTAATAATTACATCATCAACAATGAAAAGATTTCTAATTACAAACTCCAATAGAAATTATACTTTGGGTGTGTGTATGTGTATTTGAATAACCTCTAAAAGTGAACTTACATGTGGAGATATATAAAACATTTATATAAAACGTAAAGATTATATAAAATATTTCTGCAATGTAATTACTTCTTTAAATTAAGGTATTATATTACTTCTTATTATAGCTCTTGAATATTATTGCCACTACCATCATAAATTAAAAAGAATTGAAATATTGCATAAAGCTGGTAGATTGTTAATGTTGAAGAAAAAAAAACATTTCGTTTAAATATTTTACAAAAATTCTATGATTAATAACACACAATTGTCACTAATATAGAAATGAGTTTAAAACAAATTGCTTAAACATCTGCTGCATCATACATTGTACTTCCACTGACCAGATAGTAGAGAGAACCGAGGAAAGGGGGAGTGGGGGGAGGGAGGGGAGAGAGAGATAGAAAGAGAGAGAGAGAAAGAGAAAAAGAGAGAAAGAGAGAGAAAGAGAGAGAAAGAGAGAGAGAGAGACAGAAAGCATAAGAAAATGTCAACTTCGAAAATTTTCCCCATTAATAAAATATTTAATACTTAAAGTATATTACTAACTACTGATGAATTTAATGTTACAAAAGGGATAGAATAGGAATAAAGCGACATCGAAACGATTGCAAATTGCAAAGCAAAGTGATGTGAGAGAGAGAGAGAGAGAGAGAGAGAGAGAGAGAGAGAAAGAGAGAGAAAGAGAGAGAGAGAGAGAGAGAATGTAAGGTAGAGGAGAGGTAAGCACATGCTAAAATTTCTGAACTCTTATTGAAAGTTCCTATGCTACTGTCACGCGTATAGATTCGAACGTCACATTGTATCCTTTTGATATAGCTCTTCGGAAAAGGTTGCGGCATAAAAAGTAAGAATTTACAAAAGGCAAGATATGCAATATGTTGGATACGACTGGCCAAATATAGAGTGAGATGCTGGCCGGGCGAACGAGCACGCAGCAGGCATGTACGAATATCGTAATCATTCGATTAGTACACTTTTGTATATCATAGAACGATACCGAAATCACTAATCATCGCAATACAATTCTTAATTCCGTGTGTCTTTATCACTTAATGCCTTTAGGGAGGTTCGTTTATTGCCTCGTATACTCGGGTATTGTAAGTACCGTGATGAGAGAGCACACACAGAACACTCTGTGTGCTAAAAACGAAATCTTATTGCACGTTTTAACAAATGAAAAAAAAAACTGTTATACCCCGTATGTCTACCCTATTATTATCATCTATATCATTTGGATAAATGTGATTTAACGCCAATTGGCAATTTAACAAAATTCTTACCGAGAGGAAGAATCAACTCAACACACAATTTCTCAAGGAAACTACAAAATGGCTGACACAGAAAGGCACATGCCGTGGCTCAGTGCATTATGGGTCGTTGGTATGTAGTTCGACGAAAGTGATATCTATCGGTTATTTCGATAAAATCCTAAAATTTCCCCGCTAAAGTTGAAGTGATTCGACGACGATGCTTTCGTTTCGGACGATGATATTTCTGATATTACGTCGTCGACTATCCGTACGTAATATATATGTATATATATACATATATCTCTTCCGAGAAGCGCGAGATACAAATTATAATTAAATGTAAATAAGATATCAAAACGAAATCCTATATCGTACCTATTTTAGATAAAAACTTTTTTTTTTTTTTTTTCAATTAATTTCGTACAGAATTTATTTCACGATAGGTTGTTTCCTTTTTTGTTCTTCTTCTTATTTTCTTTCCTTTGCCATAGTTTTATAATTATTTCAAAATTTATCATTATGCAATATTACATAATTATGTATTCAATGTTAGTCTATATATATATATATATATATATATATATATACATACACACACATATATATATATATTATATATATATATTATATATATATATATTTCGTTTGAAATCCGTTTCGCATTCGTTAATAAAATATATGCATATGCCATACAGGATCCTATACGATTTACATACGTACATGATATTAATGTTCCAACCGTTAAAGAATCTTCGATTGTGTATTATATAAAATGACGTGCAATTTTGCATATGCATGTCATAAATGTAATAGGATTTGATAAGGGGAAAAAAAAAAAAAGAAAAAAAAGAAAAAAATAGAGAAAAAATGACTAAAAGGAAAATATTCCAAGATGTATATACGCGTACGTACAAACGGACATTTTATCGACTACGGGAATAGTACGTATCTAGCTCACGAGATATCGCGACTAACCATGTTTGCGAAATGTTACGCGTGTTTGATTTTTTTTAAATCGAATTTTTATTTATTACTTCGTTATAATAGTTGAGATTTTATCATCGATCGAGTATTAATATTAATATTAATGATCATTGTTTAAAGACCAATACGAATTAATAATTATGGTTTATTTATTTCTTTCTTTCTTTTTTTTTTGTTTTTTTTTTCTTACACGAATTTATTTCTTTCCAACTTATAATGCAATTAATCACTGTGTTATATAGCTACTCATGTAACATCGAGTACTGTATTATACGGAAAAAAGAAAAAAAAAAAACTAAAAAGTATTACTTGTGCTTCTAATGATCTTATTAGAGAAAAATGGAAATCTCTGCTTCTAACGATAATAGAAATGGAACACGAAGGAGTAATCGCTTTAAAATAATCATCGATGATCGTCAAAAATTCAACTAAATATACATATATCGTATGTACAATTTGGGTTTTTTTCTTTTTCTTTTTTTCTTTTCAGAATTGAAACAACTGAACTTTAGAACTATTTCTTAAGATTTATAACTTTCCATGTTCAATGTTTGATTTTCAATGTTCAGGTTATTTAACTAGCTTGATTTTTCCCTCGTAATTTTCTTCTTTTTGATTGAATAGTAGCGTCTAGTTTTGGTTGAGAACTTGGAATAATCTCATCTAAATCTATTAAATTCGTTTTTAACTTGGTACTTGATTTTTTGATATTATTGTGCGATACCGTTTCAATTGTTGTAACATTACTCTTGCAATTGTTGATAGAAACGATATTGTTGTTTGCGTTATTACTTGGTAATTTTTCAGATTCTTGTAGTGACAATAAACTGAAATTTTTTAATCTTTCCAAAATCGTCATTGGAAGAGCATTGCAAGCTAAATCATAACTTTCTTTTATTCTATTTCCATATTTAGCGCTATTGGAAGCCTGTAAAAGAGAAAAGTACTTAGCTTATAAATCATAAACAACAAATTTTATATTTATTTTACACAGTTAGTCATATATTATATCCATTTGAAATTTTTTATGTAAATACCTTTTCAAGAAATACATTATTTTTATTGTTGATAAAGGGTTTAATACTTTTACATTTAACCCATGAATGTTTTAACTCTTCTTTATCAAAAAATATCACATGATATTTCACCTATAATCACGCGTACACAAATTAATGTAATATATTCAATTTGCACATACATACAGATATCTATAAAATACTTTATTATCATAAGGAAGAAATATTGCATCTTTTTATATTTATACTTACAGGAATTATAGAGTTCTTTCTTAATTCATAATATCTAAATTTAATAGGACAATCATCCACCATAGCAGGCCACCATAAGTAAGTATGTCTTCTTGCCCACACTATACTTCCAGCATTATATTTATTTTCTATTAAATCAGATTCTATTTCTTGTGGCTTAGGTTCTTCCGGCATAAGACATGACGCTAGTTTTATATCTATAAAATTAAATATTTTAACTATGTCAATGAGTTGCCTAACAAAGTGAAGGGTTTCATAATTTTTTTTTTTAACAGCGTCATTTTTTTATCCGATATATTTATTGTGAGAAATGTATTTACCAGAATTCATTTCGCAGTACCATATAACAGGTACATCTACTGGATCATGATAGTCTACGGTATATCTCCATTTTTTACATTCTTTTCGACAACATTGTACCCACATACCTACATCTCGACGTGGTTGTAACCATTCTAACTTATCCTGCCATGTTCCATTGCTATCGTATTGAGACAATATAGGCATATTGTGATCGTTCTTGCCTACGATATATTGTGATATATCCAAATTATTTATTTTATCTTCTAAAATAATAAAATTTCTCTTTTTAAAAATTAATAAGTTTAATTATCTTAACGATCACACTATGCATTAAATAAAACTAATGAAACATTTAAACGTTCTTTCATTAAACACGATTATATTGTGCAATGGAATACAAATTATTTACAATATATTAACTTTTCTAGGTGAAGTTAAGAAAATAAGTAGATAAATATATATATTTTTTTAGAAGTATTGATATAACTCATTATATACGTAAATGAGTTAACTCATTTCTAATGTTAATACCTTTTCTCTCACAAAAGTTTTGATTCTTTTTACTATAATTAGTTGACTTTTTACTACATGTAGTCTTTGTCGTTGAACTACTTTTTGTACTTCTGGGTGTTTCTACCACTTCCTGTATTTCTTGTATATTATTTTCATTATTTTTATTATACAATTGTAATTTTTTTGTTATCGATCTAGTGATCCTTGGCTCTATTAATACATTGGAATTTTGTGTTACTCCCTTTATATTAGGTATTTTTTCTGTATTTTTATTCTCATGTTGAAATATATTGTATTTTATAGTACTACATATCTCAGAATAATTATCGGATTCAAGAACCACACCACTATCCCTATCGTTGATCTCGTAGAATTTTTCATCTTGATACGTTAACTTTTTTGGCTTTAATTCGTTCCTGTTCCATTGTTTCTTTTTCTTTATCGGCGTTGTAGGTATCAATAATGGTCTTTTTACCATTGGTGTCTGTGTACTAATTCCGACATTATTGTCTGTTAGAACAATGTAATTTTCTTGATTGTGCTGTAAAGCAAAGACAATATCCATCGTCTCATTCTATGTATTAATTGTTTTTTAATAAATGATACAATCATCGTTACATATAATATTTATATAAGAAAAACTTATTTGCGAAAGAAAAGAAATTTCCTTCTTGTTGGGATAAAAGAGAATGTTAAAAGTAGAAATTAGTTACGTAATTTAATATTCTATATATAAAGTGTATAATTAAAATATTGTTTATGTAATAACTTGCTTTTATATATATTTGATAAAGAGAAAAGGAGAGAGAGAGAAAGAGAAAGAGAGATACCTTTGGTAAATCAATTTCGGTTGAAGAAGCATATGATCTTGTACAGATATTGGAACATTGTTCAAGAAGGTTTTCATTGTCACAAGTTTGAGAAGTTGTTATGTCATAATAATGAATAAGATTCTTTTTACTATTTATATTGAAATTTTTCATATTCTGTTCTATTTCTTCAATAGAATTAAGATTAAGTAGAGAACTTTTAGAGAAATTCATCATATATAAAAATATTTATATATATATATATATTGTAGATATATATAAATCGAAAAATATTGAATTAGTGATTTTTTTTAAATTGAAAATTTTTTGTAAATTTCGATAATTTCTGCCTCGGATATTTTAAATACTACAATAACGTTTTTATGAAAAGTCAATAATTTAATGTCGAGAAACCCGCCACATTTAATACGGGGTTCGCACGAGATTGCACACGGTAACTAACGAGGACGATGTTAGCCAATAGAAATGGACTATTAATGATGAAATTTGATCGAGTTTAATCATAATATTAATACTATAATAAAAGAGGTAAGAGAGAGGAGAGAGAGAGAGAGAGAGAGAGAGAAGATAAAAAAAAATTTATTGCCTCTTCGACGAGATAATTGAAATCAAAACTTCTGACATACACATATTCTTATATGTATTAGTAAACTTATAAACGAATCAACAAATTAAACCAACACGATGACTTTTTAGATTAACTTGATCAGGTAATTTGTATTATTGATAAATGTTAATTGATTGTATTATGTATAATTTTTTGTTTGTTTTTTTTTCTTCTGTTTTCCTCTCTTTCTTTTTATTTATTCATCTTTTACATCGCATACGAACCTAATTAATTTTCATATGACGTAATTATTTTTGATTTTTAAATTAAAGAAAAAAAAAAAAGTTTCGTAAGATAAAAATAAAAATATTTACGCTGAAATAGTTAATATTTTAATTTGAAAGTTTTTATTTTAAATTTGCTTTATAAATTACATATATATATATTATACACACATATACTATATAAATATATATATATATATATATATATATATATATACATATATATTATATATACACACATATACATCGTTAAAAAGAAATGCTGTATTAACGGTTTTTGACGTTAACTTGCATTTTATAAGTACAAATACAAACGCACACGCACACACACACACATGCGTGTGTGTCTATGCGTATTCTTTCTGTATCGACAAAATGTAATATATATTTAATAATAATAACCGTTTATGAACTCAAGCTGTTTCTGGACTATCATAGAATGACTATTTTGTTAGTGACGCGATCGCTCTTTTTTATGATTGAATTCGGCTCGGTTGCCGAAGGTAACCGAAGGTGACTTCGGCTTCGCGTCAGCTATCCACATAGAAAATGGAGTTTGAGCGGAGCGAGCGAAGCAGCTATTTTCTACCGTCAATGGGTGCAGAGGAAGAGTTCTGAGTCGAGTGTGCTTTCCTGTGTTCCCTTTGTGTATTATCGATTGGTCAACATTTTTATGTTTGATTCTGGGAGACATTGCGTCTAGAATTAACCGATAACAATTAAAAACTATTAAAGGGTAAGTTATTAATGTGATACGGTTATAAAGCGGCGAAATGCCGAACGAAAACTTCGGGTATTAGTGATCATTCCGTTTACAGTGCGCACGAATTTGTTCTGCGCATGCGCGATCGCGGGAACGATAAATTTTACGTAGATACTACGAATATTTCGTTGTTAAACGTTCAACCTATAAATCACAATACGTTGATGGAACAATAATGACATTTCTTTTTTATATTATTAACGTTGTCATGTAAGAGAATTAATTTGAGTTTTTCCTACTATTTATTTCACATTTTTTTTTTTTTTTTTTTTTTTTATAGGAAATATTCGTGAACAACGTACGAAATAATATTTTTTTTTTATATCAAAGAATAATGCGCATTGTGTGAATATATAAACAACTTTCTTTTTTTTATTTTTTGGAAATTTTTTTTTTTTTTTTTTTTTTTTTTTTTTTTTTTTTTTTTTTTTTAAATTATCAGTCATATGATTCTTTTTTTTTTATACTATCTTGTGAACAACGCGTTAGAACATGAATCTTGAGTTCTCTTAATTTTTTGTAACTTTATTATATATTAAGTATATCAAGTAATATTGTTTTTGCTACATTTCTTAATTAATGTGTTGTATTGCTATGATCAATATTTTAATATTGATTCTTGTTTTTTATTAGAACAATGTCTGCTACCACTCAAGACGATCGTTCCACAAAGGCCAATCAGATTAACAAGAAGGATAATGAAAAATCTAGAAAAGTCTTCAGTTCTTCACATAAAAAGCACAAGCATGAAGATAGTCGCCATTTCAAGTTTGGACGGAAAAGATTACAAAGTTTTACCAACAATACTAAATTCTTTCCACCATACAAGCGTAGAAAGAAGGAGGGTATTATCATACCACCGACAAAATTTCTGTTGGGTGGTAATATATGCGATCCATTAAATTTAAATAGTATGCAAGACGAAGAAGTGAATAGAGCTATGAATGCAGTTACTCCAAAATCCAGTCCCTTGCCTACACCTAAGCACAAAAAAGAAGCAATTGAAGTTATAATACCACCAAATATTTGTGATCCTCTTAATTTAAGCAATTGTAACGACAACGAGGAATACGAAAAACAACTTATTTCCCCAACAAAAAAAGGCTCCAAACGACGTAATAAAAAACGAAAACGTGCTTCTTCTGGCTCTGGGAAAGATGACGCTAAAGAAGTGCAGGAAATAGAGATGAAAGATAACGATATTATAAATTCTGTAGAGTCGAACGGCAGTAGTGCTTCAGAAAGAGTTACATCTTTGTCAGAAGACATTGCTTCTGATTCGCCGCCAGAAAGCCAACTTAAAGAATGTAAATTGGAAAGTCCGAGCAAGGAAAAAGTTAAATTACGTTTGAAGGTATTGGACGACCTTAAGGATAAGCGATTAAGGAAGCTGGATGTGAAAGATAAAATAGTGAGTCCAGTTATTCCTCAACCTGGCGCATGGAAGCCTAGACCACAACATCGTCCTAGCCAAGATAAAAAGAAGAAACAACAACCGTTACCTAATTTTAAAGAAAAGGATGCCCGCTATCAGTACGGCAATTACAATAAATATTATGGATACCGTAATCCGCATCATGTTGTGGATACAAGATTGACCGTATTTGCTCAACGTAAACACTTATTTTTGGGAAAAGACATTCTTGACATAGGCTGCAATATTGGACATATTACTTTATCAGTTGCGAGAGATTTAATGGCACGAAGTGTGACAGGTATCGATATTGATAGAATGCTTATTAAAATTGCACGCAAGAATGTTAAACATTATGTGAACTGCGTTCAGTCACCTGCAAGCAACGAGGACAATGGAGAAGGGCAAAGAGATTCAGATACGAACTTTTTTCCCATGTCTATGCCAATTAATTACGGACCCATTGACATTCCTGGTTTCACTAAAAACAAAACTCATAGAGGTTTCCCTTACAACGTTACTTTTGTACAGGTAATATTAATTTTTAATTTTGAGTAAAACAAGAAACGGAATATATTACCAATAATTGTTACATTCGTTCGCAGGGAAATTATGTATTAGAAGACGATGCCCTATTATGTTTGGAACAACCTCAGTTTGATACAATTCTCTGTTTGTCCATTACCAAATGGATACATTTGAATTATGGGGATGCCGGATTAAAACGAGCTTTCAAACGTATGTATGCACAATTATGTCCAGGTGGTGTGTTAGTATTGGAGCCACAAGGATGGGGTAGTTATGGTAGAAAAAAGAATCTCACGGTATGTATCTTTTTAGTCTTTTGTTTACGTCTTTCGAACATTTTCACGTGCACGTACTTAATCTTTTTTTTTTTTTATATATATATTAGAGTGCAAAATCACTTTTTTCGTTTGTTACAGGAACGAATATATAAAAATTATCAAAGTATTGAATTCTTTCCTAACAAGTTCACACAGTATTTACTTTCTCCCGAAGTAGGCTTTAGTAAATGCGAAGTTGTATCTATTCCTCCGCATCCGTCGAAAGGATTCCAAAGACCTATTCAATTATTCACCAAAGTTGCCTCCTCTATTACAGAAAACACAGAGAATTTGGAAAATGTAAATACTTCCGCATTATCGAGCGCGTCCGTTGAAAGTAATCAAGTAAGACACGAAAGGAGGGATCAACAACAGGATTTAGAACGTAGACAATACGAACGAGATCTATTCCCGAAGGACAATAAAGAGGGCAACATGTCGGAGATCAGTCAACAAAGCGGAGAATCAATAAATCAGTACGATCAATTAGAAAATGTTTATGCGCCCAGCGCAACGCCGTGTTACGATACACCTGGTCACAATAACGACAACAGTCAGCCTATGGAGATGTCGAAGATGTGTTACGTCGATGTAAATATTGAACATCATAAAGTCGATTTAGAGGCCCAAGACGTTAATAATAGCAAACATACGAAGGAATCTGCGTCGCACGTATCGTGTCCTAATAAATCTAACGTCGAACATGGCGTCAAAGAAACGCAAAAAGTTATGGAATATTCGGATAATAAGGACGACGTTGCGATTAACAATAAAGTCGGTATGAAGCGACCTGCTAACGACGATAAAAAGTTAATAGACGAGGATATAAAGAATTTGAAAAAGACATCTCTAACATTGAGAATTAATGAGAACAAAAGCAAGACGCAGAGGGAACAGGTTGAACCATTGCAGAATAAAAATGTTATTAAAGACAAGTGTACTATCGAGAAAATTCCTTTTAAGAGCTTAGAGAAAACTAATGAATCATCCAGACTGTGTGTCGTGCAGTCTTCCAAAAAGTCATTCCATAATGTGGATGGTGTTCAAGTTTCGAGCAATACATCGAACAATGAAGGATCATTAGAAACGCAATTAACGAGTAAATCTGACTTCCGTCAAGATAATAGGAATATCGTAACTAATGAAGCCAATGATAAATCGGCAAATGAAAATCAGCAGGTACGGACATGTCCGTAAACTTGTTTACAAGATTGAGTAAAAAAAAAAAAAAAAAAAAATTAAAAAAAATACGATTGTATGAATGTTAATTGGAAACAAGAAGACATAAAATCATTATTAATTTTAGTTCATTACGTTAATGTACAAAGTGAGCGATCTTTATCCAGGCAAAATAGTCCGTAGATTTATTCATGTATACTTTTTCACATGTCAATTTTCTTTAATGTTTTTTTTCTTTTTTCTTTTTTTACTTTTTTCCTAGATATTATTATTATTTTTTTCTTTTTTGTTTTTTTCGTTTCTTTTTCCCTTTTTTTCTCGACGAATTAGCGTTACTAAAATAACTTTGCGGTTTTAAGTTTAATCATCGATCATACGCTACGAGGCATTCTAATTTGTTATACGACATTCGACGACGCATTAATAAATCGTGAAATAAGTTGTCAAATGTTAAATCATTAAATAACAAATTTTATTTACATAAATTAAAACTTTTCTTCTCAAAATAATTTTTATGTATGTAATATTGGATCTTAGGGGAGGGAAAAAAAGAACTATTTTTAGGAAGTAAGATAGAGAGAGAAAGTTCTTCCTCTCTTAATTTTTAACGTTATCATCGCGAAGTTAAACGTGTACGGACATTTTGATTATACATAAGCAAACTCGGATCATAAACATTTGCCTATAGTCGCAATTAACGTTCTTTTTTATTTTTCTCTTATTTTACAATCTTATAAACAAATGCTTCTTCTTACTTCTTCTCTCCTTCTCTCTTTTGTTTGTTTTATATATTTGTGTAAAAAAAAAGAATGAAAAAAACAAGATAAAAAGAATTAAATAGAATTATAAAGAATAATATAAAATGATATATAATTTGTTTATTCTTACAAAATATTCGTCTTAAAATTTCACTGGACGATATAGAAGGAAATTAATTTTATATTGATTTAACTTTGATCTTAAAATTACATACACACGCACACACATTATTCGCGGTGAAGCGTATATATATATAGATATATATATATATCTATATATATATATATATATATATATATATATACACATATATATATATATATATCTATATATATATATATATATATATATATATACACATATATATATATATATATCTATATATATATATATATATATATATATACACATATATATATATATATATATATATATATATATATATATTGGCTGTGTCTGTATAATAATAATAATAATTATAATAATGATAACAGGCAAAAGGGAATAACAAATAAATTCTAAGTACGTGCCTGATATCATTGTCATCATTATCGTCATCGTCATCATTATTATCGTTATCGTCATCGTCATCATCATCGTCAAGGGCACGATTAAGATATTTATATTGAAATTAGACTTTCTGAAAGACTGATTATTAAACTTGGGCTTTACCATGTCTTTCAATGTAGGAAGATTATAAAAGAATGTAGATAAGAGATAATCTCAAGATATAAATTTATTATTGTGCTCACGTGATTCAGCCCCTAAATTAAAATTTCATCCTAAACCTGAATCCAGATAATGATAAGAGATACGACATTAATAAATTAATAATAATAAATGGTTGCGTGCAAGTGAAATTTTATTTTATTTTATTTTTTTTCAAAAAAATTTGTGTCAATTATAAATGTATTGGAGAGAACACGTGAGACTCATAAATTACTTATCTTTAATGCAGTTTTTCTAGACCAATGTTCATTACGAAGCAAAGAAATTGTTGTCTTTATGTTTCTTTTTTTCCTCTTTTTTATCAACGTTCACGAGTCTATTATAATATTACAATATTATTATATTTCAGCGGACATTACCTGTTGCCTAGTATTACTCGTGTTTGTTTTAGATAATGCCAAAGTAGCAGACACTGTAACTCGGATGTACCATCTTGGAGATCAACTTGGAAATAATAATTCAGTGCAAACACAATAACTAAAGGACATTCATTGAGATTTGTATTCTTCTACTTTGAGTGAGATAATAATACGAAGAGTCGATTGTTTGGAATATAAATCAAGACGAAGAAATGAATTTCAATCTAGAATCCTTGAAATCATGGATTGGGTTGGTGGAAACACATCGGCTCCAGAATAATGATACTTTTAAGTGCGATCAAACTTATCGTTCCATAAGTCTTATTTATTTATTAATTTGTAGGACTATTAACGAAAAGTCCTTTGTGCATTTCTTTGATGAAATTGGTTTTACAAAGCTGTCGAAAGGGGAAGCAAGCTTACGCAGCAGCATTTCCTCCATCATTTGTTATATATATATATATATATATATATATATATATATATATATATATATATATATATATATATAATAGTTATATATATATATACATAAAATATACGTCTAATATAAGAATATTAGAAAATTGATCATATAATATTATTCGTTATTACAAGTCAGTTTTAGAATAGAATTAAGAGAAAGTATGAATGAATGATAGAAACAAACGAAAAGAAAAAAATAATAATAATAAATGAAATGGAAGGAGAATGAGGCGATAGGTATATAAGTTATTTGAAATATCTTGTACAGTTAGAGAATTATTTCTGCTTCTAGTCTGTCTAATTAACTCAATACTCTGAGAGAATGAGTTGTATATGTACTATATATGATGCTAAGATTTTTTCCTTGCTATACTATATACGTTATATTTCTTTCTTTCTTCCTCTCTCTCTCTCTCTCTCTCTCTCTCTCTCTTTCTCTCTATCTATCTATCTCTCTATCTCTATTTATCTATCTATGTACCTATCTCTGTCTCTATCTCTATCTCTTGGTGATCATAAATATTTTGTGTAGGACATATTTAATGTATTTTATGCGAATGAAAGGAAGAAAAAATAAGAGAGAAAGGAAAACAAATATGTTTCAAGGGATAATATTCTTTCGTAAATGGTAAAGTTATCAAATTATGAGAGAGTAATAATAACTCACGATGGATATATTTATCATGAAAATTCGAGTCCTTCAATGGTATTTGATATCATTATAGAGAGACAAGTTTATATATAAGTGTGAAGCGTGTATATATATATATATATATATATATATATATATATATATATATATATATATATATACATATATACATATATATACACACATACTAAATAGATTCGAATGTACACAAATACAAAACATAATGAGTTTAATCATTGTGTATGTATAGTGTTATTAAATAGAACGCGATAAAGAAGTAGCACAAATCGACTTCGTGACTGCATATGCACTTTTACATACATGCATACATACATACATACATACATACATGTTAATTTTGAGTGCAGTATATATATAAAAATAGTATGGCGTAATCTCTAATGTTTGTTAAGAAACATGCAAAAGGAAAAAAAAAAAAAAGAAAGAAACGACAAAAGTACTGTATATGAAGAAAAAGAAGGACAAAGAATAAAAACGTCGCTTTTAATTATTTTTTATTTTCTTTTATACGATCATACACACTTTATACTTTTACATTAAAGAAAAAAAAAAAAAAAAAAAAAAAAATGGAAGGAAAAAATGAACAGAAATTTGATACGACATAATGGACATAACACACACACACACGTAAGATTCTACTGATATATCTTATATATTTCGTGACATCAGGATACATGTTTCCGTTTACAGTTTTTCCCATTAATCAATTTTGATCGTTCACGGCCCTCGTTATTTGTTCATTTATCTTATTTTTTTTTTCTTTTTATTCTTTTTTGCACAGGCAGTGCCCAAAATTTATTACGAAGTTGAAAGAGTTTCTCAATTCAATTCAATTCAATTCAATATAATACGTACAATAGATTTGACGTTTTATATAGACAGATTAACAACTTCGTAATTGGTAACAAATATCATTAGAAATGTTAGCGTCTTTCCAGATTCTTTTAGAATCTTTCACCTTTTAATCCTTTTTTTTTTAACCGATTCTATCGACAATATACATCAACGGAATTTATTATTCATAATATCATTACAAAACCACTTAGGGTATTACATGTGAATTTTGTCGATATAATAATAACTATTATTA
Source organism: Dolichovespula saxonica (assembly GCA_911387935.1). Classification (NCBI taxonomy): domain Eukaryota; kingdom Metazoa; phylum Arthropoda; class Insecta; order Hymenoptera; family Vespidae; genus Dolichovespula; species Dolichovespula saxonica. The sequence continues at coordinate 6,025,258 of OU426996.1, read as the reverse complement.
ACAACAACAAGATGATGATCATCCTGAGAAAATTTTTTTTAGCCAAGAAATTTGATTAAAGTCGATTAAATCTTTTACATAAATTTCATTATTGTTATTATTATTATTATTATTATTATTATTATTATTATTATTATTATTATTATTATTATTATCATTATCATTATCTTTATCATTATTATTATTACTATTATTATTATTTATATTTTTATTATATTATTATTTTGCCAAATAACAAGTTCTCTTATTTTTTATTATACAAATCTGATTATTTTTCTCCAATTTTTTTGAAATTGTTTTCTTTCTTTTTTTTTTTTAAATACAAATTTTTTGTTCTCTTTTCATAGTTCACTTTACGAGTTTAAAGTTTCATAATCATCATCGGTCTCACATCGGGCATGACTTTTAACATATAAGATTTTTTTAACAAATTTCTTTTTCTTTTTTTTTTTTTAAGATACAAATTTTCTTTTCCCTCTTCGCGAATCATTTCAGATATTAGAGTTCCTTAATCATTTTATCCAATTCACGTCGTGCATGACGTTTGACACAACGGATAGATCTTTCAATCAAAATTTTTCCTTCGACATGCAAATTTTCTTCTCTCCTTTTTTTTTTCCATGGACCATCTCGGAGTATAGAATTTCTCCAATCGATATTTATCTGACATCGTGTACGATATTCGTTTAAACAGATACAATTTATTTTTTGTTATATAATTCGTATTTATATATATATTTTTCCTGATATTTCTTCCAACTATATGTATATATATATAAACACACACACACACACATATATATATATATATATATATATATATGTATATATATATATATTACTGTGTGGTTCATAGCACAAGCACTTTCCAATTTATAAGTAAATTAATAAAATCTCAAATTCGATGCCTTGGCAGTGAGGATTTCGAGCGATGCTTACAAGCGATAATAATACGTACGCGAAAAAATTGACGTGTTTTTTTTTATTTATTCCTTTCCTTCCTTTTTTTTGTCAAATAATTTGTTATATATATATATGTATTATTTTGTTTTTTTTTGTGAAAATTTATACGGGGTTACATCAAGGGGGTTGGGGGATGGGATAAGATAATAGGAGAACGCATTTGTTGACCAGCAACAATTTTCTCCTGATATATATATATATATAATCTTCATAAAATTTTCTCTCTCTCTCTCTCTCTCTCTCTGTGTGTGTAACAAATAACAGAGACGTGTTTTAGAAATAATTTTCGGGGTACGAGAGCGCTGCAACACATCATCTTCATGCAATGTACGTACGAGCGTGTGCGTGCATATTTATTATTATTACTATTATTATTATTATTATTATTATTATTTTTGTTTCTATTACTATCTCATCATCATCATCATCCTCATCATCATCGTTATTATTATTAATAATATTAAATATTATATCTAAATGTTTTCGTGTTAAATACTTCTAAGAACATTTTTTTTCTTTGGGGGAAGAAGGGAGGGGGTACCAAGGGACTAGGGGGAAGGTCTGGGCGCCAGCACCCTCTGACTCTTCTTCTGTGCGCTAATGCGCTTTTCAACGCGCATATATATTTGGCTAAAATGGTACATTTATGTATATGTAAGTATACGTGTAATATGTATATATCTATAATATATACATATGCAACGTAACAAATATATATATATGTATGTATATTTGTTATGTTCGTTTTTTGTTTTTGTTTGTTTTTGTTTATGTTTTTTGTTTCCCTAATATTCTTCATATATATATATATATATATATATATATATATATATATAGAGAGAGAGAGAGAGAGAGATAAATAGATAGATAGATAGATAGATAGATAGATAGATAGATAGATAGATAGATAGATAGATAGAGAGAGAGAGAGAGAGAAAGAGAGAGAGAGAGAGAGAGAGAGAGAGAGAGAGACAGAGAGAGAGAATTCTTTTCGTCACGACAATACACTAATTCCATAATGCTTGAAGAAAATGTTAATTATTATTATTATTATTTATACTGCATCACTGTAAATTCTTGTTTATTCTCTGTATGCGTGTGTACGTGTGTGTTTTTTAACGATGTTTATAGAAAAAGATTGAACACTGAGTCGAGTGGTTTGTAAGTTCGTTAAGTGGTTCGATTATCTAAAGTTCTAATAATGGACACGTATTTGCTGAGTGATCAAAGAAAAAAAAAAAAGAAACAGAAAAAGGAAAAAGAATATGAAATATCTAAGAAAAAAAAAGTAAACAAAAAATGATCTATCCCTCAGATACTAGAATCCGTCTGTCTCCTGTGATCTTGCTTTAACAATTTATATATATATATATATATATATATATATCCTTATTCATCTACTAATTCCCAAAGCATAAGGGCAGCATCGGTTCCACCAACGGTAACAATATTTCTATCATTGTACAAAAATCTAGCACAAGCTACCAATGAGCTGTAAACCTTTTCTTCGACGTATTCCGCTTTTGCGCTGGTGCATGGATATCTAAAAAGTCTTAAGTAACCCTCGGCGTCCCCGCTTACAAGCATGTCGTGCGCTGCTGATCTACAGGCAGTGGTGAGAACCGTTGTCAATGGGTAATAACGATTATTCCACATACCTGTTGGAATTTTAAAAACGAATGATAAACAATCGTTATCTGTTCTTACGTCAAATTATGTGTTTCTTCGAATTTATGTAAAAAGAATTTTATTTCTATCATTGTACATTGGACGGGGGACTACAAAGTACAAGCTAAAAGTTCTTAGATGATATCGCTAATTTTTAGATCAAATTTTTTGAGCGTTTTTTCAAAATGTCACACCACGCGTCCAGAGCAATTGATTTTTAATATCACCTAGGAACTTTTAACTCGACTTTTGTTTATATTACGTATAAACAAAGAAAGAGAGAGAGAGAGAGAGAGAGAGAGAGAGAGAGATGTGAAAAATATTTACCTGAGACCATGTATCCTACTGTACAATTGTGTGTATGCCATTTAACGTCTTTCATAACTAATGGACTTTTTTCGGATGAAAGTGCTTTTACATCCCCTATATATAAAAATACACACATACATATATTTATACATATACATAAATACATATACATATATATATATATATATATATATATATATATATATATATATTATATAATCGAAGAATATAATAACGTATAAAAATTAAAAAGAACAACTCACAGAAAACAAGATCGTAGTCCTGCGTAACCGTTTGCAAAAATCTATTATCGGAGCTCCAGTCGAGTTGTACCAATGGCTGCGTTCCACGTATCTTGTTACTTTTTTTGTAAGAAAAGCCGTCCCTTGATACACGGAATAGATATATACTGCCATTTTGCGAGCCCATAGCAACGGTTTCAGCGGCTACGAATAATAATAATAATAATAATAATTATAAAAATAATAGTAATAATAATAATCATAATAATAATAATAATAATAATAATAGTAATAATAATAATAATAATAATAAAGCGTTAACGGGTCAATCAACTTCTATCGAAGTTTATAATATAATTCGATAAAAATGAACAACGTACTTGGATTATATCCGATGCAGGATAAAGGCGATCCACAAACTCTCAAAGTGGCTACGGCAGCGCCCGTATCAGCCGCTAATACGAGCAAATGTCCATCGGATGAGCCGGCAGCCAAGGCCACGCCGAATGGATGAAATGCTATGCAAATGCATTCGAAGCCAACCTGAAAAGCGTATACGTAGGGATCTTTTTGACACAACGCTCGTGATCGTAACCGCAATTTTTTTCTTGTCGACGCCAGTTTTAAGTGAACGACGATTATACCTGTGTCGTCCACAACAATTTATGTCTTCGCCAAAGGGCAATATTTTTATCGTGACCTGCCGTTGCAAAAACCTCGTCGTCCGGATGTACCGCAAGGCCCCACAATTGTCTACCGTGACCAAAGACAACTTGATTGAATCTTCTTTGCAAGGATCCCTCCAATATAATGTTCCTCGTCGTTCCAACGTAAATATTACCGTCGTTTCTCCCTGGCCGTTGCGGATAAATGCTACGAACTCCTCCGGCCGACTCCGGTAACTTCGTTTACCGAAAATAAAAAAATAAAAATATACGAAGTTTTACTTACGACCAGAGACATTTTGAATACGCGTATACGACCCGACTATTGTATTATTAATTATTAAGCTTACCTTCGTGTCGGTAATACGTTTGTAATTCTGCAGTGAATCCCAAGCAGCAATTTTTCGATCCTTTTCACCGCCGGACAGTAACGTACCCTCGGACAACATCACCAAAGAACTGATACCTTTGTTGTGTGCCTCGAATTCCATTCTAACGAAGTAAGCACCGTCCGCGTCGACCGAATATACCGTAATAAATCCATCGCTATCTGCCGTGATAACGTCACCGTCTTGTTCGAATTGAATACTTGTAACGTGCGTACGCGACGGCTACGAAGGATATAATTGAATATTACAAACAACGAATATATTGCGTGTATATATACATATATATATATATCTCGAGTTAGTTACGGTTCTAATGGGTTTTAACATATATCTTACAGGTTTAATAATATCAGTACGTTCAAAGAAACCGTCCTTCCGTCGATTCCAAAATGTCAAATGTCCACGACCGTGCGTTATCAATAAGTTATCGTCCAATGGATGAAATGCTGCACCCGTTAAATCTTCTTGCATGGTCTGTTAATAAAAAAGAAAATAAAATATTGAGATCAGAATATTTATCGGGATATTAATACTAATTTATTTTGGTGAGATTTACTGACCGCGACTTTACCCAATAAATGACCCCATTGCCATTGCCATACCGAGAGAATGGCTTCCCTTCCAGCGTCAACGGCAAGCACGTAGCTACCGCCATTCTATTAACGGACAATAATCGATATAATATAGTATATTTGTTTTTCTCTATATACATATGCATTTATATATATAAATATATATATATATATGTATATGTAATGTGTATACCAATTGAGAGAAAGCCAATGCCGATACTCCTATTTGAAATTCGGTCATTCCAAAAACGTAAAGAGTCAATAGAGTTTCCGTCGACCAAATACGAACATGAGGTTGAGCCTTTCGATGCCTGCCAGCCCTTTGACCGGATGCCACTAGCTCTCTGCTAGGATGTATCTGTTAAATATGATAGCAAAGAAATTAAATCCAGATAGAATTAATTATTATATCGTACATGTACATGGATCGAGACCGAAACGTCATCTTATCGCTACGATGAACTTACTTCCATGCAAGTAATATCCTCGGTATGGCCAATGTAATGTCTTTGAGCATTTTCCTCCCTATCAAAGAGAACCGCGACCGCAGCAACGTAATACAACAATTCTCCGCTTGGCAATACCCATAGATTTCTACGGGTGTCCGTGCCGCGATAACCATAGACCCATTCCAATTGTAATTTTTTATCTGGCGGGGAATTGTCGACTGGCGGCAAACGTGACGGCGGATAAAACGATCTTCTAAGCCCTCTGATAGTTACTCTAACAGGTTCGTCTCTCAATACTTCTACGACGCTGTAATCTGTATTAGAAAAAAAAAAAAATTATGTATATATATATATATATATTCATTTATATAGTATGATAATAATCAAATCAAAACGAAATCGTTAGGACAGAGATATTTGAATGAAATGATTATTTTTAAATTTCTTCTTCGCGTACCATTGACTCGTACAACTTCAGAATCCGGCGCGTAGAGTGCTCGAGGTCTACTTTTACTTCGAGCTCGTCTCTGACGTCCAAGATCTTCGACAACCGTTGGTGGTCCACGTGATCTCGATCTTCTAGTCGGGGAGGCTGTCATAGTGCCAGATATACCCATGCTGGAGCCGGTGCCCAAATAAAACGTATCTATATCGGCGAACTCGTTTCTCAATTGCGAGAAACTTCTTACCTGTTTTTATTTTTTTTTTTTATTTTTTTTATTTTTTTTATTTTTTTAAGAAAAACAGATCAAAACGATCGAGATTAATTTTCGTCTCACACTGTCTTATCTTTTCTTTTCTCATCCTCTCTCTCTCTCTCTCTCTCCCTCTCTCTCTCTCTCGCGCTCTCTTGGAGATGAACGTTCAATGATAAATTTATTAATCGCATTGCCATGTAAGCCCTCAGATAAAGTTTTAACAATGTGCAATACACAATCGAGTATTAGACTGACCCCCCTAACGACACTGTTCTCTCGTAGAAGAAAATTGGCCAATTTGAAATTCATATACGATCGTGACCTGGAAAGATGAATCTCTGACCTTTTTCCATGGCATATCTAATCCAACCTCTTGATCAACTTTTTAACTTATAACCGTGTTATAGTATATTCATGGACTAAAACTAAATAGTAAAGTAAACCTCTAACATTTCGCTGAGGGGTAGGGAATGGGGTGGAAGTGGGGGAAGGGCGCGGAAGGTTTAATTACGATATCGAAATCGTAATCGCGTACATTGCGAAAAACTCTTCGCAATATCATTTGTTTAATGCATTATATTCGATCGCGTCTTGATTAATATCGAATAAAATGTGGTAATTCCATAACAGTTTCATAATAAATTCGATCGTTGATTTGATACAGATCGAACGTAAGAGACACTTGGGTGACTGTCCAGTGAAATATTACGATAAAGTATTATACGCGGATACGAGAATGAAATGAAATGGCCTTTTTAAATAGTGTCATTCGTAACGAAGATTACAATTTAAACGATAGATACGATTACGAAGAAAGTGACCCTGCTAACATATATATATATATACATACATATATATATATATATATATATATATATATATATATATATATATATCTCATCACACGTTTCATTCCGATCTACATAGAGAACGGTTTCTACATACAACATGCATATTTATGTGGAGAAACATTATTCAAGCTGAGATTTTATAAGTACGTTGTCCGGGGGTAGTGGGGGAGAGGGTAGGGGTTAGAGGAGGGTGGCCAATGTGTATTGTCTTTCTCATTTGCATAACTCGTCAATAAACTTTCTTGTCTCTATCTACCGTTCTTGTCTAACTCGAATATATCGATCAATAAATGATAATGATCTAAATAGATCGGTCATATTGCATGGATATACGTTGTATTATATATCTATAAATGTAAGCGAAAGCTTCCCTCATCCTATCATATTCGACCATTGTCATTGGAAAGATATACATAATAATTTTTACCTCTTGACCCGAAACAGTGAACATCCTTTTAGCTCCGTTCATTTTTAATACTTGACCAAGATCCTCTAATACCTCTTCGAACGGTTGAGACGTTCGAAGGTTTAGCAGTACGCGGCACTGTAAGTACATAAATATTAATAAACGCCATGTATATACGTTGGTTATTGGGTGTTATGTAACCCGTGTCGGGCTAACTCTATCGATGAACAGGAGAGACACCGAAACGATAGAAAACGATACAGTGCCGTCTCGTTTCTACGTGATAGAGAGAATCGTTAATTAAATGGACTCTAAATTGGAAAAAATTGTTAAATTGGTTCGTACGAACGTTTAAACGTTCGCGTTCGCGTTCATGTTCGTGTTCATGTTCATTATTTTCGATCGATTTAGGTTAAATCTCCTGTCAATCGATGAGGCGAGTCTCTATGTCTGTCTGTCTGTCTCTTTCTTTCTCACCTGAACAGTATGATCGTGATTATTTACAATTCGGATGACACGACCCGACGAAGGCTTACCACCCCCTGGCGGGGGTGCTTCTTCGGTGATCGAAGCCTTTCTACTTAGACTAGCCACTGCTCCCGGTCTACTTTGCCAACCTCCGGTTCCTCCTGTCCCGCTACCACTAACTCCACCACCTCTGCTACCCCCGCTGGTTGGCGTCGTATACCAGTTATTGCTTTTCTTCCCATAGCTCGCCGGCTTTGAAATGATCAACGACAATTATTCTACGGGTGCAATCGTCAACAAATAAAAAAATTAACGAATAATACTTCATATCATATCTCACGTATTCTCTGCTTATGTTCGAAACGAAGTATTATTCAAAAATTATGTATTCATGCACGCGTGTACGTTTCATTGGACACGTATGATGCAATACATAATGCAATAATCTATATATATATATATATATATATATATATATATATATATATATATTTTGTTGTTGTTGCAGATCAATCGAGTCTATTTAGTTTATCTAATGTAGTATGCACGTTCATTTATACTTATGGTATAAACGTGTGATATAATAATATCCCTTTTCGCAAATCGATCGAATCGAATATCATGAAAATATACGTATTTATCTATTTTTAGAATCGACGTGGTGCAATAATATCTTCTTTTATAGTATTCATATATCTAAATTAAAAAAAATATATATATATATATTTTTTCTAAAATAAAATATATATCTATGTATAACCATTAATATCGATAAGATATATATATATATATATTATTTTTAGAACATTCAAATCAAACTTCATCCGATATATCCATCTATCTATCAACAGTGTAGAGTCAACATAGCGCAATAATATTAATATATATATATTTTTTTTTCTTTTTATAAGGCATACATCTAAATTAAAAATACAATAATATTTGTTTGTTTCGTTAAAAAAAAGAAAAAATCTTTCTTTTTGATCGGATCAATATCGAATTGTCAGCACCTGCAGCATATCGGCCGGCAGCGAAATAACTTCGAAGGAATTACTCATCAACACGACAAAACTGGTGCTGCTTGTCCAGAAGTAATCAAGAGGATATTCGCGAACGGAATCGCTGTAGGAATCGTTCGCGTCCTCGTCGTCGGGGTCGTAGTCCGGCTCCAGATCGGAACGCAACGAGGAACTTTCCGACTCAATGATGATGAAATCACGAATAATTATCTCTTCGAGGAAGTTGGGTAAACCGAATTATATTTCTTTACGTTGGACGACTTCGCGGAACACTTTACACTGTACTATTTGTCACGATCACGATCACATGATTTATATTATTATTATTATTATTATTATTATTATTTTCTTTCTTTTTTCCCCCCTTCGTTCTCTCTCTCTCGTCTTCGTGACTCGCACGATACTTAGATTCTTATCTCCGTCCTTTTACGTTGCCATGAAAATTCTAAAAAAATAAAAAAAATAAAAAAAAATACGAAAAAGAAGAAAAACAGAAAAAAAAAATAATATCGTGTGAATGTAATGAAAATGCGAAAGAACAAGAACGACAGGCAAAGGCAATCTCAAATCGAATTTTTTATAATAACGGTTTAGGCTTGCGTTGTTGTTGTTTTTTTTTTCTTTCTTTTTTTTTTTTTTAGAAAAAAAAATAAAAGATCCCTTCGGAGTATTTCGTGGGGAGAGTGTATGAAAAAATGGATAAAAAGTTAAGAAAAAAATGCTCTCCTTCGTCACCGACTAGGTGTAGCCGTAACTGTGTTCGATGAACGACTGGGCAGGTAGGTGTCTCGGATGTGTACGGCCCCATCAAGATGGAGAACCAACTCCGTAGGAACTGCAACGTTCCCTACCCCCCTACTCCCCCGCCCCCGATTTTGCTATATACCAAGCCACTGGCTCAAGGCCAGTCAGGCAGCCACCCTCTCTCTCTCTCTCTCTCTCTCTCTCTCCGGGTGTGGCTTCAACTGGAATTAGGTTCGATACCACGAGAACGATACATGCAAATTCGTAATATCAATATTTTTCGTCCTCGAGTCCATCTATATTAATCGCTAAAGCAGTAGAGACACATATATGCACGTGTACATAGTACACGTAAATTTCTACATAGATATTCCTCATTATTATGTCCCCAATTAAAATTTTATTTTTGTATCGATTCGATAGAGGAATCATTATAACTATCACGAATATATATATATATATATATATATATATATATATACACATACATATACATACATACATACATACATACATACATACATACATATATATATATATATATATATATATATATATATATATATATGTATGTATTCAGATGTATTTGATATGAAGAATTTATGACGGATTAATTTTGGCATTCCTTTTCTTTCCCTTTTAATCAAGATCACATTAGAATATCATTTTATTTTATTACCCGTTTCGAATAATATCTCAGTAATATAACTTATGAAATATGTTAATTCTGTTTCATTTTAATTGGTCTTTTCGGATAAAGAATAACAAACATTCTCACTTGCGAATAAATTGAATATCTAAAATGTACCGCAGTTCTTCTTACTTTTGAAATGGGTCTGTGTATGCGTGTTTGTCTGTGTATGTGTTGCAACACACATAATTACAATAAAACGGTCATGCTATATTTTGTCGCATAATGACGCATGCGCTATAGGATTGAATGGACATGTAATAATGTTCTAACGAGAAACTCTTCCATGGATTTATGTTTCAGGAAATTGGGAAGATAACGGATATATGTATGCATGTAAGTAAACGTACATAAACTGTACCTATAACAATAAGTATTCAAACGGGTAATATCATTTATTAATATTAACGAATATGTATGAATGAATTATTAAAAATATTATAAATCTTTTCTTATTTTTTTTGAATATAGCAAAGAAATATAATAAAATAATTAAATAAATATATATATATATATATATATATATATATTTAATATTTTCGATCGTGTCCAATGTCGCATGGATCATAGTGGCATTAACGAAAAAAAAAAAAAAAAACGAATATAGCGCATCGTTTTCCGGAGACATCAATGCCGGATGTGTGACGATTTCAAGTCGATGTGTGAATCTAACGTGGCGTCGAGTACAGAACGGGCCAAAAATTTTCCAAGCTATCGAAGAGTTCTCAGACGGCTTTAAAAAAATCAATTGCTCCTGATCCGGATTCATTGTACCTACAGTTGGACTCACGGTTGTTACGAATCGGACTTGTAGTTTTATGATATGAAAAAAATTCTAAAGAAAAAAAAAAACGAAAGGTTAACCCGAAAGAAAGGTCTCGACAATGAGAAATCGAATTTTTAAAATAATCCTGGGAACTAAATATTTCGGTCCATATAAAAATTCTCTCTGTCTGTATGGGTATAACGTTATTAAAATTGATCGTTAAATCCTAAATGCATGCATGATCGTATACGTGTATCGCATATACATGAACGTGTGTGTATTAAAAAAAAAAAAAAATTATTATTGCATAATAAATGATATGTGTGTATATGTATATATATATATATATATGTATGTATGTATGTATGTGAGTGTGTGTATATATATATATATACAGAAATTGAAATTAAATCGATGTATATTACAAAAAAAAAAAAATGGAAGAATAGTTAAATCCGATCGTAGTACAGTAACAGCAAAGTGCCTCCTACGTATTGATCCCTTGCGTTGACCAACGGTCAATGAGATACCGTTCTCTCCTACCCTACTCAAGAACCTCAGTTACCTACTTCTTAGAAGTTCCTTTTTCCTTTGAGGAAAAATGAGAGAAATAAAAAAAATTTACGTTCCGTTGTTAACCATTACTGATAATAATTATAACAATAAACATTAATAATAATAATCATAACAATACTACTACTACTACTAATAATAATAATAATAATAATCATAACAATACTAATAATAATAATAATAATAATAATAATAAGAATAATATGTTGTGGCGCTGACGGTCCAATAGATTATATGAAAATGTTAATTTCAACACGAGAAGGCATCTAATAATAAGAATAATAAAAACAACAACACGATTGTTTCTTAAAAGAGAGAGAGAGAGAGAGAGAGAGAGAGAGAGAGAGAGAGAGAGAGAGAACAAAGTACAAGTATGTAGATATAATGAAATATAATACTGATTAATCTTACCGATCCATTCATTAGGATCTATTGATTTGTAACGATCTATATCATATCATTCCGATCTAATTATTTTAATAGCCGTTGTCAGTTTTTTCTTTTTTTAAACGTAATTTGGATCGATTTTTATCGATCGATTAACTTCAATCCATGGATTTGTAACGATGAAATCTGTAATAATTCTAATCTGTCGATGTTAATTACTTTTTTCTTTTCAACTTTTTTTGTTTTTTTCTTTTTTTTTTTGTTCGAAAATATAATTACGATCGATGTTATTGATCGATCGAAACCAATCAATATTCATCGATCTGTCGATGAAATTTGTACGATTCCAGTGAAGCATAAAAGTGTAATGGGTTTTTTTCTCTCTCTCTTTTTTTTTTTTATATTTTTTTCATCAAAGGATAAAAGAAGTGCACGCAATGACCGCTTATATTGGGATATTACCCTGACGATTACAAGAGTACGAAGGAAGGGTCAAAGTAAAGAGGGTGGAACGGAAAAAGAAACTTACTGCGCAAGTTTGTAAGCTCTTAACCAATCGTATACACTTTCTCCTTCCGATTCCACCACCGTCGGTGGCAGGGAGGGGTAGGGTGGGGAAGGCAGGGGGATAGTGGGATTACAACCCACCTTAAGAAACCCCCCACCCCTCAACACATACTAGCAATTATATATAACTTCACTCCCCGCTTCTTCGGCACAGATTTACTTCCTACGTTTAACTCCGATATCCCTCTCATTTTACCACGTGCATTTAATACGTTATCATGAACATACTACATATTATTAAATACTTTAAGTGAATGTCTGGTATTATTGTTATTATTGTTATTATTATTATTATTAATATTATTATTATTATTATTATTATTTGTTGTGATTCTTATTGTCGGATAGTTTTATTTAATATCAATCGTAAAGATTGTGAAATATTTTTGTAAAAAAAAAAAAAATGCGTCGATAATATTTTTGATAACGATAGATATACGTATGTATTTACGTACGTACATACGTATGTACGTATGTATGTATGTATGTATGTATGTATGTATGTTTGTATATATGTATGTATGCATGTATGCATGTATGCATGTATGCATGTATGTATGTTAGAGTTGGAAGATCGATCGTAAAGCTTGTACCCGTTCATCGGGATAATTAATTAAAAACACACCCTAACTTTGGATTGGGGAGGGGGGTATAAGGGTCGTTTCTGATTCAGCATAAATCACTTTCTCAACACGATCAATTCCTCTTTGCTCTAATAAATATAGCTCTAATATGTCTGTTCAATTCTTAAGTAAAATATATATCCAGTTAGATTGATATTTTCTCATAATCGTGATAAACACGATAAGACGATTAACCTAATTTTCCTTCGTTTTAACCTAGTTATATATATATATATATATATATATATATATATATATATATATATATATCCAGTTCAACGCAGTTATCAGTTGAACTCGGATAGACAGAAAGTTGGTTAAGGATACATTATGGAAATCTTGGTGTGGCAGTTTTATGAGAAAGAAAATATATGGGTCGCCGCGCTGGGGCTGCGGAGGGAGGAAAAAAAAGAGAAGAGAAGAGAAGAGAAGAAAAGAAAAGGAAAAAAAAACATTTTCTCACCCCGCTAATGCCACACACGTCGAGAGTTATGGATCTTTTAACTAACATCTAATCTCGATCGACTTATTCGAACGAAAGCAATTGGCATGCAAGGTCGACGTTGAAAAGGATTGGACAATCCTTGCATAAAGCTTTCTTTTTTTGGGGCCACTTTAGCGGATTAAGCTTTGACCTGACACACACACACACGCGCGCGCGCACGCACACACACACACGGGCGCGAGAAAGAGTCTTACATTTACGTTGATCGAATCGTTGGATCGTATATATACGTACGTTTGGACTCTAGGTTGAGAGAAACAGTAACGTTCCACGATATACAATCCGTAGCGTGTCCTAGTCACACCTTAAAAAGCTTAGGAAATAGTATAGAGATTACCAATCCTTGACTCATCCTTGACCAAATCATCCCCTTTTCACACCCATGTAAAAACAACGAATGCTATCTAATAGTTATTGACGGATAGCTAGATGGTTAGATGGACGGATAGATGAAGAGGCGAAATTTAAAACAAAGAGGAAGAAAAAAGAAAAAAGAAAAAGCTCTTGAATTATAACTCGCTCTAATTCGATTAGGGTTAAACGTATAACGAATAAAATTACGTTCCCTCTCGCTTATACATTTTACTAAATCTGCAGATAGATCGTTAAGCCCTAAATACATTCGTACGTAGATATACATACGTACACATATAAAAATATATATAAAAGTTTGGACGTGTGTGCGTGCGCGTGTTTGTATACGGAGTGTTAAAAGTAGAGATTCCGATAAGGCGTTTCTAGCAACGATTACGCACACAACGTGCTCATATAACAAGGCTCATGAATATTCAAATTCTACGTGCACGTGTACGTGTACGTGTACGGTTGGTTTTGTTTCAATAACGACGCGAATACATTTTTCATTTTCGTCTTACAAACGAATCCTCCCTTAAGGATATCCCACCTTCCTCGAGGGGCCCTACCTCCCTTCTCTTCTTATCGTTCACTTATTTCGTCCCCTTTTTTTCGTTGCCTTCCTCCCTCCCTCTCCCACCCTCGGCCCCTTTTCGAAGGTCATCGTCCGAATCACGATCGTATATCTAAACACATGATCGCGTATACCACGCGATTTCTCTCTCCTTCCTTTCTATTCCGTCGCGTTTGAGCGTTGCGCGATAACGATTCATTTTTTTCGCATACGAAGAAAGTAAAAAAGGAAAAGGGGCCAAAAAGGGTTTTCCCTTATATCGTTTCGTTAAGCGCACGAAAGCTCGCGCCAGTCGACGTTTATTTTTAAATAGCCGGTCTCGCCGCATCGAAGAACCACACCCAAAACTCTTGAGTGTCAACGGGGGGTGCGGGGGAGTGTGGGGGCGGAGGGGGAGGGAAGAGAGGAGTGGCAGGCGTATAGTCGGAAAAGAAAAGAAAAAAAAGAAAAATAGAAAGAAAAGACAAAAAATGTTCACGTTGGAAAAATCGTTCGACATCGACTGACCTTGAACGTTTTGTAGCTTGAGACGACGTAAGAGGCACCGTCCTCTAATTCGTCCAAATTAACTTTCCGATCGCCGTCCATCGAGAATATGTAACGCGCACCTCTTGGTAAATCCAAACGGAGAGACAATCTGTCCAACAGTGCTTCCAAAGATCCGATGTCGCGCCTTGGTTTGAACCTACGATTTGAACGTATCGTCGATTGCATCGGGTAATCATCGTCGAAGTACGTACGTTCGTCAAATCGTTTAATAACAACGTTATTAAACGTGTATGGAGAGTAAGATTTGAAAAAAGGGGATTATATAATGGATCATGCAGGATATCGTGGAAAGAATTTTGGAGCGGTTAATGGGAATCGAAAATGGGTTATATACCATCGGTTATCGATGAGCAAAGTACACAGGTGTGTATCCTTGGAATGTCAGGCAAAGGGATTCATTCATGCATGTGACTCAAGGTCGCGTAGGTGGATGCGCCACCTGCGGCTCGCACTCGAATCTTCTTGCAAGTAAATGGTAGAGAGAAAAAAAAATAATAAATAAATAAATCACGTACGGACATAGATGGATGGATGGATGGATGGATGGATGGATGGATGGACGATTAGGCGCGACGAAGGTAAAAGAAAAAAGAGGATAAAAAAACTTTTATAAAAGAAAGAAAGAAGGGAGGAAAAGGAAGAGAGAGAGAGAGAGAGAGAGAGAAGAATAAAGAAGGAACGAAATAACACGTACCTGAATTCAACCCCAGGAAAATAGGGATCGCCATTTTTGTAAAAGGTAACGCGTCTGGCTCTCCAATAACCGAGATTGTTGTATCTCGCTAAGGCAGCCGGATCGTGTCGGCTCTTTGGCCTCTGCTCCCGCTGCTCCGGAGGCGGCATGCGGGGACTGGAGGGTCTGCTTTGCCTCCAGAAGCCACCCATGCCGCCTCCACCCCCACTTTCGCCCAACGAAATACCACCGACAACGCCAGCCGTCGTCTTCTGCGCCGCGTAATCTCCACCCTTCCCGTTGCCGTTCTCCTGCCGCTTTACTCTTTCCTCTTCCTCCTCCTCCTCTTCCTCCTCCTCCTCCTCCTCCTCCACACCGCCGCCGCCGCCGCCACCGACACCCCTTAAACTCTCCTCGTCATCATCCTCCTCCTCCTCCACCTCCTCATCCACCTCTTCATCCTCCTCTTCTAACATCCCCTCTATCTCCTCCGCTGCTCCATCCTCATTCCCCATTTTCCTACCACTTCCTACACCACCTCCCACGACGACGACGACACCACCACCACCACCACCACCACCACCACCACCACCACCACCACCGCCACCACCGATACCACCTCTTCCTCCTTCGACTTCGTCCTCGTCGCTGCAAGCGCCTCCATCCGGCATCTTCGGCGACGACATCGTCTTCGTCGTCATCGTCGTCGTCGTCGTCGTCGCCGTTGCTGCCACCGTCGTCGTCGTCGTCGTTGTAGTCGTCGTAGTCGTCGTCGTCGTCGGTGATCCACTTGCACCGGCAGGTGCCGCTACTGATATCACTACTGATTCATCGAAGCTCACTGTCCCCCGTTGTTCCTCCTTTCTCATCTCCCGTTTCTTCTTACAATATCTAACAGTTCGATTTCCTTTGGAGTTCTATCAAATTGTACAAAGAAAAGAAAAACAAAAAAAAAAAAGAATGAAAAAAATCCTTCCGATCGTACATAAGATACAACTTGTCTTTCAATTACGTGTGATATTCGTCAAAAAAAAAAAAAAAAAAAAAGAAAAAAGAAAAACAAAAAATGGACCTTTGAAATGAAATTTGAATCTGAATGTTTTCCTTCTTTCTTTCTTTACACGCTATCCGTGACAATTTCGGACAGTTAAAACGTCGAAGAGAGCCTCGAGTCGATCGTCTCAACTCGACGTTTAATTAATTAGGATTAGTAAATGCTCAACACCGTTTACGTGTGTTCGAAATTATCTAGGTATGTCTACAGTGTCCTTTTTCTTTTTTTCTTTCTTTTTTTTTTTTTTTTTTTTTGATATATTCACAATCTTCATCAGTTAATATCACGTTCCTTTCAATCGTGAAATTAATTAATTAATTAATTAATTGCCATTTCTTACCTGACTTTGAACTTAGGTAACTATATGTACCTACATCGTCGTATTTCAGCGCGTTCCCAGTTTTCACCCTTTTCTACTACCTTCTCGACCGGCTCCTACTTCCTTGACCATTTCCTTGTATTGCCCCGAGCTAAGGTTGACACGCGAACCCGAACGATTACAAGCTGCGATCATACGTACAAGGACATTAGCTTATATACATTTCTTTTTTCCACGAATTATCTCCCTTCCCTCTTTTTTCTGCCATCTTATTAACAAATAACGTTTGCGTATTATTACCAGCTTATATATATGCATCGCGATTCAATATAAACAATAAAAAGAAAAAAAAAAAATCTACAGAATCCCATGGAAATTCGTTCGGGGAAAGTTTTCTATATAAAATCGAAAGATATGAAAATTTCAAAATTAGAGTTTGACGTTAGACTTTTCACACATTTGATATAAATATATATAAATAAATATATATATATATATATATATATATATATATATATATATATATTAACGTCCTAATTATTACATGCACCTTATCATCACATAAATATTAATAAGTTATTTCACTTTGGAACGAATTATTTAAAAAAAAAATTATGGAAACGACGTATCATTCGATCAAACACTTGACGATTGCGAGCAAACGAACAAACGAATAAAAAAAGAATAATAATAATAAGAAAAAGAATTAACAATTAAGGTAACGATAACGATAATAAAAGACGACTGAGCTGATAGATAAAGTCATAATTAAAATTGTAAGCGTCGATCGGGTCACTCGTAGCCGAGGTCAATGACCTTTTTATAAATCATTCGCACGAAACTCACTACATCACGTGGACGCGCACTTGTGTATTGCATTAATAAATTTGAAATAATGGATAACGGGAGAAAATAATGATTAAAGGAAAAAAAAAAATAAATAAATAAATAAAAAAAACTTCGCAGTCCTTATAAAATCAACGTATAAACGTGAATCGTGTGCGAACATCCATCGTGGTTGTTAATTCATTCGAATGCAAAATAATAGCGGATAACGATACGGAGGTATACATATTCATGCGTCCTTCGACGGTGGCGTCTCGACTCGAAGTGCGTCGCCCCGAGGAGAGTCCGCGCGTTCTCTGGCTTCGCCGCGTCGTTGCCTTCGCGATTCTCCTGCGCTGACCGGTGATCGCCCTTTCCCCTTTTCGTTTCTTCATATTTGTGTGTGTGTCTCTCTCTGTATGTGTGTGTATATATATATATATATGTTTGTGCGTGTGCGCGAGTGTGTATGTATTTATGTATGTATACATGTATATATATATATATATATATATATATATATATGTATATATGTATGTATGTATATATGTATGTATGTATATATGTATGTATGTATATATGTATGTATGTATATATGTATATATGTATGTATATATGTATATATGTATGTATGTATATATGTATATATATACGTATGTATGTAAGTGTGCGTCCGAGTGTGTCGTGTACCTTTACGATGTGCATGTGTATAATAATTAAATAATTTTCTAATAAAAATGTGTGTGTGTGTATGTGTGTGTCTCTCTCTCTCTCTTTCTGTGTCTGTGTGTATATATATGTATGTATGTATGTGAAATGTGCATGCGCGTACTTTTACGACGTGTATACGTATAATAATTAAATAATTTTCTAATAAAAATTTCCCTTTAAAGAAAAGCATAAAAAAAGAAAAATGAATTAGTAATGAACTTGTCGCATAATTTGGATTTGAAAAAATGTTGGGTACTAAATTTGATATACACAATCGGATATTTAAAGAATTATTTTTTATTAATGAAATAAATTATTGGATACTTTTTTCATCTTGGATATTTTTAAAATTATTATACACACACGCGCGCACACTCGCAAACACACATATGAATATGTATATATATAAATTGTATACTTTGTATATAATTTATCGAACAATACGAGTATCGATATAATCGTATCAATTTTGTCGTAACAATTTTTTTTTTTAAAACGAAAAAAAAAATTAATCAACATCGAAATCGCGTAACTTCGATCTGATATTTTTGTGAAGCATTCGTATGAAAGAAGTTCGATTCTTACGGGGTATATGTATATTTCCCGTTAATTTTTTCAGATTTGTTTATGTGTTAAGGATATTTAGATTTGCGGCAAAGATATAAATTACTCGCTCGCTATTTCTCTCTCTCTCTCTCTCTCTTTTTCTCTCTCTCGCTTCTGCTCAAGTAAAGAGTTATCGATCGATGGAAATTTGCTTAAGGATTGTACGGTGAACTTGTCATTTAACCGGACAATTTAACATTTATGTGACAATAACGAATAAAAAGAAAAAAAAGAAAGAAGTTAATATGATGTGTCTCTTTTAGTGTATAGTAAAATACATTAAAAAAAAAAAAAACTAACAAACAAAAATAATAATAAAAAAATATATATACACGGATCGTCGAGCCGTAACAAATTTCGAATGTTTATTATCGTGGAATATCGTTGAAACGGTAAAAATTATGTTCTCGGAGATAAAAAAAAAGTGATATTATAGAATTTTTTTTCGTCTCATTGAAACGTGGAATAATATGTACGCGAAGAACGAGGAAATTAGTTTTGTTTTTTTTCTTTCTTTTCTTCGTATATTTTTTGTGTGTTATTTCTCTTTTCCTTTCTTTTCTTCCTAGCCAATCCGAAACTTCACAATCGGAGATTTATTATACATACTGCGGGGTCATTTTAGCTTCGTTCTCGCAGAAGTGAACACCTGCCTTGCGTGTCGGGCATCCAGAACGGGCTGATCAGATTCGTTCTTCTACCACTTAACTATAACCCCCCTCGAGAGTATACTACTTATATCGAGGGGAAGGGTTTAATCTGGAAATCTCGGTAGAGTTGGAAAAAACGGTATAAATGGTATTTTGTTATAAGATTAAAAAAGATGTATCGATCGGTCCTGTACAACACGTTCCATTTCTTTACGTTCGGTTCGCTTTACCTGACTTTTACATTATTTCATATTCGTATAACTTTACGAGAAATTTATCGTACACGTGAAAGAACTTAATTTACAAAAATATCTGCTAACCCCAATCAAATATTTGCTTCGAAAATTTATATTAAGTTTTAGTAATGATAAAGTACACACACACACACCTATATGTATGTATATATGTCGTTTGTTGATTTTAAATTTTATCATCGATATTATTCGTCCGACCAAATTTTCTTTCTTTCTTTTTTTTTTTTTTGTAATGTAGTTCCCGATTTTCAACGCGATCAGAAAGATATATATTCGAAAGGGAAATCGTGATTGAAAATTAAAAATTGAAGAATCTTCGTAATATGTTCCATCTTAAATTACATCGTTAATTTTATCTTACACGAACGCAGTTCCTTATTTTTAAAGAGAGTCAAACGTTCATTGACATTATTTTTTTCTATCTTAACAAAATACAAATATAATAATTTGTTTATTCGTATGAAAATTTTTCGACGCGTAATTAATATTATCTATGGTGCAGCTTCGAAGTTTCGTACTAACTGATCTATCGTAAAATTATGAAGTTTCGAGTCTGTACGAACACGTTACCATTTAAATTATTTGATTGATTGTCTCGTTTTCTCGTTCTTATTATATATTGTTCAATGCGTTACGAATATTATTAAACAAATCACAAATTGTCACGATGATAATCGTAAACATTAATTGTCAAATAAACTTATAATCGATTAAAGTTGATTTAAACGTAATCAAACTTAATATCGTAAAATGTAACGTAGACGTTTCATATTTTGTAAAAAAGACAAATTTTCGTAACGGGAGTCGACGAACGAACAATAAGAAAATACAAATACGTACCCTGGTGTCAAAAGTTGCAAATTAATCTATCTCCGTCAATTCGGACGGGTCGATAAAATAGATTCTACGTGTCAAAAGTCGCAAATTAATAAATTCGAACGGGTCGATAAAATAGATTCATCGTGACACTTACCATCGCAAAAATTTTTCTTATCGTAAGATGGTAAAACAGTTTCCTCTATTCAATTTAACAATTACACCGATAAAACCGATTGTATATCTGTAATACAGATGACGTTGTGCGTACAAAAATTTTCTAATTCTCGCGACAATTTAAAATGGTAAAAGGAGATATTATTTCGTAATGAACTACGACATGCATTAGAATTGAAACGAAGTGAAAAGAGTCATTTCACTTTTCAAACGAAAGCAGTCGTTCCGAGGATCCGATATTTCCTTTAAAAAAAAAACGAAAGAGAAGATTCGTTCAAACAAATAAAGTAAAATAAAAAGATAAAAAGGAAAGAAAACACGGGTGAATTATCGTCGTGAATAAAAGCATAGAGAAATAATAATTTGACTATTTCGATGAGACGTAAAATTATTAAATTGTAAAACAGCGTATACGTATGTTTTACGCGTGTACGATATAACAACGACGTGATAATTTATTAATTTTCTTAATAAATTATAAATCAAGTTGCAGTTAAGACGTACGAGGATGATTAAAATTCGATCGATCATCTTCCTTGTAATTTCCATTTGGAACGAAAAAATATAATCAACGATGAGGAGACCAACAAATGAGAATAGTACTCGTGCGTGTCGTACGCGCGAACAAATCCATTTTTCTGCTCCGCAATGCGCTTGTATTTTTTCGTCAATTACGTCACGAATGTTCAAAGTAAGTAGGTGAGAGACCACGATGGTGGAGAGACGCGCCATGGCAAGATGCTACCGAGTGAAAGCATGGGTCAGCGTAAAGGCCAGGCGGCAACATTCTAACTCGATATAGCCGTACAAACACACACACACACGTGTATGTGTTTATATATATATATATATATATATAATTAGTGCGCGTTTATACACACATACGTATATATATATATATATATATATATATATATATATATACATATATACAGACACATAGAGACAGTCATTTATTTGTACAGATTGTGCACCTAATGTGTGTGTGTATATATATATATATATATATATATATATATATATATATATGGTAGGGTAATCTGAAAAGTCTATGAGAGTACGGAAGTCAATTGAAAATCTAACCTGTGAAACCTGTATTTTTATTACAAACGTAATACAACGTTCGTTCGTAGCTTAAAGTTTGCTAAATACGATATATATACATACACACATATATATATGCTGTATAAATATTATTTTACGCGACAGGAGTGAACAAATATTATGATAACGAGATCACGGTAATTCCCGAACGTTTGCTCAACGATTCCCATTAGCAAACGCGTTTTATTTAATTAATTCGTCCCATTAAACATTCAAAAATTATCATTCTAATTCGTTCCATTTCGAGCTAACTTCTTTTCTAAGCATAATGGGACAAATTTACAAAAAAACGAGAGAGAGAAAGAGATAGAAAAAGAAGATGGATACGATCGTACATATATCTTTTGTAATCACACATTACGTGGTCTTACGAACACACAGTTAAAGCGTGTAACTTACAAAATAAGGTAAAAGCGAGTCATTATATATATGTATATATGTATACCACATAGTGGAGCGGCGTAAGTAAAAGAAGTTAGAATAGTCGTAACGCTACGGCAAGCAACCAAGCAACCAACTACTACTCTGTCTTGCCTACTTGCTTGCAGTCGTGAGAAACTTTTGCTTCAAAGAAGAAATCTTCCTCTTCTCGAAACTTCTCGAATCCACACACGAGTTAAAGTATAAAGACAAAAGACTATATCGTTCGATCGTTCTCCATACATACACACATAACATACATACATACACACATGCATACAATACGTACGTACGTATGAGATTATGGACAAATAATACACGATTCCGAATTTATTAAATGTAACAACGCGATCGTTGCGAAATATTTAGAACGATTTAAATCGAAATTAAATTATATCCCGTATAAACAACATATAGTAACGATAATTGATATGTTAATCGCGATAGTTTGCAAATACCGTATAAGTCCAATTAACTGTAAATACATCGGTCTTATTTCTTTACATCTTCTTTCGACATAGCGTGTGTGTAAAGAGAGAAAGAGAGAGAGAGAGAGAAGCAAGGAAAAAAAATAAAGAAAAAAATCATCTGCGCACTTTCTCATTCAGAACGTGAACGATATACGTACATACGTACATAAATATATCTACTCACACATAACGTGTACGTACGTATACACGTACTTATATCTATGTATGTATACTAGGGAAGCCCTGGACAATGTCCGAATGGCGTCCCGATTTTTTGAAGGAGGCCGCTGCTGGCTACTAACCTTTCGAAAGTGTTTTTTTTTTCTCTCTTTCTCTCTCTCTCTCTCTCTCTCTCTCTCTCTCTCTCACTCTCTTCGTCCCTCTGTTACGCTCTTCCTCATTTTAGTCGTAAAAAAAAGGAAGGTTCCTGTGAAAGTTGCCTTCTGGCTACACCACGCGGTTTCCTCCTCCCTCTACCTCTTTCTCTCTCTCTCTCTCTCTCTCTCTCTCTCTCAATCTATCTCTCTATCTCCTTCTCTTTCTCTTTCGCTCTCTCACACAAACACATCGCATCTTCCTATCGAGGTTCCTCCATACTTGTTTGTACGCCGCGGAGTATCGCGTTCGATGTGTTTACTTCACTCTTCCTCACCCCGTCCTCTCCCTCTCCCACCCTCTCTCCCCCGATCGTTCCCCACTCCCCCGCCCGTTTTCTGTTCCTCTTTCACGATGACGATAATATAGTATATATACGTACGTGTACGTACGCTTCTTATGTATTTATGTACATACGTATACATATACAAACACGCACACGCACACGCACATACATATATACATATAGAGACATTTGTGACGTGAGAGAGGACACGGAGAGATGCTCACCTCAGTATGTGGGATTCCTCTTTCCCTCTGATTCGTTTTCTCCCCACGCTAAAAGTAAGTGGCGTGTCAATGAGCGAGCGGTCGCTTTCGCTGGCGCATCGTGCGTGCGTAGAGAAGACGACGACGACACAGGGACGGGGACGGAGACTCGCTACCACCACCACACAACCACCATCACCACCTTCTGCCGTATCTTCTAGACTACTATTACCCACTATTACAACTACTATAACGATATACGATTCCTCTTGGAAATTTCTTTATCGTATTCTTTATCGTATATACCCACGCATATATATATATATATATATATATATATATATATATATATATATATATATATATATATATGTAAACGTGTGTTTGATTTATTTTAAATTTAATCATCCTTGAATATATATTGGGTGGTCAAGGATGAAATTTGTAAGTTTGTCAACCAACTTTGCCATTTTTTTTCTCTCTACAAATTTCATCCTTGATGACCTAATATATATATATATATTTTTTTTTTCTTTTTTTTTTTTTTTAATGATATGCGTGCACACCGTATTTGGGTATGCGTGTGCCCCGCAAAAACCTTGCGTTCGTTGTAACAATCTTGAAATTTTTTCAATATATATGTATATATATATATATATTTTTTTTTTGTTGCTTCTCCCTCTCGTATTTTATTATCGTCGAATAACTCGTAATATGCATTTAACTCGTAGTATGCATACATATGCAGATTCATGGATATATTTATGGTAATACCGTTTGCGAGATATTTCTCCTTTGTTATTCCATACGAATTGTTCTCCAACGAATTGCCGTACACATTCATGTATATTTATGTAGATACACACACACACACACACACACACATAAATGTATTTATGCGAACGATATATCATATAGATACATATGTAATTTTTTAAAAATTATTACGGTAGTACTCGTCGAGTTTTATTTTATTCTTTTTATCACGTAAGTTGCAGTTGATAAGTATTTCACTTAGTTCTCTAGAAGAATTATTATTTTTCTTTTTTTTATTTTTTTAGTTTTTGCCCAGACGATATCATTTATATCTGCATTTTTTCGTGGTCATATATATATATATATATATATATATATATATATATGTATGTATATTTTACTTAGCAACAATAAAATAATGCAAACATGTATCATAGTTACATATGTCGACTGCTATTTCTCATGATCAAGTGGTAATTTTCTAAGTGTGTGTAAGTAAGAAGGATATATGTATGTATGTACGTATGTAAGAAAAAGAGAGAGAGAGAGAGAGAAATAGAGAGAAAGAGAGATAGAATCGTCTCGAACAAAGGCGAGCAGTGAAAGTGCACTCTTTCCGGAGTGCAGCGTCTTTTGGAAAGACGATCGTGAGAATTTCCATGCTTGTTTTCTCGTATAATATATATATATATATATATATGATGTATGTACTTCATGTATTCATACAATGTATACGATACGGAAGTTCATTTAAGATTTTAACTAACCTATCACCTTCCTGTATAAATTATAGGATATTTAAAGACTATGTGTATTGTATGTATATAGATTAGATGAGCCGTAAATTTACGGTTGAACAAATTACGATGGTAGTATATAGATAATCTTTACCGATTTATCATCGAATAATGTTCCACTCACTCACTCTCTCTCTCTCTCTCTCTCTCTCTCTCTCTCTCTCTCTCTCTCTCTCTCTCTCTCTCTCTCTCTCTCTCTCTCTTCTAACGATAAAAAGAAAAAGAAAAGAATTGGTTGAGAGGGATCGATAGATAAAAAAATGATTGGTCAGTGTGATTTATGTAAAAATACATAAAAAAGCTTTATTTCGCCACCGTTTTCTTGCAAAAAATAAGTATAAAAAACTCCTTCTAAACGTCGTCAGCATCATCATCATCATCATCATAATCATCATAATTATCATCATGATCGTTTTCGTCGTCATCATCATCATCATCATCATCGTCGTCGTCGTCGTCGTCGGCATCATCATCATCATCATCATCATCATCATCATCATCATCGGCAGCAGCAACAGCAGCGAATGCTGCTGCGACATGAGCAGCAGCAATGGCAGCAGCAGCGGCGGCGTCGTCTTTGTCGTCATCATCGTCGTCGTCGTCGTTGTTGTTGTTGTTGTTGTTGTTGTTGCAGTTGCATCATTAGTTATCATCGTTTTCGTCGTCGTCATCATCAACATCACGATCGTCATTATAATCATTGTTATGCTCGTGTATCCGCGCGCATCGTAATAAAACATTATTATTATCGTATCGTCGTCGTATTGATGAGGATCGGCGGCGCTCGTCGTATTACGCTCGTAATGATAACGTAGCGTGGTGGGTGTAATAGCGATTATTTGGTGAACGGAGAAGAGAGTTAGGGCCGGTTCGGCTGTCTTGTGACTAGTATGGGCCGGATCCTCCGGGTGGTCCGTAATTCGAGCTTGGTCCGCTTGGTCCAGTACCACCGATACCTCCCCCGATTCCGCCACCTCCTGATCCGCCATGTCCGTCACCGATTCCACCGCCGATACCGCCGCCGCCGATGCCACCGCCGATTCCACCGCCGATTCCACCACCGATTCCACCACCGATTCCACCGCCGATTCCACCGCCGCCACCACCACCACCACCACCGGATGTGACTTCCTTCTGTAAAAGGGAAAACGACAAAATTAGACGCCCGATAGATCGTCGTTCATTGTCCCTTCCTTCCATCTCGATTTACCATGAAACATTCTATAAAAGCGACGTTCTCTAACGTACCTGAGTTTTGTATTTGATGAAGTAAACTTCCGGCTTGCTTGGTTGCGTCGGAGCGATAGTTGGTAGACTGATTTCTGGTGCCTCCTCTGGTTTCTTGACTAGGACGTAGATCAGAGTCTTCTGTTCATCCTGTTGCGGCAATGCCGGTATGACCGGTGCAGTCGGGGTAGGTGGAGTTGGTGCCTTGATGAAGATGATCTTGTAATGTTTCTGAGGTGGCGGGGGTGGTGCTATCGGCCTAGCCGGTCTGTCCTCGGGTGCCTCGGGTGGTGGTACGTGGACGTAGATGTGCTTCTGGATGAGGGAACCACCGCCGAAGCCACCGCCGCCACCACCGCCACCACCGCCGCCACCACCGAATCCACCACCGAGACCACCTCCGAAGCCACCTCCGAAGCCACCTCCGAGTCCACCTCCTAATCCGCCTCCTCCCAATCCACCTCCGCCCAATCCACCTCCTCCTAATCCACCTAATCCGCCTAATCCACCTAATCCACCTCCGAAGCCGCCGCCGCCGCCTCCGCCGTGACCCCCGCCACCGCTAGGTGCACCGTAACTTCCGCTTGGCTGACTGTACGAGTAACCGGCTTCTGGCCGTGCCATCGCCACGGCGGCGATCGTCAGGATCTGAAATTCCACGTTGAGGATTCACTCTCGCGAGACCCTTTCTCTTCTCGAAAATCGTTTCTATCCGATTACACGCGCTCGGCCACAGAGTGAAAGTGGCTAACGCTAACGTTATATATATATATATATATATATATATATATATATATATATATATATATATATATATATTCAATGCAACTCCAACTCGGAACTTCCGAGACCTATCTTCTTTATTTATTTATTTATTTATTTATTTCGTTCGTTCGTTCGTTCGTTTGTTTTTTATTTACTTCTTCCTCGTTTTTTCCTTCCTCCACTCTCTCTCTCTCTCTCTCTCTCTCTCTCTCTCTCTCTCTCTCCCTAATTTATCCCTAATTTAATCAAATTTATCCTCGACCCCTTCCGACTCCCTCCCCCCGTTTTCACGTATTTCTTCGAATCTCTTATAGTTCATTATTTCTACGAACGCGTGCATACCGTTGCACCTTTACCGTATGCGTGCACGTGGAAGGAAAAATAAACCAAATAAACAAACAAACAAACAAACAAACAAACAAACAAAAAAAGAAGAAGAAAAGAAAAACCGTAAATGTTTCTCTAGTGAAATCTTCAGAGGCAAGGTATTACGTAAAAAACTAGTATTACGTGTTCTCTCTATCTCTTGGAGATTTCAACAACGTATCCGACTTAGAATGCGTTTCCCGATTTATCCTGCGCTTTCGAAAACAAAAAAGAAAAGAAAAAAGAGGAGAGTCATCGAGAAAGTCTATATAAGTACGTATTTGCTTGCGTGCACGCGAGGAAATGTCGCGATTCTTTTATTTAAAAAAAAAAAAAAAGAAAGGAAGGATATAATAGTAATAAGTGAAAATGGAAAATTTAAATCGAATGCGACGTGATCAGTTAAAATCGTAACCGATAAAGATGGCCGACGTGGGAAAATTTCAAGAGAACTCTCCCTTTCTCTCCTCTCCCCCTCCCCCCTCTCTCTCTTTCTCTTTCTTTCTTTAAGAAGAACGATGACGCTTTGGTTCGATCTCTCTTCGATTAAGAAAAAAAAAAAAAACAAGAAAAAAAGAAGAATCCAATTTCACGAAACGCGCGAATGGAATGAACTTTGTTCGTTCGATTTCTCATCCATCAGTGAACGACCGACGTGGTCTCTTTTTTTTTTTTGCTTGGTTTCCTTTAATTTAAGTCTTCTTCGGTTGAGAGAAAGAAGGAAAAAAAAAACAAAAAAGAAAAAAAAAGAAAGAAAGAAAGACAATTAAAAGGAAAGCACGTAGATGACTTCGTTAAGTAATCGATTAAAACCGAGTAAAAAAAGAAAATTGTGATGGACGTTACGTGATGGCAAGATCAGGTGAAAGAGACAAAAAGAGATATAAATGGATAGAGAGAGAGAGAGAGAGAGAGAGAGAGAGAGAGAGAGAGAGAGAGAAAGAGCAGGAAGTTTGAGGATGGTACTACTCACCATGAATGCCCTCATGATTGCTGCTGTTCCTTGATATGAGGACTGATGCTCCGTGGTTGTCTTGAGATCCCCTTTTATACGGGCCAGCTTGGACCCCACTCGTGTTGGGAACCATCACCTATGAGATGCGACGGAGCTATTGCGAATCTCTCTTTCTCTTTCTCTTTCTCTCTCTCTCTCTCTCTCTCTCTCTCTCTCTCACTCTTTCCCTCTTTCTCTGTGTCTTTGCCCCTTTCTCTTCCTCTTTCTCTTTGAAGCTTTTCGCAACGTAAACTTACTTCCGATTCAAATCCATCACACTTCCGGTGAACAAATTACCAAACGATTTCGTTATTCTCGGAATACTTGATATTCATATCCGAACGATAACGTTTCATATCTTTTCCTTGCACTTTCGTATCATTTCCTTTCCTTCTTTTCTGTTTTCCGTTTTACATTTTCCGTTTTCCGTTTACTTTTTTCTTTGTTTTTTGCTTTATTTATTCATTTTTTTTTTTTTTATTTCGAAGTAAAAGTAAATAAATTTCTTTCTTCTCTTTCTCCCGTCGAATTGCACAATTTCTCGATAGTATAAAAGACATTGCTTAATTTAGAAAAGATTTCAAAATTCAAGACGGACACTTACAATCCGCGCGTGCGTTTGGAAATGTTTACATAAAAAAAAATATGCGTATAGATATCACATTGAACATATGTATATATATATATATATATAGGCATATACATGTAGAAAGAAAAGTTAGATTCACGTTTCGATTGTTATTTATATCTCTCGAAGAACTTTTTTTTAATATTACGGAACCATTGTTTTTCCATGTCGATAAAGTAGATATTTTTTTGCCATATCGTGTGTACATATATATATATATATATATATATATATATATACACGCATACACATATTGTGTAGTTATAATACAATGTTAAAATATACGACACAACATTGTAATATCGATAAAATCGTATCACAAACGGATTAGTCGATCGAATTTAACATTTTCTTGCTCGTGTTCCATCGATTTCAATTCAAACGAAGTAGAAACATAGTAAGAGGATACTGGTGTAATTGATACACAGGTAACAGAACGTTTCAATGAAACGTGAATACGTAAAACATGAATAAGATAGCTTTGTCATGTTTTATCGAAAATTGATAAAAAAGAAAAAAAAAGAAAAACCCAGACAAACGTCCATAATAATAATAATAACAATCATTATTATCATCATAATCATGTTTCCTTTATTCTTTTTATTTATTTATTTATTTTTTTTTTTTTCCTTAACTCTCGGGACAAAATAGACGGTATTACGACGTCCATAGCATTCTCAGTGGCAAAAGTGGATCACCAGTCACGTTGCGTTTTCTTATGGCAAGTAAGTTGCGGCCGAGCAGCAACGAAACGTTAACCTTGCCCGGTGATAGTTTACCAAGGCACGTCACTCTTACAAACACTCTCTGTGTCTGTCTCTGTCTTTAAGGAGGAAGAGAGCGGAAGGGATATTTCGTTCGTTAGTTCGTTGTTAGATAGTTTTCTGGAGACGCGAGGCGTCCCCGCGCTGGCAAACTCCTCTAACATCGCAGTCCGTCCGTTCGTCGTAGTAGTAGTCACGATTGCGAAATAGAGAGTAGTCTCTCTCTCATCGGACAACGTTGGATGAGACTGACTGACTCTCTACGTGAGAGGGAGAGAACGGGGACTCTCCAATTCTCATTTGTCCCGAATATTTTAATGCCATTCTTATTATAAATATTGTGTATACGCTAATTTCTACATTTACTTATAATAATTATTAATCGAATCAAACGTAGTAGCGTACAAAAGTTCATTTCTCGATTTAATTGTCGGATTAATGATTATGATATTTCATTTCTACAGTCAGTTTAGTATCGTTACGATTTCTTATTGTAGCAGATCGATAATCTGCTATATATACGTGTGTATATATATATATATATGTATGTATTTGAATATTTCTTTTTTTTTATATATATATAATTTATAATTTTTCAAATTCATAACCAATATATTGAACACGTATTAAAAATTTGTTCATTTAATACATTTATTATTTACTGAAATAAACGTTCGTTTTTATTCACTTTTATTTCTTACGATTTATTTATTACGATATTATACATATACGTATATATAGTACATATAAATACGGTATGAATGCATACGAAGAGATTTGATGTAAATGACATAGCTCGTTGAATATACAGTTCGCGTCATCTATGCGTTAAAATCGCTAATGCATCGATCTTTCGCTGCAAGCACTGTCGGTAAGAAAGATCGCGGAGTTATCTTCGGAGTAATGCTACGATTAACGCGCGTCCGACTTTCACGCCATCTAACGATAACTTCAACTTTATTGCATTATTAATGTATCTACGTTCCAGGTAACGTCGCGTGCGTCAACGGAAAAAAAAGGTTCGCTCGAAGAAAACTGAAATAGAGCATATTTCGACGTTGTCGTCATTGGATCCTTCTATGATTAATAGTAGTACATTTGATTTGCTTAAGTGCGCGCTTGTGTAATTCATTAAAAAAAAAAAAAAGAAACATAAAATAAACTCTGGCATTTTTCATTGGATCTTCTCCGTTTGCATATACATATATATATTTTTTTATTATTATTATTATTATTATTATTATTATTATTATTATTTATACAAATTAAAAGGGATAATTAGTTAAATGTATATTTTAATTGTTTGATGAAGTGCAATTTCATGCGCACACAGACACACACATAGAGAGAGAGAGATAATTCTTAACAGAGAGATGGCGGTATACGTATAAAAGGCGATTTAACAGAAACGGCGAACCATAATCACCACGGTCTGGAGAACGTATCTATCGTAAGTACGTTTTGGTTTGGTACATTCGGTCGCTCTCGGTATTATTCGGAAAGTATCGTTTTGCACGAGGATTAATATTTCTTAGTGTGGCAACTTTTGAAAACGCTTAACCCATTGTAAGAAGAAGAAACGAGATATTAAAAGGAAATGGGACTTTTATCCGAGGGAAGTCCGCTTAGTTGGGAAGAAACGAAAAAATTGTCGGATCATGTGCGTAAGCACGGAATAATACAATTTATTAATATATACAAGAAACTCAAAGATAGACAAGGTGATGTACTCAAGTGGGGTGATGAGGTATGTAAAATCAATTCTTCGTCTCCTACTTTTTTTTCTCTATCTTCTCTCTCGCTCTCTCGCTCTCTCGCTCTCTCTCTCTCTCTCTCTCTCTCTCTCTCTCTCTCTCTCTCTCTCTCTCTCTCGACTTGAACACACTTTGTGGTTAACATTTTTGCTTTGTCATTCTTCGAGTATTACTTCTTATTACTTCTTTTTACTTCTTTTCTTCTTTTTTGTTTCTTTTTTTTTTCATCGTTAACACTCCTTCAAAGTTATACTTCAAAAGGAATCGTGCAACGACATAATATTTTTATCCTCTTAATCTTGCTCGTCGTTATGATACAATAGTGTTTATTCGTTGAGAATGTTAAATAAAAACAATGCCGATTATCCGTATTTTTATTTGCGTTCATTGAAATTTTATTCGTAAATATTGGAAATAGTTATTAAATTGATAATACATGAGAACTCTTCCTTAATCGCATGATTTTTCTACTCTGTTATTAGAATAAAAATTGTCTCTATCATTAAGCAATTCCTCTTGCATAAGCAAATACAGATAAGATGATAAAGATTGCACAAAATGATGGAACATCAATGTTGCACAATCGTCTCTTTAATCAAGATAATTTTATGAAAGAACTTTGCCGAAAGAGTGCTTGTCATGATAATACTTTTGACTTGATTAATATCGTATAATAATATTTTATGATATCCTATCCCAAGCTTGATGTTACAAGAATCATCGGATTAATTGTAATATAAATAAATTTAGTCAATATTTATTTGACTAAATAAATGTCGTTATTAATTGATATTCTTATTTTATATTTCTTTTAAGAAGAATCATAATTTATACACGAATCATTCTAAACAGGTAGAATATGTATTGGTAAAATTCGATGATGTAGCAAAAACAGCAAAACTTAGCTTAAGAGCCGAAGAGATATTAAAAGTTTTAAATGAAAAAGAGCAGAAAGATCCATCGTAAGTACATTATATTATTTTAATTATCGATTTGTATAAATTTTAATTTAATAATAAATCGTTATGTCGAACAGCAATGTTAAATCGTTATGGCGACCAGAATACGGTGCATACATGATCGAAGGAACACCGGGGAAACCATACGGAGGTTTATTAGCACATTTTAATGTTGTAGAAGCTAACATGCGTTATCGCAGACAGGAAGCAACAAAATTATTAAAACCTGGAGAAGTACTAATGTCACTGACCAATTTTCCAAGGTATTCAAGTAAATGTAGTTGTCAATCGTGTCATGATATAATAAACATAATAATAATATATAGTGTTTATATATATGATGTACATACTTTAGGCTAGGAGCATCAGATTTTACAGATCCTCCGGCTGTGCCTACTCCGAATGCTGGTGCCTCCAGAAGCTTGTTTTTTCCAGACGAAGCGATATTCCCGGGACACCCACGTTTCAAAACATTGACAAAAAATATTAGAGAACGTCGCGGGGAGAAAGTTGCTATAAACATTCCTAGTGTGTATTTTCATAAATATTATATCGATAAGTATATAGATTTTTTATTCTAATCGTCATGGAAACGCAATATTAATTAATTATTTCTTTATAGTTTACAAAGATACAAATGTTCCTTCTCCATTTAAAGAAGATCTAATAAGTCAGGGAGACGACGGATCCAGTAGCAAGGCAGCAAAAATAGATCATGTTTACATGGATGCTATGGGTTTTGGAATGGGATGTTGTTGTTTACAGCTTACTTTTCAAGCTTGTAATATAGATGAAGGACGAACCTTATACGATCAGCTTACACCATTGTGCCCAATCATGGTTAGTGATTTATAGTTAATAATTAATATGTTTTCACATAATGGAATATCGAGTTAGAATACTTGTTCGTGCGTACGTTACAGACATTTGTTTAACATTCGACAGTTGGCTTTAACCGCTGCCAGCCCATTTTATCGTGGATATATGACAGATGTTGATTGTCGATGGAATGTCATTTCTTGCTCGGTCGACTGTAGAACGCAGGAAGAACGTGGATTGAAACCCTTGGAGGAAAATCAATTCAGAATTCACAAATCTAGGTATGATTCCATCGATTCGTACCTAAGTGAACAAGGAGACAAATATAATGACGTTCCACTGATATACGACACTGAAATATACAAGCAATTAATAGATAATGAAATTGATAGATTACTTGCCCAACATATAGCTCATTTATTTATCAGGGATTCTGTATCTTTGTTCTCTGAAAAAATACATCAGAATGATTTGGAAGACACCGATCATTTTGAGGTAAGTAATTTCAACGATATCGGTTAATTCGAAACAAGAAAAAAATAAATAATAATAATAATAATAATAAAACTTCTCGTTCCTCTCCGTTCGTCAATGTTACGATGAAATAATATTTTTCAGAATATTCAATCGACCAACTGGCAAACAATGCGATTTAAACCACCACCCCCGTATTCTTCTATAGGATGGCGGGTTGAATTTCGGCCATGTGAAGTACAAATAACAGATTTCGAAAATGCAGCCATTGTTTGTTTCATCGTACTTCTGACGAGAGTTATACTAAGTTACAAACTAAATTTACTTATACCTATTAGTAAGGTCGATCAAAACATGGCCAAAGCGCAAAAGAGAAATGCCGTTAAAAATGAAAAGTTTTGGTTTCGCAAAGACATTACGTCGAATACTGTAAAGAAAGAAAATACACTAGAGGAGGAGTACGATGAATTTACCGTTAATGAAATTATTAACGGCAAGGTAATATAATTCGAGAGTAGTAATTAAGTTTATCGTACGTATAATATAAATATAAATATATACAAATATATTGTATATTTATAGAATGGTGTTTTTCCTGGATTGATACCATTAGTTAATTCTTATCTTGCCAATATGGACGTGGACGCGGATACGCATTGTACGGTACAAAGATACATGAAATTAATTCAAAGACGTGCATCCGGGGAACTTCTAACAACAGCTGCATGGCTTAGAAAAGAAGTAATCTCACATCCAGAATACAAGTTAGTTGTTTTTTGTTTTCTTTTTTTTTTTTTTCTTTTTTTTTTCTTTTTTTTTGGTTTATTCTTACTCGAAATAATGATAATATCATTAAGTATGCTTCGTATAAGCGTATATAAATAATATATATTAATGTACAATCTATATCCATGATACAGACATGATTCTGTCATAACGCAACGTATCAACTACGACTTAATGAAAAAGATAGATAGTATCGTATCCAATGAAGTTTCTTGCCCAGAATTACTTGGACCATGCGTATCGTCTAAAACAACTGAAACAATACCACCAGCCGTTGCTAAAGCAGAAAAATGCCCGAACATGGATTGTTAATGATAGTGTTTTTACTATGAACCAATTTTTTCCAGGTATATTAATAAACTTTATAATTTATTTTATTCGATATGCGTTGTACGTATGTCATTTGATATCTACTTAAAAAAAGAAAAACAAAAAAAAAAGAAAAGAAAGAACAAATATTCAAGCAAGAAATTTCCTTTCAATGCTTCGAAATTTTGTTTCGTTCACATTCATATTACGATAATTTACATTCCATATATAATGATGCATTGAAATGATTTAAGATAATAATGTTAAAATACGTATTATCAGTATTTTTAAATAAAACAAAGTTTT
Source organism: Dolichovespula saxonica (assembly GCA_911387935.1). Classification (NCBI taxonomy): domain Eukaryota; kingdom Metazoa; phylum Arthropoda; class Insecta; order Hymenoptera; family Vespidae; genus Dolichovespula; species Dolichovespula saxonica. The sequence continues at coordinate 5,989,579 of OU426996.1, read as the reverse complement.
CTGTACAATTAAAGATATGATGTACATGATTTTGTATATGTATGTATGTATATATATATATATATATATATATATATATATATATATTTTTTTTTTTTTTTTTTTTTTTTTTTTTTTTTTTTTTTTTTTTTTTTTTTTCGTTTTTAATATAACAACAGTGGTGCTGAATATAAACATAGTAAAGTAAGATTTTTTAAACGAATATAAATTTTCAAGAATTCTTATAACAATCAATTATATTGCAGAATGTTGAATGTTCAATAAAAAGTATTTGTTACACGACTCCTGATTGCAAAAGTACCATTCGTAAATCCTGCAAATTATTTTTATCAATTTTATTTCGTTAAGTTGCAGTCTAAGTTGTTGTTAAAATTTGGGAATCTCATATCAGTATCCTTTAAATTTTTAACAATCCATCGATTGGCCTCAATCTCTAATGTTGGTGTAAAGTAATCCTTCCAACCACCGCTTCGTCCTTGTCTGACAAACGTTCCCCTTTCCATGATATTGCAATTTTGTAAATCCGAAAAGTTTACCATTGGATTATTACGAAAATTCTTTATATCCAAATACGTTCCGAGTTCATTCAATTGATCGTCGCTGTATTCCTTTCCTAAGAATGTCGCAATTTTTTTAACGGTTTGCAGGAAATTCTAGAATGGGAACAATATAAATACACTTTAGATTATATTAAATAGTGAAATAATAGAGAGTAAATGTTTTTACAATATCGTATACATACTTCTTGCAATTCTTCGTAAATTATAAACAAAACATTAGGATGTTCTTTAAGTGCCCAAGCTTCCTTCAAATGTTCCCAATATGGATTCCACGGAGCTAAAAATATTAAAAAAAAAAAAAATCATTATGTTGTATCAATTGTTCACAAAGATATAATATCCATATGAATAATACGTACTTAAATCATTCTGAAAGTAATTCCAAAATTGTTCGAATGTACCCGTATAACCCATCGTCTTTATATCCTTACACAAATTATACCACGAAACGCCTACATCCTTAGGATTTCTTGCGATATAAACTATCTAAAAAAAAAAAAAAAAAAGAAAAAGAATATAAAATAAGAAAAAAAGAAAATAAAAAATAAAATTGTGATATAAAATTCTAATTATATGATGGAAATGTGGGGGTGTTAATGAATGATGATTATTCCGATTTCGGCAATACGTAATATTTTACCGATGAAACTAATTAACACATTAAAGTTTATCAAGTTTTTTCTTCGCGATTGGAAACTTTATTCATTCATTTATTCATGCACCATTGCATGAATTTATGTTTCGTTGCAAGTATCCCCCGGTGAATAATTATAATGTATTGTAATCGGGACAATCGTTCTTTTGGGATACCCTATATATGAAAATGTTCAAATAGAGTATAAAGAAATATGAAACCACGGAATATACTTTCTTACTTTACAACCAGATTCCAAAATATTGGGTAATAGACTAAATGGAAAGTGTGTCTTAATAAATCTGGGTGAAGACATTTTTTCCAAAACTTCATATCCTGGTTTTGCGATCGATCTGCATAATTGCTCTTTAATTAAATCGCCTTTATTCATTTCTATAAATTCCTTCGTTACTTCGGGATGATTAAACAAAGAAAATCTAAAGGAGTTAAAAATAAATAAATAATAAATTTAAACACAAATTCTGTGTGTGTGTGTTGTGGGTACAGTTTTAATAGGAAAAATATTTCAGAGACTTTGTTTTTTTTACTTAATTAAAAGACACATTTATATCCTTACTCCAAAAATGGAAATCTCTCTGTAAGATATTCAGTTTTTGCTGTATCATAATCCAAATTATTGGACAACAGCCAAACAAGTTCCTGAGTCAACGTCGTTCCTATCAATAAAAGAAATATTATCGACGATAAAAAAGATAAGAGGAAAACAATCTACAATGTATTGATAAGAAAAAAATCTTTATATTATATTATATTACATAACTACGTTATGTAATACCGCATACAATTCGATATATAATTGTAAACAATTCGATAATAATCAACAAAAAAAGTAAAAATATATATATATATATATCTATAAAAAAAGAAATTCATATAAATATACTTGCCTGATCTTGGATAGGAAGCTACCCAGGTATCAGTAGATCTTGCTTTGAAATTATAAAATCCTTCTCCTTGTTCCGCGTAATTGGATGGAAAGATATATTTTTTTGGTCCAACCATTACCCAACCAGTTCTCTCGCCCTTAAATACTTTTAATAATTCTTTCGTTTTTTCCCCATTTAAAAATTCATACGCGGGTGGTGGCGTTAGTTTATTCATCGTAACTATATTCTTCTCGTATATTTCCTTCCCTCGAAATCAAATTTACCAGATAGAAAACGAAAATATATACTCTTCAACTGTATGTTTAAAAGTTGTTTATGTTCGAAACTAAAAAAAAAAATATATATATATATGTATATATATATATATATATATATATATATATATATATATATATATATATATGCGAAAAACAAATTATACACACAATTTGATATATATATATATATATATCAAATATATAATATATAATATATGATCAAATATATAATATATATATATCAATATATATATATATATTTGTACAATGTGATATTAATGTATAATTTTATTTAAATTATTCTACCCTTAGAACAAAGATATATATGTTTATAAAATTCGAATAAATCAACGAACAGAGTTCACGCGCGTACGTCCGTTCACTACAAGTTCATCCGATAAACTGAGGGTATGTATGTATATATTTGTCATTTGATCATGATAGACTTCAGAATTGAGTGGAAATTTAGGCCAGCCCATTATACTGCTTTCACCATTGACAACTAACGACGAACTTTCCCTACAGTGTCACAATACCATTAAAAGTATGTTGAACTGTAAAAAAAAAAAACTGTGAAAATAATCGTGTGTATAATGATTAATTGGAGAGAGATTGATATTAGATTAAATGCGTGTTTATTAAAATCTCTTCTTTTTTTTTTCGGTAATAAAATAATGACAATCGTTGTATATATATATATATATACACACACATATATATATGCATACATTATATACATGTAATGTATATATAACGAGCACGTGCGTATGTGTAGATATATATATATATATATATATCTACACATACACACACACAAACGTTAAAATAATCTTATACGCATAACTTCGGTCACAGCGTATTAATATAACACTGTTATGTTATTCATTGTTATATTAATACTATTATATTAATCTTATTCAGATATAAAATAGTTTTACATAGGAACTTTATATTTTCTTATAAATTCATTTACAAATTTCAGTATAAATCAGTCTCATCGTGTTGCATTGCTAATAAGCGTAAGCGCTCTCTTTGTTAACAGCTTGCGACAACAAATAGAGTATGTGTTCCATCATGTAATGTATCAAAGAATTTTCTTTGGCCTTTTTCTTCTCCTTTTATAAAATGCTTCTTGTCAAAGCTGTAAAGTCTTAGTGCGACATTTGTTTAGAAAAATTATATTGCTTAAATATATATACACACACGCACACATACCGGACAAGTATGATTAAATAAAATATTTTTCCTTTCTTTATGTATGATATATATATATATATATATATATATATATATATATATATATGTATGTATGTATGTATGTATGTATGTAGGTTTCGTAACAAAGGTCGAGCCCTCGGGTACTTTGAACTTACAAATATTTACTTTCTACAAAATGGAAATGCTTGCTGAACTCCCACACACACACATACACACACACACATATATATATATGTGAGGGCATTTCTACATAATAATACTCTTCGTTTATAAAAGAGAACATGCAAAAATATGACTATAGAATAAAATCGATATATAATAATAATAATAATTAATAATAATAGCGTGAAACTATATCGTAATACTGCAAAAAAGAAAATATTTAACATAATCAATTGTTTTCTCTCTCTCTCTCTCTCTCTCTCTCTCTCTCTCTCTCTCTCTCTCTCTCTCTCTCTCTCTCTCTCTCTCTCTCTCTCTACTTTTCTTTTTTTATCATTTTTTTTCTTTTAAATAAAACTGTTTATTTACTATTATCGATCATTCTATTTGCTTTGTGATAACAAAGAAAGTTCAATATATTTTCTCTTTAGAATATTATTTTAGTTCCACAGGCGCGCAACAACTCACACACATATACACACACACATAGGACAGTCTCACGTTTCTCATTTGTACTTATTAATAATGATATTAATACCTACAAAATAATTTTTACACGAACTTAAACATTTTTTGGAAAATTATATATATATATATATATATATATATATAAAAGAAAAGAAAAGAAAGAATTTAAAAACAATCCGGGTTCAGGACATTTTGGATCACAGTACTATTATCTTGTATAATATCGTACGTATCCTCGGTCGATGATGATCCAGGTAATACGATCATTTTTTCCAAACTTTTGATTGTTCCATAATTTTTTACATTTTCGTTATACACATATTTACCAACGTTATGTCGATTATTGCTATCATTTCCCTTATCAATATCTTTGGGTATCACATTATTGGCAGTCTCTTCAAATTTCAAAATTAATGATGCGTCACTATCCTTATCGGTATTCGTAGATATTTCCTTATCCGTCGTAGTAGTAATAGATGTTTCTTTATCAGTAGTAATAGATGTTTCCTTATCTGCTGTGTTATTCGTAGATATGTCAGAAGTAACGTGATCATTATTAGTCTTTCTCATATATTTAGTTCTTCCCTTATTCTTTAATAGATCTTTTAATTCGGGATTGGCTAAAAAGCTTTTACAACGTTTGGTATGTATTTTCATGTTATCCCGACGATTGAATGGCTTGTTACAACCGGGACAGTAGTACCTAATATAAATAATAATTAAAATATAATAATCGTCGCACGTTGCGTTGGAATTTTTTAAAGTAAAAGGAAAAGAAAAAAAGAGGGGGAGGATATACGATTCATTTTTATAAGATTATTATTTACCTTATTTCACTATGTACCGCCATATGTGCGGCGAGATGCGATTGTTGGGCAAAAGATTTGTTGCAATTATTACATTTGTACTTTCTAATGCCTTCGTGCTTTAATAGATGTTCTTTCAATATATGACTGCTTTTATATACATTAGGACATAATTCACATTTATATTTAGCGGCTGCGTGGACCTGTAAAATATAAAAATAAAAAATTAAAGATATTAAAAAAAAAAAAAAAAGAGAATAAAATATAAATCGTAAAAACTTTTATATATATATATATATACACACACACACACACACACACAAATAATGAAATAAACATTTTTATGTAAAAGGCATTTACATTTTTATGATTCAACAATGTTTTTCTGGATTTTAGAATTTTCCCACAAATATTGCATATATAATCACGTGTATGAATATTTTTCATATGCTGTTCTAATGCTGTTTCATTGGATAAATAAGCAGAGCAAAGCTTGCACATCACAACTTTATCTTTGTTATGAATAAGCATATGAGCTCGCATTCTCCCTCTTGAATAAAATTCTTTTCCGCAAACAGTGCAATGTATGTCCTATTTATAAATAAGAAAATTAGTAGACAAAAGATAAATATATGCATTTAAATAAAACAATTTCATCGTATACAACAAAACTCGATTAAAGCAATTAGTATTATCATTTTGACTACGTTGTTAGTATTAAAGATCGTGTGTTAAAGGTGTTACTACGACGTAATACTCTAATCAAGTTTTAGTATATTTTATTAATCTTATTTGTTACGTTACCTTTACTGGCTTATGTGTGGTTTTATGGTAACTCAATACTTGACGACTACAACTGGCAAAATTACAGATCTTACATTTGAATGGTCGAGCACCTGTGTGTGTATTTAAATGTTCTTCTAAAAGGACCGCAGTGACATATCGTTTTTCACACAGATGACACGCAAAGGGTTTTATTTTTAAATGACGTTTTCTAATGTGACAGCGTACATTGCTTATAGTTACTGTTGAAAAGTCACAAGCTGTACATTTATACGGTCTCATTTTCAAATGAGCCCAAATATGAACCTTAAAATACAAATCATACGTGTATATAGATATTTCGAATTAATTTCAATTTTATAATATTAACAGGTAAAATAGGAAAAATAGTAATTTCTTTTGTTTATAATTTTATAAAATTTGAGTTATATTAATACCTGACATTTATCCAATCTCGGATACATTAATCCACAAATATTACACTGAATAGTTCTTTTATCGGTGATCGTAAGATTTTGTTCGACAAGGCAAGAATCAACAACCGACATATCGACTTTATAGTATTTTTCAATTTCTATTTTCTGCTCGTCGCTTATCAATTCGGAAATTCTCCCAAATTTTCCATTTCTTCTATACTGTTCCTTAAAATTATTCTTAGACTCTAATCGCCGAGATGTTCCCGGAGCAGTAATATCTTTTTCGCTATTGTTTTTTATCTTCTCCGTCAATAATTGTGCTTTATCGGGTACTCCTGACGGAGGGTTCGACACTTCTGTTTGAACTTGCTCCGGAAGTTCTTTCTGATGGAAGTTCTTTCTTATGGATTTAGACATGGTAACAACATCGGATATGACAATTTGATTCACCATTGAATTTGCTTCGACTTGTTCATTTGATTCTGCTTCGTCTCCGGGTGGAGGACTTGTATTCAATACAGTTTCATCTTTCTGAGATATCGGCTTATACGGTTCCTGCAATAATGTATCATCGGAAGCCCAAACAAATTGATTTGATTGTATAACTTGTATTTTATCTGGTATAACGACATCATCAGAACTTTCAATTTTTATATTGTCCATATTATTTTCATGGCATTTAACTTTTTTAGGCGAATTATTTTTCTTCCTTTCATGGATGTCGCCATTATCCGCATTGTTTTTATTACTGTCATGAATTTTATCGGATAATACTTCTTCTGTTCCGCTTGAACGAATAATAGATTGATTCTCGTTAATACAAGATTCTTTGGAAGTGTCTTTAGTATTAGAAATGGACGGAATATCAGCTTTGGTCTTATTTGTATCGTCGTGAGACGATATTACTCTTGATTCTTTCACATTGTCGTGTCTTTTAATATTAAGGGGATCAATAAAGAGTTTATGAATAGAATTTCTACGTCTCGTTTCTTTAATCAGGGGAGAACGGACCCGATTACCCGCGCTTCTTGTTTCTCTCAATGTTACTTCTCTCGTTTTATTTTTTTTTCCAGACTGATCACTCAACGTAACTTTATCTTTTGTAGCATTTGTCGAAGATATTTGAGCAATTTTGATAAATGACTCTTCCTTCGAAGACAAATTTTTTTCCGATTTTTTAACGTTGCCGCAGTTTCTCTTATCATTTGGTTCATTCCCTTTTATATTCGATTGTTTGACGTTAACAAAACCATTCGAATTTTCAACCGAACAAACGTTGGATTGATCCAATTCACTTATTGAACGATTTTTATAAACACTTGGTTGATGACATTTTCTAGGAGAAGGAGAAGCATTTTCTTTATCAAATTCGGCATCGTTTTCCATCTGAACTACGTTGATTACATCTTTCACAATTTTCTAAAAAAACAAAAAAAAAGAAAGAAAAAAGGTAAAAAAATGTATATTTTCAATATAACTCATTATGATAGATAAATTAAATATCTTACATTAGTTAACAGTCTTTTCTGAGTTTGATGACAAAGGTCATAAAAGTCGCATAAAAATTCTAAAGTTCCTAAACATCGCACGCATACTATTTGTGGTAATCCATCATCTTGTTGAATCTGAAACATTTTAAAGAAACATTATTTCGCTTTAAGTTAATAATCGTTATAACAGAAATATATTTCTCAAGTACGATTTAATACATACAATCTCATACGATGGTATTCAATTTTGTTGAATTTGAAGGAATTATTATTTCATGCGAAAATTATCATCTTCTTGCATAAATAATTAATAGGCATATAAAAAAAAATGAACAAATATTAGACCCCAAAATATTATATCTTTATTAAGACAGCCATGGAATCGAAAAACATGTTTATTGTCAAAAAAAAGAAATCGCTATTTCCTATTTACTTAGCATCATTAACATATTCTTATTAATGCCCATGCCAATAATTTTTTATATTGGCCAAAAGTACAAGACATTATTTCTTCTCGGAAAAATTATTTCAAGTTGCGTAATCATTTTATAAAATAGAAAATTTTTTTCTTATCGCCAAAATAGTTTTGGAGAAGTATTCTATTTAAATATATTATGTGTGTGTATATGTGTGTATGTGTGTGCGTGCGTGTGTATATATATATATATATATATATATATACACGCACGTACGTATCTTACAAGCTTAAAATATGATATCATGTTACATGAAGACATAATTGCTTCTTCATTTTGGTTGAAGAAGCATTAATAATCACTTGCTTTCTTTCTTCTCATTATTAACAATAACAATCAAAAAATATCATTCCAAATTTGAATATTATTATTATTAGCTATCGATTAATTACATTGTATTATGTTTTCAAACCTACGATTACAATTTACTAAGAAATCCTCAATTAAGGCACTTACATTTCATTGTATCTTTTCGCATAGTGCGTAAAACAGTTTATAAGAGGAATCTATAAATTATCTTACGTTCATATATGTATAATTCTGGGGCAGTCCTGTGTTTCATATCGTTTTAATATAATAATCTGTATATAATAAAATATATCCAAAAATATAGTATATATGTACATACTATATTTCTTTTTTTTTTTTTTTACGAAGACCTCAAAACTTTAGTTTTCTGCAATACTCTTACGTGTAAAAAATATATAGAAAATTCTATTCCTCCCTTTTTCCATTCGCTCTGCTACTCTAATATTTAGAGTATTCTTTTTTTTTTTGGAAGCCCTATACATACTATACAATTTTATGTTCCTGAACACATTATTTAGTGCTGTAGAAAACAAAAATAACATTAGTGCGCAACCAATACAAATCTTTGGAAACAAATTTCTATTGTGTGTTTTCTTTTGGCGTTATAAAAGAGAACATTTTTTATTAAACCATATGTGATTCAAATATTAATAATAAACGATATCTATTAAACCTGTCATACTATGTTGAAATATGCAACAGTATGCTATTAAATAAATTCATATTGTTTTTTTTTAGTTGCTTATATATATATCATACCTCTATTATGAACAAATACTAACAAACTTTTGTGATAATAAAAATCATATACACTATAATAGTTATCAAATAATAGCATAAGAGTGTTTAAAAAAAAATTAAAAAGAAGTTAAAAGAATTTACAAAAAAAAAAGAAAAATAAAAAAAATAATATTATTATTATTAGCTTTTACATGTTTTTTAAAGACCAAATTAAATAAGTCGTTATCTTCGTCTATATATTAGAAAATGCGATCTGTATGACATAAAATTACTACATAATTGATCTATTTATAATTTAGTAAATCAAGTTATTTACCAAATGTCTAAACAGACAATTTGTAAATACAGAAAGATGATATATATATATATATATATATATATATATTAAAAAAAAAAAAAAAAATGTAGACCATTTGCTACATTCATCTTTCTCCTTTTGTTTAATTAATACTGTAAAGCTGGTTGAAAATTAAATTAAATTTATTTCATAATAGAAAAGAAAAAAATAATGGAAACGTAAATGTTTCTTCTTCGTTCTATTAACGCGATGAATTTTATAAAATTGCAATACAAACTATTCGTATTCTACAAAATCACATATTAAATTTGCCAATTCACTGTGTGTCCATGTTTCGTGTTATTTAATATAGAGTTTAAGTATCTAACATCATTGTAATTGCAACTTCAACAAATTCATTATTTTCTTATTTTTTTTTATGCACACAAGTATTATAAACTAAATGTATGTAATCAAATAAACGTGAAAAGAATACTATAACATGTCAAATGCATAGTTATAACGTAATATACAAATAGTATAATGCATAAAAGTAAAGGATAATAAACTAAAGTATGAAATAAAGTCAGTGACACAATTACATCATTATAAACAAAAGCATATCAAGTAGATGACTATCAAATAATATTTAGGCAATAACAGAAAAGTAAATTTCTAATACCATGAATAATGTATACAGTATCCCTAATGTATCCCTATCATTACCTCTCTTTTTCTCTCTGATGATGTATATAATATATCTAATATTAGAAAAAATTATTTCTATTTTTTGACAATGGTCTAAATGAGCTTCACAATAATACGCATACATTTTATATACATGTATCAATCTCAGATTGCATTTTCCAATAGTCATTTGGAAAATTCATTATTCATAAATGAGTTTGCATAATATAAAGATTATTGTTACTTCTCATTCGATGCACTTGACGTTTCATCAGTAGTGGAAATAGTTTTTTGTTTATTATCAGTCTTTTTTATTTCAAAATGTCTTTTCCTATGTACTTTCATATTATCACGCCTATTAAACTTTCTTCCACATTCTGGACAAGCATGTGTCTTTTCACCGTGTACATGACGATGCGCTGCAAGGTGACTAGCTTGTGCGAAAGTGGCTCCGCATTTTTGGCAAATGTGCTTTCTCAAGCCTTCGTGTTTTAATAAGTGCTCGTTTAGGAATGCTTTTGACGCGTACCTATTATTGCAAACATTGCATATAAAAGGCTTAGGATTTGAGTGCTGTAGTACATGCGCTTTATATTTAGATGCTACTTTAAACGTTTTGCTACAAATTTCACAGGTGTATGTTGTCGCATGTCTCGTTTTTATATGTTCATTTAAAACTGACAAACTTGAATAAAGATTATAACAAAATCGACATCTAAAATTACGACGATTTTTTAAATGAACACTGGCAATATGACTAAGTAAACGCGTGCGATATGGGAACACCTTGCCACAGTACTCACAAGCCAGATTTTGTGGTGGTAAGTGTGATTTTCTATGAATTTGTAAGGACACTTTATGGTGATAACTTTGCTCACACTCCGTACAACTGTAGGGTCGTATTCCTTTATGGACGTTATCGTGTTCTGTCAAATAAAATTTGGATTTAAATCTTTTTGGACATTTTGGACATTGTATTGGCCTGGGATTGGTATGCGAACATCTAATATGCTTCATTACATCAGATTTACAAACAAATTTCGCGTTGCAAAGAATACAAGTATATTGCTTAATTCCAAGATGAGTTTTAACATGAACCGTGCATTTATCTTTACGTTCATAAAATTTCTTACAAAGTTTACAAACATATCCATTTTGATTGTCACTCACAATGTGTTCAACATTATCGTCTACACGTATTTCTTCCCCGTCAATCCTAAACAACTCTTCAGGATTTTGTGAATTTTCCAGTCTCTGTTCGAATTCAGTTAAGTCCTTTAACTTGATTGAATTATTTTTCGAATTTCCACTAATAATAGAACTAATTATACTATTTGCTTCTACACTGTTATGATTTTCAAGTAAGTCTACGATAGCGGTATCTACCAAACACGAGCCTTGATCTGGGAACACTTTCGCTCGTACTGTAGCTATACTATCACACATTTTCCTACACAATTCTACAGTAAAACTAATGTCTTCCGCATCATTATGGCGATTTCTTGATTCTTTTACAGAAACTTCAATGTTTGGTGAACCTGAGACAATAGTTAGGAGCTTGTTCAGTGCTGTCGTTGGAATTTGAATAGTGTGAGAATCTTGTTGCTTTCCACTTTGCTTTTCGACGTTCTCATTTGTATTATTGCGACAGTGAATATTGTTATCCGGAGAGACAGTGTTATGACTTCTTAAACGATTTGCAATAGGAGTGTTCAATTCATTACCCGCAGAATTTTGGGTAGTCGTTACATCTGCATTTTGTCTACTTCTAAGCCAACGTGTATGAGAAACTTCAGGATGTTGAGCAGTCTGCGATCCATCTACTTTCTGTTGATTATTATCGTCAGTAGCTTGATCTTTGGAAGTATCATCACTATCCTTTAATGTATGTTGATGACTTCTTAGATTTCTTTGCGACTTTGTATGATTTCTGATAACACGTTGATCTACTTCTTTTACAGTCTCGCTAGGCGAAGAATTAAGATTCTTGTCAATACTATTATTATTATTTGCCGATGTACTTGGCACAGCATCTTCTTTCTTTACTTCGTCCTAGGAATAGATCGAATTAAACATAAATGGGTATCAGGAATCTCTATAGTCTAATGCAATTTTTATTTTAAGAACAATTTACTTTCATGCTTTCTTTGATAAAAACGTCATGTTTGTGCATATATAATTAAATAAAATATATGAACCATTCACATCTACTTGCAGTATCATTACTTTTTTTTTCATCTTATTTGCATAGTATGTATAATAAAAATTAATTTTGCCATTAAAAAAGATTTAAAAGAAAGCATGAAAAACTAATCTTATTTATAAACTCTTATTTAAAACTATATTTATTATAAAAAAAAAATTAGCTTTGATATATATATATATATATATATATAAGATAATGTATTTTTTATTAAGTAAAAAATATAAAACCTACATCGTTAAACTTCCAATACTTTGCTCTAATGTAAGGCAGATAAACAAGATTATGTATTTTAGTTGCATCCTAAGAGAGCGGTAGAGCAGTACATAAAATAAAATGCTCACTTACAATCTCTGTTAAGGATGGTAGATTGTATCGATCGCGTAACACTTGTTGGGTGCGTAGACACTCCTCTTGGAAGTCACAAACGAATTCGAGTTTGCCCAGACATTGAAGACAGATCGCCTTGGGCAGAGGATCCTTTTCATCTATCTGTGATTTAAACAAAATACCTAAGTACTAAGAACTTAATGCACTCTTGAGAAGGATCGTGTTTCTGAGTTCAAATTGAAGTTTCATAATCAAGAAAAAAAGAAAAAAAATAAAATATAGGCACTTTAAGATACCTATAATCGTGTAAGGGCAAGAAAACTGTGTGTGTATATATATATCTATATATATATATATGTATATATATAAATATATATATATATATATATATATATATGTAAGCCTGAACCCTACCGCTCTATAGACACATCATAGAAAAAAGAAAATACGATACCCATTATATGTTTAAACAATCAAATCTTATCTTAACATGATTACAATAAGATGTACTTATACCTATATGTGACAAACATTTATATAGCGCATATATAATTCTATTCATTGTATATATTACTTAATACTAAAATTTATACAAGAGCCAATTTGTTCCTATATAAATATTATTTATTTATTTATTTACTTACTATTGTAGAATTTTAATACATAATAAATAAATTCAATAGAATTATATCTAATAAAAATCATTTCGCTTTAATACATTTTTCTAAATATCATCAGCGAGATAAATAATTTATAACGATACAATATTCGTAATTAATTATAATAACAAATTAGTGTGCAACACACACACACACATACATAGAAAAATTTCTCACGTTTCCCTACTTTACGGCCATTTTTCTAGTCCCCCTCCCCTAACCCTCAAGGAGCAACGAGGGCCCGGACCCCATAGCTCAGACATGCACCGTTGCTCTTACCTTAAATATTACTTACCAAAATGTTGATCTTTGAATGTATTTTCAAGCCGAGTAACCTTTTCGTCCCTTCTTCTCCAAACACATCGATGTAAATGCTTTCACGTTGTCCACATAGTCTGCAAACCTGAGCTTCTTCTTCCTTCAACTCCATTTTTATTTATCTCTGAAGGCTGTCTGAATACGCTTCTGACTACTTAACCAGTAGAAAAACAACGCTAACTTTTCAATAGTATTAATTTCCCGATTATGCCGATCATTTGCTTTCTCCCTCTCTCTCTCTTTTCAATCTAATCCATTCCATGAAACATTTTCTCCAAATGTTCAAATGAAATGTATAAGAAATAAATAAATAAAAAAAAAAAAATTAAACTCGCAGCGTTAACGTTACCATTTATCTTCGCTCGACTACGGGGATGCGATCACACTCGGCACAGTAGTCGTTTTGATTATCCCCACTATTCGCCATATCTCCCCTTCCGAATACAAATTTCAACCAATGAGAGGCGAGAAAATAATATAACAGAATTATCGGTTATTCGATTGGTCAAGCACGTGTCGTGTATTCCTTCGTAGTAACCAATCACAAAAAGCTAGAGGAAAAGATGGTAGACAAATCAATTTCATACATAACTGTCAGTTTATTATTAATTGCAATTATTGCATATAACCGCTAAATATTTTATTGGTCAGTTTATTGTTAATTATAATTATTATATATAATCATTAAATGTAAGAATCAATTAAAATTGTTTTCACGATAATACATATATATCATTGGATTTCATTTTAATCAGTTCCCATTGGCTCCGATGGGGTAAGAGGGAGTAAATTCTAAATATGATTTAATTTTTTTTTTTTATTTGTTTGTACATATATATATTGCATTGACATATATAATAACATAATAATAAGGAAATAAAAACACAACATATTCACATTTTTAAAGAGTCAGATGATAATAATTATTTTGTATTATATATATATATATATATATATATATTATCAAATATGATTGGCTACTGTGTTTCCATAGTAACGGATCAGTGCCGTAAAGAACGGGCATCTACAGTATATCTAATGGTAAATCATATAAATGTACAACATAGATGGCATAATCTACTTCTGTAAATATGGTGTAATACTTTCTATTTGATGATGAAAAAGAAAAAAATGAAATAAGACAGTATTGCTGGAAATTCTATTTAAATATCCAATCTAAAAAGTAAGGTTAAAGTATAGCTATAATTTGATGTTGTTTTACAGTTCAAAGTGAATAGAACCGTAGACAATTTGAAATGCGTACATACACTCCCATACAATACAAGATTAGTTTGAATCAATTGAAATATTAACGTAAGTAAAACAACGAAAAGAAAATTTCATATGCAAACGTAATTTCATATAAATGTTAAATATTGAAAGAAATTGGTATTAGAGAATTTTGTTTTTATTTCTTTTACCATATTTTTGTTCATTACAAATAGCTTCCATCTGATACAATATAAACATTAACAAAAAATTTGTTTACAGATGATATTAACCATACAGTAAATACGGTTAATAAATTTATAGCAACAAATAATTGCTCTATTAAATAATTAATTCTATGGATAAATCCAATAAAATGGCACGAAAGAAAAACAATCTAAAAATGACCATGAAAAAGTCATTAAATCGTAAAACTAAAATTGACACAATAAAGAAAGATGCTTCATATCAAAGATTGTTAGCATTAATTAAAGAAAGGTAATAGAAAACACATATTATGATACTAATAATTTTAAGTAAAAAAAAAACTTATAATTTTCATATTTTTTTTATAGTAGAAAAAATCAAATCAAGGAAGCAAAACAATCGCATAAAAGTAATGAAGTATCAACATCATCATTGAATGACAGTGTAATCATTTTAAGTGACAATGAAAATGAACAAACTGAAAGGGTGAAATATACTCCTCAAGATGATAATACAAATGATACTGTACATTCTACACTTGGTCAACTTTTTAAATCTTTTCAATGCTTACGTAAATCTAATGGACATAGTATTTCCAAAAGAATTGCGAATAACACAAAAAATAATAAATCAAGAAGAAGTATTATAGAATGTTCTAGTCCTGATAAGTCATGTTACATAATTTCAGATTCAACAAATTTGGAATCTAAAGTTTTAAATTCTACTAATGAAAGTACGTAGGTTGATAAAATTGTCATAATATTATGGCATCTTTCAATATACCTATACTTAAATCTAATTTTTTTTTTTTTATTTCAGTATCTTCAAATAATAAATTAAATGAATCTGTCGATGATATTGTTGTAGTATGGTCATCTATAGACAATTCATCGACAAATAAATCAATATCAAATAAAACAAACATAGAAGAAGATATTTTGGATGAAGAAAACCAACCACGACTTTTTATGTTAGATTATGATGGAGATTCTAACAATTTAACATATTTAAAATCAGTTGCAGAAGAACATAATAAGAAAACCAATAACAATAACGATCTACTATTTAATAAACCTGGCTTGCAGTTACCTAATTGTTCTAAACCAAACTTTCCCATTAATGTAGAACCACAAAAAAATATAAGAAGGATCAGTGCAAAATTTTATGGTACGAAATCTAATAATATCCAAGTACAGTTAGAAAAGACGAATGAAACAGAGCAGAATCTAACTAAGAAATTAAGGGAAATAATTATCGATGGCTGTAACGTTGCTATGGCGTAAGTCGTATTAAATTTTATATTTGAAGTATTTTAATAACATCTACGAAAAGTCGTTTTTTTTTTTTATATTTTAGCCACACGCACGGCAAATCATTCTCAGAAGCAGGATTGAAATTGGTAATAGATTATTTTCAACAGAGAGGACATACTGTTAAAGCATTTGTACCTCAACATAAACGATCTCTCTCCCATCCACTTCTTGAAAAACTGTGGAAGGAAGGAACAGTTGTTTTTACTCCAAGTAGAAGCATTGCTGGTAAACATATTACTTCTTATGATGATCGGTAAGTAGGTATTTATGCATTCATACTTTCAATCTTAGAAATATATTGTCTAACATTGTTTATCGTATATAATATGTATTTATATAGGTTTATATTGGAATATGCAACAATGTGTAAGGGGATAGTTGTTTCTTTAGATCAATTCAGAGATTTATACACAGAAAAGCCAGAATGGCGTGATACTATTGAAAACCGATTATTAGCACCTACTTTTGTAGGAAATTATGTTATGTTTCCTGATGATCCATTAGGTAGAGATGGTCCTACATTGGCCCAATTTCTAAGACATGATTCGTAACATTATTATTGATTAAGAACTTTGCTACATATTATTAATCACAAAATACAAAATTTTAATAATTTATAAAATTAAATATTTCAAAGAGTGGATTTAATTTGATAGTTATTGCTATTATTTTTGAAGTGATTTTCTTTTTTGTACCATTATTTTCTTATAAGTCCTTTGAATTGAATAAATATAGATGTAAGCACATCTATATATATATTTATATATATATAATGAAAAAAAAAGAAGAAAAAAAATAATTACACAACAGAAATGAGATCTATTGTTTTTTATATCACACATAAGAGAAATTATTTGCTATAACAAAATACACTTAGTGTTAACTTTCTATAAGTTGAAAAACCATAAGATAAGTATATATATAAAAAAAAAAAAAAAAGGTAAATCTCTTATTTATATATAATATAATATAAATGTATATTTTTTATTTATATTCATGTATTCATTAAATGGTTTTTCGAGTTGTAAAAGTTCAAGTAACAGAAATTTAACCATGTAAATATACATATACATATTATTATACTATATATATGTATATATATATATACATATATATATACGCGTATACAATTAATTCTATTTGTATAATAATAAATTAAAATAAGCACCTCTGATACAAATACAAAATATTAATTGTACTATGATGATGGGGAGGAATCCTTAAATCATAAGTTTAATTCCTACATTATACAGCCATATAATTATAAATTAGGATTTATTCCACGTTGGTATGGAACACCACTTGCGAGATTGACGAACGAAATCCATACTTTCTTGCGCAGTTTCACGTGCCAATCGTTGCATCACGTTTTCATCCTTTACATTTTGATGTGCATTCGACAATACGGCTTCGTGTTCGAAAGCCGAGCTAACAGCTGAAACGAAAATAATTTTGCTTTTTATTTTATATACGGTTTTTCTTTTTTTTTTTTTTTTTTTTTTTTTCTTCAATAACAAGTTCATAGTTCTACTACAAATTATTATACGTTTGATATGTCACAAATCTTACTCGAATTGGCAAATAATTTTTTTAACACATATTCATCGTCGGAAACATGCGTTGGTTCTTCCGCGTGCGATTTGATCAAACGACGTCCAATCAAATAAGATACGTGCTCGCCTTCGAACAAAGCAGAAATATTATGCTTTTTCTCTTTGGGCGATTTCTTTTTTTTTCTACGTTGATTTTTGTTATTGGGTTTATCGTGCAGCAATTTCGTTTCGTTAATATTGTCAGTAGGAAGTTCATTCGTCACGTCCGATTTTGATTGACCAACTTCTGAAATACCATGATCTTTCATATTATCTACACTTGTACGATTCGCATTAGAACTACGATCGGTTTTATGATCATCTATTTCAATATTTGTATCATCGTGTGGTGTCGCGTTATTGTACTGAGTATTTAAAATATTATCGTTAATATTATTGTAATTAGACGAAACATGGTTAGTCATGTTCGAATTTATATTAATTGGATGAACCTCTTCGTATGCAGTTAGATTATTTTCATTGTTATTACGTAAATTATTAATTTTTCTTTCATCGACAATCTTGTTATTATCTTCTGGATTGACACATGATTCATTATCATCATCGTCATCATCATTAATTTTTTTTTCGGGATCCTTCGTAATCACCTGCTTGCTTATATTTTTACTAAGGGTCGAAGCCAATCTCTTCATTCTCTTGATTTTATTTGAAGAGAATTTTAACGACACGGGCGTTAATTTGGAATCTTTAAACAATCGATCCGATTCGGAGGATTCCCCGTTTATAGGTTCATTCAGATTAAATAGTTCAGCTAAATCTGTCGTTTTAAAAATTTTTCTCTGTCTTGGATCTTCCAAAACCTTATTCGACAGCAACAATTTAAAAATTTGCCTATGATATATCTGTAACACGAATGAAAGTTTGATTTCTTTTTCTTTCTTAATTAATTAATTAATTTATTTATTTAACAAAAACGAAGCAACCCAAACTTTGCGTTACCTTCTCTTCGATTGTACCAGCAGTAATGAGTCTGTAAATGGTAACATTTTTATTTTGACCAATTCTCCAAGCACGTTCTCTTGCTTGTGCATCGGTTGCAGGATTCCAATCGGGATCATAAATAACTACACGATTTGCTCCAGTTAAATTCACACCTAATCCTCCTACACGTGTTGTTAGTAGAAATATAAAATATGAGGTATTCTTTAAACATGAAAAGAATAACGTTATTTATATTATTATCAACATCAAACATAACAGAGAGAGAAAGAGAGAGAGAGAGACAGAAATATAATGAATTATTCTACATACATTATTAAAGGTATAAATTGTTTCTTGACGTTGTGACATTGGTGTAGTACCATCCATTCTTAAATAAGAATGATTCTCTCGTTGTAATAAAGATTCTAAAATATGCATCATCTGTAAAAAGGAGAAAAAAATGTGTTGTATTATATAGAAATTTGCATGTCAGATTTTTGATAATAAAGGATGTTCTGATATAAAGAATTAAAACGCATACAAACCTGCCTTCCTTGAGTGAACAGCAATACTCTGTGTCCTTGCTTTTTCCATATTTTAAGTAGAGACTGTACCACAACCATTTTTCCTGCACGTTTCCAATATCCAAATTTGTCTAAATCTTCTGACATATCGATATCTTCATCCGAATCCTAGATAGACGTTTTATGGACACATTCATTGTAACAATTTTAACAAACTTCATATATAATCGTTTACTTATAATCATACCATTTGATTTGTGTAAAGGTATAAGTCTGGATGATTGCATATTTTCCTAAGCGCGGACAAGGCTATCAATAAACGCGCTCTGTATCTTCCAGTTTCTTGAAGGGTACTTTTTTCGTGTAAAACGAACGATACATCCTCCGACAGTAAATATTCTTTATATAATTTTCTCTGCTCGTTTGTTAAACTACAAAATAATACCTGAAACGTAAAAATAAAAATAATAATCTAATACCGATACGATCGTCTAACTCGAGTATAAGTAAACGTACCTGTTCATTTTTTTCTGGCAAGTTAAGATGACGTTTTACGTCAGCTTTAGTTCTTCTAAGTAAATATGGTGTAATAGCTTCCTTAAGCATAGTGGCTATTTGTAATGCCGTAGCTTGTTGAAGAGATGTAGCATTGGCGTAGCCACCCCGAGTTATAGGAGCAGCACAATGCTCTAAAAATACTGGTAACGTCCCCAACTTACCGGGTAAAATGAAGTCGAACAAAGACCACAATTCTTTTAATGAATTTTGCATCGGACTACCAGTTAATAATATACGATGTGGAGTAGAAAATTCTTTTACCGCTTTGCTTATCTATAAAAATTAAATTTAACAATTTCTTTTCTTCTTCTTTTTTTTTTCCTTTGCACAGTAATAGCGACTTAATTATATATATTCACCTTTGCTTGAGGATTTCTTATTTTATGTCCTTCATCAAGAATAACATAATGCCACTGAGTATTTGTAAGTAAATCTTTATGTTTAAGCATACCCGAATATGATGTTATCAGTATACCACCAGTTTCCAAAGAATTTATCAAATCCTCAGGATTCACTAAGGATAAATAAAAGAGAATATTGTTACATTGAAAAATATACACCACGCGCACGCATGCATACATACATACACATCTACATTTATAATATTCTTTATATTTTAAAATGCTTGCCATCATACGTTCCACACTGGTGTAGTACGGCAACTCTTAAAATAGGCCACCAGTCATGAAAATGTTTTACCCATTGCTCCATCAAAGTTGCCGGACAAATAATTAATGTTGGTCCCAATCCTCTAAATCTACGCATTAAAATAAATATTAATTACAATTAAATAAAATTTTCTATAAGTTCTATATAAATTTTTACCTTCCGCCATCAGAAAGTAATTCACTACAATCCAAACCAGCTAGAAATGAAATAACTTGTATTGTCTTCCCCAATCCCATTTCATCTCCTAATAGACCACCTAAATTATGATTATGAAGTTCCCATAACCATTGGACCGAGACTTTCTGATATCTATAGAAAAATTTAACAAGTTATATTTATTAATCTCTTTGAATATTTTTATTATAGTTATCATATTTTTGATATTTTATATACCTATATAATCTTTTCCAAATAGACTGAGGTACTTTAAATAGATTATCCACCATATGTACAGGCTCATCTTTCATATTCTTATTTTTTTGTATTCTTGACAAGTAAATCTGTTCATCCCCATCATCTAATACTAAAAATACAAATCGTATAAAAAAAAATGAAGAACGCATCTCTTACATTTTTAATATATACATACTTTTCTTTGTACTGGTACATTTGAATTTTGAACTATTACGTTTCTTCTTAGAAGTATATCTTTTTTGTTCTATATCTAAACAATAATTTACATTACATGTAACTTTATTGATCTTTTTAATAAAATTAGTAATTTATGAGTTTTCGTTATAAATATATATATATATATAGAGAGAGAGAGAAAGAGAGAACTTACCGGATTCTCCTTCATCGCTAGGAAAATATTCGCTTTCTGAATGATTTAGCTCACCATCAGACGTTGCATTCTCTTTAGTGTCACATTTTATGGATACACGTTCTTTCTCTTTTGTATTAGAAGTACCAGCCAGATCCTTAATAGAACTTGTTTTTATTTGACTGGAACAACATCTAGAATTATTTCTTGTCTTAAATGTTTTATTAGTTTCTATCTTCATTTTTTTATTCGGCACTGAATTATTTTCATCGTTATTTAATGATTTTGATGTCTTCTTCAAATGCTTCTTCTGTTTGGCAAGTTCGGCTTGTCTTTGAAAATACGTTTGAAGATCGAATAAATTCGATAATTTATCATACGTTCTAGAAATATATAAAAATTCATTTTTGTTTTATTAAATCTTATCAGGTATCATTGATATAAAATTTTTATTTACCCTTCTTCAGTTTTTCCTTTATGCTTCTCAATTGCTTGAAATGGTGTAATTTCTCCAGTCTTAACTTGATCTTGTAACGGCTTTTCATCGCTATTAATCTTTGTAGTGGCTATTCCAATATTATCTTGAAATTTGAATTGACCTGAATGTAACTCGGATAATTCTTGTATCTTTTCTGATGCTTCTTGAAAAATACTTTCTTCGCTTCTCACCGATATAATCTATATAAATAAAATAAAAATACTTCAATCTTTCTGGAACAATGTACGCTCAATTACACGATTATATTAAAATTATAAATCCAAATATGATACGTACAAATTTTTACGTGATGTAAATCACTAATTGAATATATATATATATATAAACGTAAGTACAAAGTATTGATTATAATAAAAATAAAAAGATAATAAATTTAATTTATAATTCGTTGGATTAACCTTAATCGACGAATCAATATCCAAGTCTTGTGTAGTTTCATCCCGGATTTCTTTATCATCAAGTTTTTTTATTGATACGTAACAATCTTCCATAGTTCAGAGCATAGGAACGATAGATTCTAATAGAATAAATAGAAAAGAAAAACCCTACGATAGCTTTATTATTATTATTATTATTATTGATCGCTATTTCAAAATTTGAAGCAATTTGAAGTATGTAACTCGTAGATGTAAGGCTCATATGAGATCCTTTATGTACATATGTATATACGATCGTGTAAATACACATACATACGTAAAGGTGCCGGTATAAACATAACTTAACCTTACTTTCATCAAGAAACAACGTCAATATTTTCGTTCGTGTAATAATAAATATCAAATAACATTAATGATCGTCGATAAAATTTTTTCCTACAAACTTTTCTTTTATATATATCAAATTTCATCCCCCCGAATAGAATTTGTCTAATTTATCAATTATGCTTGGACTTTGTACTTTTGCTTTTACATTAATATTCATAAGAACGTTCTCGAAGTATAAGTACAATAAATGCGCCGTGGCTATCACGATTTCGATAACCACTTGCATATTCGTTCAATGTGTTGTTCATTGCCTTTGTTTTTATAATAGTTTACGTCAACGATGAGACCAGACGTAATTCTCGATCGATTTTGACAAACGAGGTGTCATTTCAAAGACGAAGGTTTACACTAGGATCCTGCTTTTTTCGGAATTTTTGGAAAAAAGTTTATTCTCTTCGAAGAAGATCACGTTAAAGAATGACATTTTTTTCGGTAAATATTTCATTCGCGAATGCAAAGCTTTTTTAAAAATTCGTAAAAGCGGTAACTCGGATCAAACCTTCGCCTTTGAAACGAGATCTCGTTTGTATAAAAATCGCTCAAGAATTACTCCTGTTATCGTCGTGTAGTAAACGCCGTTTTTGACGTATTTCGCGAAAAAGAAAAAGTTTAGTACAGTGACGCCCTCCTTGAAATCTGCGGCAAATGTGAAAAAGCTCGCACCACCACTACTGACTGATTTTCATATACGCGCGCTTGAACGTTGTTCGCCGCGGAGTTACGCAGGTGTTACGTTTCGTTTCCGTGAAGCAGACTATCTATATTCTATTTTCTATTTCATATTCTGATATGTTCCGAACGCAAAGAAATGCGTGTCACGGTGTTCGTTTACGTCAATGGATTTAACTTTTTAAAGTATTGTTAAATATTTAACAAAAAATTTGTTAATTCCTTCTACAATTTATAAATTAAAAAGAATAAAACTTTGGAAGTAATCTTTAGTGCATTAGCGAGCGTCTTAGTTTCGTAATTTGGAAATTGTAAGTTCAAGGCTGAGAGAAGTGATGATGTGATATATATTATTCCTTTAATTTCTTTTTTCTTTTTTCTTTTTTATTGTATCGATGTAAATGAAAATAATCAACTAATTTATTCCTTTTTTGTTTCGTTTTCTTTTTATTATTCGACGGTATAGTAAGACGTAACTACTGGATATCTTATGTGTTTCCTTCACCGATGACGATTGGACGTGAGTTTCCCGGTATTCTGTGCTATATATAGGGGACACAGCAGCGGTATAATTTGGTTTGACGGCAAATGCACATAAAGTGCACGTACTTTCGTCGCGTGAATAATATACGCTTATATATTATATAATATATATATATTTTTTTTATAAAGATCGAAGCACGAGCTCGTTTCCATATTATTTACGAGATTTTTCTCCCAGTGCTATTTTTTTTTTTGTAATAATTTCCTCTTCAGGAGTAATCCTACTTTATATTATTACTATTATTACTACTATTACTATAATATAAATATATATATTTACTAATTATTTGTAACAATACATTCCACAAAATCTTGTCGATCATATTAATTAATTTTTAATGCGTTTGTCGTGAAACAAATGCGTACTGTCATCGCATCCCGCACAGATAACTGCAAGACGAACGTTACTAACAAAATATAACATATACATGTAAAAATGGCGTTTTCAAAACCAACGGAAATGATATTTAATTTTGCAAGTGTGTATTTTCAATACCTTTATAGTAATCCGGTTAAAACAAAAGCAATTGCCAGGTAATTTTGCGTGCGTGGAGCGCGCGTGGTGTGTATATATATATCTATATATATGTGTGTGTGTACATATATATAGTGTACATTATTTATGTATATATATATATATATATATATATATATATATATATATAATATGTATATATATATATATATATACACATATGTCACAAAGTATGGTTATAACTTAGTTTTATGTTGTACAATAATTTTTATAAAAATGTTCTTTTGTAGCTGCATTATTAATGTTTTGGGAAACTTAGTACACCAGAAATTAACTGGCGGAAAATCTATAGATGAGGATAGACTTATTGCATTTGGTCTTTTTGGGTAATTTCTATATAATTTTACATTATACATTTTTTCAATATCTAAGAGACATATATAATAATATGTTACAGATTATTATTAGGAGGTTCTGTACCACATTACTTTTATTTATACACACGTTTCTTGACGAAGTATCCATTGACTTTGCTTCTGATAGAAAGACTGTTTTATACACCTTGCTTCCAAGCACTAACATTATACGTACTTGCTCGATTAGAGGTAAATTCGATTGACTGATGGATGAACGATTGACCTAATTTCCAAGGGAATGATTTTAATATATTATAATTTTATTATTGCCAGGGTAAATCTCACAAAGCTTCTAAGGAACAATTGCAAAAGCTTTACTGGCCCGTTCTTCTTGCCAATCTCAAATATTTAACGATACTTCAATTCATTAATGTTAAATATGTTCCTTTAGTGGTATGTGCGAAAAAATTTTTAATTCAATATTTTTTTTTTACGCAATGCTTTAATAATCTTCATTTTTTTATTTCCCTCTTTTAGCTACGCACGTTGACATTAGATATAATTAGTTTTATATGGTCAATTTATCTTGCTAATGAGTGCAAAAAAGCAACTATTACTGATAAGAAATCGAGGAAATAATTTCTTAATATAATGTTATTGGGTTTTAATGGGTAGGTATTAAAATAAAAAAATTTAATAATTGAAATAAAAATAACACATACACACACACACACACACACACACACACACACACACACACACACACACACACACACACACATATGTATGTTTATATGAATTATATAATAAAAATGTAAAGATAATTTAAATTAATATTTGGACTGTATTTCATGAAATATTATATCGTACAAAGATGTTTGCAAATAAATGTGGTTACTGTTGTAATTAATAAACGGCTCTAATGTTCAAGCTTTGATTTAATCACACAACAACAATACAGAATATGTTACAGGAATGATCAGGATTATCGCACACGCACACATACACGCACACAGGATATATATATATATATATATATATACATATACACAAATAAATATATATATATATATATACATATATATTTTTCCTTTTAATGATAATAACAGTTGATAAGTTAGATTGTAAAACAGCAAATATTGCTGTCAAAAGCTAGTGGTGTACTTCAGATTAATGAGAGAAATTATATATATATTGATATCTATCTATTTATATTCTGATCCTTAAAGGAAGCATATTTTCGTACATAAGTAGAGAAGTTTTTAATGGTATATGGTTAACTAAATATGAGTTTCAAATTAAGCAGCAAAAAATGGTATAGGTAAAAAGATATTATCAAATGAAGTATTAGATATGGAATACTTTAAAGGTGGCTTAAAAGAATAGTCAATAGATCATAGATATGTATGGTAATGGTCACCACTGCAATTGACAAATATATTTGATAAGTTGTATCAGTCATTACAATGAACTAATGTTATTTAGGACTGTATAAAGTACTCATTATAATTGTTTTCAGAAAAAAAAATGTATGAAATAAATCAATTTTTTTTTGTACTATTTACCACGATTAGAAAAAGAAATTTTCTATGTATAAAACTGTGGTAGAATGATAGATATATATAATAATTAGAAAGAGATCTTAAATATTTAATATGTTTGTAATAGTACTTTATTCAGCCCTAACATTATACAGGTCTCTTCTATTTATAAATAATGTAGATTTTCCAAACATGATTTTTTTCAACCTTATATATACATCTTTAAGACTTAACTCTTGAATAAATAAGACTAGAGTCTAGTTATGTCTTTTGGTACGCTGCCTGGCCTTATGACCAAATAACATTTATGAGTTATTTATATATATAGGTAAGTGGAGTATTGCAAACAAATATTCATTGCTATAATTCCCTCTGTACTTTGTCAAATATTTACCACGGACAAAGCGTTATGTGTGTATATTTATAAATATATATATATATATATATATATATATATACATACATATATATATATACATACATATATATATATATATAAAATTTAATAATTAAGTATTATCTAATGCAAAAATATATATAAATAATAAATAGATAAATAAATAAGTAAATAAATAAATAAATAAATAAATAAATAAATAAATAAGTAAATAATATTACATATTTATAGAAAGTAATTTATACCGAATACAATAGAACTGAAATAATCCTTCTAAAGAATAGGCACATCTATTTATACAAGTAATGGCAGGAAAACATTGCACAGGAAAAGTGACTTACAAATCATTTTTCAAATAAATTGTACCTCAAGAAGATTATTTCTTACTAGTAACACATAAAATTTGACTAGCACGTGTTTGTATAACAAACAACTTTACACAATCAAGTAATTACTAAAATGTACAGACAATAGTATCATCAGTTAAAATGGAGAATTGTTATCTTTTTTTTTTTTTTCTTTAGAAATAATAAATATTAAATCATTATATAAATTCTTAGAGTAAAGATGCTTAGTATCAATGTAATTAATATAATCTCCTATTCTTATATTGCTTATACAATGTTAAATTTTATGGTGTTGGGACACACATCGTTCTTTTTTCTTTTTCTTTTTTTTTTTTAGAAAGATTCCAATACTTCAAATCTAAGGAATGTAACTTAAACTCTTTTCTTTCCTTATAAAAGTCCCATAAGTTACACATATTACCATTATTATTAAAATATCATCTTTCCAAAAGTTATCCGATACGTTTTCGAGAATAAATTATAATAAAATAAATATTATATTAACTTAACTTTACTTTACTATACAAAGGTGCTTTATAGTATTGTTCTGCCAAAATGCA
Source organism: Dolichovespula saxonica (assembly GCA_911387935.1). Classification (NCBI taxonomy): domain Eukaryota; kingdom Metazoa; phylum Arthropoda; class Insecta; order Hymenoptera; family Vespidae; genus Dolichovespula; species Dolichovespula saxonica. The sequence goes on along the minus strand of OU426996.1, from coordinate 5,961,949 downwards.
TGCATCGTATCGACTACAAATGTGATCTATGATCTCTTTGTTTTTCTTTCTTTTTGGAAAGAGGATCGGTTATTCGGAAGGGGGAATATAATACTAATATACTTAAATTCATAATATTTAAGAGATGAGAGCAACCATCGATGAGTATTATCAAGTTAGAAGATTAAAAGGAGAGCAAAATTTGTTTCGTAAAGGATTTATGAATAGTTAAAACTATATCTATCAAATTTGGAATGGAATATGTGATAAACTATGGACAATCTCTCTTAGGTATGAGCCATTATAAACAAACAAATGAGCTCATTCCAAATTTGATATAATAGAAAGGAACATTATGTTCTCTCTTTTAAGGACAATTCGCGATCAATAATTTTTCAACGCGTGTAAGATGGACTTCGACTCGGAGAGCAGCTTGATCGATGACTCTGACTCGACCAGTTACTGTGTCTACTGCTCTCTGAACTACTTGGTGATGAAGGCGGCGTTGGAGTTGGTCGATGATATGGAATCGGTCGTTTCCTGGCACTAAAATTAATGAGCGTAAGTATCATGACAAAAAGGAGGCCCGTAACATAGCTCCAATGTGAATTCTGAATGAGACTAAATTATATATTTATTATTATTATTATTATTATTATTATTATTATTATTATTATTATTATATATACATACATACATACATACATATATATAT
>OU426996.1:5663755-5958755 GCA_911387935.1 Dolichovespula saxonica | reverse complement strand
CTTCCTCCGGAGGAAGATCTCGACCTCGATATTCTTTTCGAGTGGGCTTGAAGAGAATTCGGTGATTTCTTAGATCTCGAACTCGATCTAGACGGCCTGCTGCCGTGCTTCGGTGATGATATCGATTTTTTGCTACGATCACGCGAACGCGATCTGTTTCTCGACAATGATCTCGAACGGTGTCTCGGCGATCTGGAAGACCTCTTTTCCAACGACAACGATCTCGTGTAAGATCTCGACGGCGATCTGGAATAGGATTTATCTCTTAACGTATGTTTCCTAGGTATCGGAGAATTTCTCTTCGATGTACTGGGAGATCTGGATCTTCTCTCGGATTTGTTAACGGTGTCACTCGGTAATGACGGCGGCGACTCGCTCGGGGATCTCAACTTTATTGTCACATCTTTTTGCGAGCTCGTGGTGGTGGTGGTGGTGGTGGTGGTGGTGTTGGTGTTGGTAGGTGGCGGCGGCGAATGGGTCAACGAAGAATTACTTTTCGGAGACGATGATTTCTGAACGATCGTCGGAGAACTCTTTTTAGAATTGGCAGAACCCAAAGAGAACTGTTGTTTCGTCGTTATTGTTGTTGTAGTTGTTGCCGTTGCTGTCGTCGTCGCTGCTGTCGCTGTCGCAGCTGTCACTGTCGCTGCTGTCACTGTCGCTGTCGTTATTGTCGTCGTCGTCGTCGTCGTCGTCGTCGCCGTTAAAGTTAATGTTGTTGTTGTTGTTGTTGTCGTTGGAGTCGCCGATGCGACCGGCGACTTTGGACTGGTCTTGTCCGATGGCGTTTGCGAGAGAGGAGGTGGCGATTCGCTCGGCGAACGAATTTTAATGGCAGCTTCCTCGCGAGTCAACGGTAAAGCTGGCGATGGCGATCGGCTGGATACCGGCGACTGTACGACCGGAAGTAGCCGTACGGGGGAGATTAATTTTTCTTTGGAAGACGAGGACGAGGACGAAGAATTGGTCGGGTGATGGTCTTCCGTTAGTTTCGGTGGTTCGACCGGTAACGCTATGTCGAAAACCGAGGACGACGACGATTCCTCCTTCTTCTCCAATTTAACCTTAATGGGACTTATTATAACCTTTTTACCCAACGTTTCTCTGGCCTTCGCTGCCAATCCGCTTTGCAAACGTTTCAGCGTATTCAATTCCTTTATTTTCTCCTCGTCCTCCTGTTTAGGCTCGTCGTCCCCAATATCCCCCTCCTCCTCGCTAGAAGATCTCAAACTAACTCGCGGAGCGATCATTTGTACCTTTCTACCTTTCGACATCGATCGAGACTTTTGCCTACCGGCTATATCCCGGTGATCACCTCCCCTCTTTTGTTCTCGCTTCTTCTTATTATCCTCCAATATGTCCTTATAACGTTCCGGATTTTTTCTTACCGGCGAATAACTCAAGGAAGATCGTCTGGATCTACTCTTAGATCTTGTACGGCTCCTACGACGTTCCTGGGATCTCTCTCTCCTTTCCTTCGGTCTCCTTGGAGATCTAGATCTTTTACGAGAATCCGATCTCCTACGTCTACCACCACCACCACCACCACCACCACTACCACCATGTATCGGAGGAGGAGATGGTCTACGCCTCGTTCCATAACGATCATATCTCGAACGACTTCTACTCCTCGAAATGGTGAATCTGTTGTAACGTCGCGGTGACCTTGAAATCCTTCTTCGTCTCGGGGACGACGTTACGCGCCGTGATCTCGAATACCTCCGTGGAGATCTTCCTCCACCCCTGTCCGCTCTACCTCTCGACGGAGATCTATGACGTCTAGGTGGTGGTGGTGGGGTTTTATGCGCAATCGGTGGCGACCTTTCCCTTTTATCCGAAACAACAGCGCTGCCCTTCTTCGTGGCAGATTCCTTTTTCTTTGGGGGCGGTGTTTCATTGCGAGATGATCTCCTTTCCGCAGCTTTCTTCGGGGATCTATTGGCCGATCGATTATATTCCTTCGTAACATTTTCAGCCTCGTCAAACGTATTCCTCTCTACGACGGCTCTATCATGTTTCGCACTCTTCTTTGGCCTCTCCGGCGAACTAAAATATATATTTCAATCACGTAATTTAGACGCAAAATGGGAAAAAAATTATCATCATTAAAATACCGATAAAAATTATTTCATTTACTTGTCCGTAGAGCTATCCGTTGATTGATGCTTCCTCTTTAGCGCTGCTTTTTTCTTCTACAAGAAAACGAGGTACATGTTAATGAAAATCATTAAAGTAACTATATTACATCCAATCATGCAAACTGCTCATTCTTTGGAATCTGCTTATTCCTATTATCTAGTGTTAATATCGTTTGTTTATCATTTCCTTAACGTTACTCTCTCTCTCTCTTTCTTTCCCCGCTTTAGTTTTCTTCTGTTTTTTTTTTTTTATTTTTAATCGATTAACTTGAAACATCGATAATAATACATTGACGATATTGAATCAAAGGCTAATTAACAGCTTAAACGAAAAATAACATACACAAATATATATGTGTATATATATATATATATATATATATATATATGCACACATATATCTCTTTGTAACAAGAGTATTTGTTCAAGAATAAGCAATTTCCTAAACTAAATTATTGCATTAATAATATAGTGCTTGTCACAAAACGAATATGTGAAATATACGACAATCATAATAATTCGTACAGATTCGTACAAAATAATAAATTTGTAATACGTATTAATACACGAGTAGCGGCATATCTGGTACTCACTTAGGGAATGTATCCTGTCAAATGGCGCTGATAATTACAAACATACCGAGATTTATACTTAGAAATAATGACTGTTAAACTTGAAAAATCAGATAAAAATGTTAAGATTTAATTTAAAAATAGAGCGAAATTTCGAATATATATATGTATATCGATTCGAAAATAAATATGAACGTAAATATGTGGATTTGGAGTTCAATGTGAATTCGCAACTAATTCAATTATAAACAAAACTAAAAATGTAGCATGCTGTGTGGCATTACATGCTTCACCTTTCTGCGTTTTTGCTCGTTTATCGTGTATCCGTATTCATGCGTGCGTTATAGAAAAAGAGCAGGGGAAATTTTGCACATACTATCTTTTCTTTTCTTTTCTTTTCTTTTTTTTTTAAACATGGGTTTTAAATGTCACAACATAATTTCTTACCTCGGACTTTTCTTTTCCTTCGACTTTGTTTTTCTTTTTTTTCTTCTTTTTCTTCTTTTTCGATTCAGCTTCGGACGAGCTAAGGATCACAATATTAAATATTTTTTCATTACTACAAAAAAATCTCCTATGCGAATGTGTGTGTGTATTATGTTTAATACAAATGAAATATATTATAATTTTAATCTTGTATATTATAATTACCAGCTCTCCTCGGTATCATCGCTGGACTCACTGTCGGAAGAACTGGCCTCTACCTTTTTGTGTTTCTTCTCCTTTTTCTTTTTCTTAGCTTTTTCTTTCTTCTTGGACGTCCTCGGAGATTCGGACCTATGAAATTCGTATTGCATTAGACACAAAAGATTCCCCAAAGATAATTTTTATGAAGTATTAAAAAATGATATTTATATATATATTAATTTTCTTGCAGTGGGCGTCTTCCTGTCGACAAGTGCATACCTTGTGCTGACAATAAAGAAAGCCTTTGTAGTATATATATATTTATACATATATACTTGTGTGTGTCAAACGAGTATTTCACTTTAACTGCATAAGCTGCTACCTCACGCTTAATGTTTCTTTTAACCATACCGTTACAGCGAATGGCTTTGTTTTTTCTGTTTTGGTATTTTTCTTTTTTTTTTTTTTTAAATATCGCGATAACACATTGCCAATAAAATTTTACACAGAGAGAAAATTCTTTGAGTATTGAGTTATAGAGTCCCAAATTGAAAGAATAAAATCGAACTTACATAACTTTTGGTAGTGCAGTGTATAATAAATATAATGTCTTTCATAAATTATATCGGCAACAATTGAATATATATTCACTGCAATTCCAAGTGAGAGAAAAAAAAAACACAAATAAAAGACGTAAAACAACGATAAATGCACAGGTGAAAGTTACAATGTTCCAGCTATATTATAGCTAACGAATCGACTACATAAGTATCTTTCTTTCTTTCTTTCTTTTTCTTTTTTGGTATTTCTTATTTTGAAAGATTTAGTTTTTTCATTGCTTCTTTTGAAATGTTTTTTAAAAAACAAAAAAAAAAAGAACAAAAAAAAAAAAGAAAAAGAAAATTATAAATAATTACAAATTTGAAATCTCTCTCTTTCTCTCTCTCTCCCTCTCTCTCTCTCTCTCTCTCCCTCTCTCTCTATCTCCCTCTCTCTCTATGGAAAACTAAATCTTTCAAAAAAAGTTACAAAAGACAAGTATACAAAGTATGAGGAGTATTGATATAATATGGGATTAGCATTACCTTGATAACCATCGATAGGGACGGACTTGTCAGAAAAAAATAGAGAGATGACATTAACAACAAGCTTTATCGATAACAACAACAAAGATAGAAAAATGCATGAATGTATACGCAACATAATGTGCGCGTTATATTAAACCTGTGCTTAAGTGTTGTACGCCAGGTAAATGTTTGCCAATGATATTTGAATGATATTGTCATTGATCGTCTCATCGAGATCAATGAACGATGTAATACAGGAAGATATTATTATTATCGATTGTGGAAGACATGAGAATGAAGAAAAAAAAAAACAAAAAAAAAAAAAATGCAACAAACATTTACCTCTAAGAAAAATTGCAATAAATGGAAACATTTGATAATAGTTAATCGCGCCTACGTTTATAAAGGACCTAAATACTCAATGAAGGTGCAATAAATTTTGAACAATTTATTTCCCGGTAAACGGCATAATATTATTATCTATCGAAATGTTTCTTTCTTTCTTTCTTTCTTTTTATTTATTTTTTTTTTTGGTTCGGTAAATGTACGCGACGACCATACTTACCTACTTAAGCCTAACAGATATAGGCATTTGGTCCTCCTTAGTTCTGTTTGAAACAGAGAAAGTTGTATGGGGCATGAAATAGTAGGCGAGTAATGAATTCAGTATCCGATAATGTAGACGTGTAAATAAGCAAATGAACGAACGAGTGGAGTTGCGATAAATGAATAATTAATTAAGGGAAAATGGAGGGAGGGAGAGGGTTGGGAACTACAGGGGGGTATTATAGACGGATTTGTGCAGTCTTGGAGCCTCGACTCGTAGTATATGCCATCGCGTTTTGATATTACAAAGAGGATTCGAAAAAAATTTTCTTTTTTCGCTTTCAATATCTTTTCGTTTAAGAATTTTTTTTTTTTTTTTTAACTTAACGACGGCATAGTCTCAACGTACAATCCAATAAATTTATTTGCATGTGTGTGTGCGTGCGTATATATATATATATATATATATATATATATATATATATATATTTGTACACATATAAACATATAAGAACAGATATAATGTTTCACTTTCTCTCTCTCTTCACCCTCACATGCATATATATATATGTATATATATATATGCACATATATATGTATATAAATATATATATATATATATATAAATATATATACACACACACCGTATGTATAGATACGCGTTTACATATCCTAATTATAAAACATAGCAAAAATCCGAGTCCAGTCTCCATTGACCTCTTTCACAGTTCATCGTTTCATACCTTTCCTTTTTATGCTTCTTTCCCTTTTTCTTCTTGGACGTGCTACCAGAACGTTTTCTTTTGTTCTTCTTTTCCGGGGCGGAGGTTGTGGTATCCGGAGCAGGGCTCGGGGTGCGAACTAATTCGTAAACCTTGTTCGCGGCGGCTCTTGCCTCGGCTTCTCGTGCCCGCCTTTCCGGATCTAGGCTACTTCCTTCGACGAAGAATTCTGATATTCCAAAGGCTTCCCGCAACTTAGCATTCTTTTCTTGCTGTGCCTCGGCTATCTGATGCGTTTCTCGAACACTGTAAAATATCAACGTTCGCGTTAAGATTTCGTTTTCTTTAACGTCTCTTTCTTTCTTTTTTTTTTTTTTTTCTTCGAAGTCTCCTTGAACAATAATTAATTAATGAGATTAAAAAGGGGGGGGGGAAGCGTGGGCGAGGAGAAAAAAAAGTAGAGAGAAAAGAAGTAATGATAATAATGTTAATGATCGTCAATGTCGACACTTCGACCATAACGATTAAAAAAAAAAAAAAAAAGGAAAAAAAAAAGAAATGGTGAGAGGGAAAAATAAACAATAGAAACAACTGGAAGAAGAACAAGAACGAGAACAATGGCTGACATGATCTTTAAAATATAAAGGATAAACCTACCGCGATGAGATTTTTACGGTCATCGTTATTATTATTATTATTGTTGTTGTTGATGATGATGTTATTGATATTATAATAATTATTGTTTTTTAATGGAAATATTCACTGGCGGTTTATTCAAACGGGGGGGGGGGAGTCAAAGAAAACGAGAGAGAGAGAGAGAGAGAGAGAGAGAGAGAGAGAGAGAGAGAGAGAGGACCAAACGAAACAATTGGATATTAAATAGATTTCAATGACGACGTTGGGTAACAATAACGAAAGTTACTGGTGGCAAAAGCAGAAGGAAGTAGTGATGATGGAAGAAGATGAAGAGGAGGAGGAGGAGGAGGAGGAGGAGGCGGTGAAAAGTGACATAACACGGAGAGAGAGAGAGAGAGAGAGAGAGAGAGACAGTTAGTGAGAGAAAGAGAGACAGCACGCGTAGAACACACGTCGAGGAACCACCGTGCAGTCTCTCTTCTTCGCGGGGAATGAAAAGCTTCGAACGGTTAGATCGTAGTTGGAGTGGGGATGCAGAGGGTGCGAGGGTAGAGAGAAAGGAAGAAAGAGAGAGGGGGAGGGAGGGAGCGTCCGTAAGCCACCCCTACGCCATACCAACTCGCTCGCTCGACTCGACTCGGATCAATACAATCCAGCTGGTGGTACTTTTTCCGCCATCACCCCTCCCTCCCCTTCTTGCGCGCACACCAATTCGTTCATTACACATACGTGGGTACGTGTACAAATTTTCGCGATATTCGAGTCGACGAAGAAGAGAAACAATTTTCTTTCTTTCTTTCTGTTTTTTTTTTGTTGGTTTCTTCTTCTTCGTTTTCCTTTTTCTTTTTTTTTTCTTTTTTCTTTTTGATCTTTCCCTCACAAACGAGTTTCACGTTCTGAGTTTTTTTTTTTTTTCATATATGATTTGTCTTTCTTTTTTTTCTTTTTTGCTTTCTAATTATCAAAACGTATCTCTAACGTCGAAATAGTTATTATCCTTACGCAAGTACAAAAAATACACGTTTGCGTACGTGCGTACGTGTGTATTGAACACACACCAATTTTGATATTGTATACGTAATAATGTCAAAGAATTGCAAAATAATTTTCATTGCTCGATCGTTCATTGTTTGTTCTTTTCTTTTTTTTTCCTTTCTTCGTTAAAATCAAATATTTCCATAGAATATTATTTCTCTTCTTTCCTATTCTTTCTTTTTTGTTTTTATTTTTTACAAAATATTATATATAAATTATATTAAACATATCAAGACGTTAAATAAGCGAAAATAAAAGAAAAAACACACAGAGAGAGAGAGAGAGAGAGAGAGAGAGAGAGAGAGAAAAGAGACGAAAAAATTGTATTACAATCATTGCTTTAGAGATCGAACGCTATGCAGAGAAGGAAAAAAAGAGAAGAACAAAAAAAATGTTCAACAAATCTATCGATCTAATAAATAATAATAACGATAATGATGATGATAATGATGAGGATCGTGATGATGACGATGACGATAACTATCATAAACGAAAACGATGGAACACGACCGTTACAACAAATTTACCTAACAACGGAGCGAACATTGTTTCCCCGTCCTGCGAGTAGATGAAGTTGTATGCGCTGACAGCAACAACAATGCTGTCGCATTTGTTGTAACTGGGCACGTTTTTTCTCGTTCAAAGCTTGGAGCTTACGTTTGCGACCCCGTTTGAAAACTTTCTGCCGATCGAGGAAGAAATTACCACGCCATAGTGTTTCGAAAAAAGCGCGACCGTCAGCCGGCCCTCGTCCACGAGCAACCTTCTGCGTTGGCGTTGGCGTTGTCATTGTCGTGGACATAGTCATTCCCCTCGATTGTTATTTACAAAATAAAATAACAAATCCTCCCCCTCCCCCTACCCCGAACGAGTGTATCAGCGTTAACGACGACGGCTTTATCGAAATAATTATTTTTATTTCTTCGTTTCTCCTTCGAAAAGATTTCTATCCCTCCTCCATTTTATGTTGTTCCGTTTGTTTGTTTCTTTTTTTTTTTTTTTTTTTTTTTTTTTTCAAATAATTCGTCCTTTCAATTCGTTGAAAATAATTGATCTTCGATTATACGATCTCCATATTTTGAGCGATTAGAATTTAAAGGGGAGGCGGGGAAGGGAGTGGGAAGAAAAGAACAAAATAACTTCCTCGTTTGGGTCCTTAGACGATGATGATTTTTTTTTTCTTTTCTTTTTTTTCTTCTAATTCTTCGTTTCTTCCTCGAAAAGTTTCCCTTATCCTTTTCTTTCTTCCTTTCTTTCTTCTTTTTCCTTGTTTAATAATATTTATATATTTGTGTTCGACGCGCATGGGCTCTTTAAATTCGTTTTTTTATTCTCTTCAATCCGTTGAAAATAATTGATCCTCGATCGTACGATCTCGATTTAAGAGGATTAGAATAAAGAGAAAAAGAACATAAATAAATAAAAAATAGAAGGACGCCCTCATTCGAATCTTCGAGATAATCAAAACGATGAAGGTGATGAGGAAGACACGATGGCGACGACACACATAGAAATGAATACCAGGTTTGACGTGAAAGGCATTTGCAATAGTCTCCAGAGAGAAAGAGAAAGAGAGAGACGAGTAACAACAAGAAGAAGACTATGAATAGGATAGCGAACGTAATGCTTTTCCTTCCTTTATTGTACTCTCATCCTTTACACACAAACGCACGCGCACGTATAAACACACACACAGCGAGAGAGAGAGAGAGAGAGAGAGAGAAAAACAGAGAGAGAGTTCCAAGAAAGCCTTTTGTATTCGAAATCTTCTTGCTTTCGTTGGTAAAACAATTATTTGGCGAGAGAATGCCGGAAACGTTAGAGTGTGTGCAATGCTCGTTTATGTTTCTTTTATTCTTCCAATGATATACGTATATATTCTCGTATGTATTTTTCTTCACGTATTTTTCTCAATCGATTAATCCTTTCATCTCTTCGTTACATTATTTTCCTCACACTCGGAACATCATCGTTATTTGTAACGATTCTCATATCGTATGTATTTCTCCTTTTTTTTTTTTTTTAATATATATATATATACGTACGTCTATTACGAATAGAATCTTATAAGAATATTTTATAGGTATACATTGGTACGTGTATATTATTTATATATATATTATATATATATATTTATATATAAATATGTATACGTTTCGATTATACGCATACACGTGAACATTTGATCATCGAAATAATCTGCTTAAATAATAAGGAAGACTTTGGATCAGGCACGCTAGCTATTGTCGTATCCTTCATTTTCGGATATCTGGAACATTGAGATTATTCATTATCATCGTCGTCATCATCATCGTCATGAATGTTCTCATATCGACGCGTTGCATTCCTCTTCGAATTATTCTTCTCTTTCTCCTCTCTTTTTATTCGATCAAAATCATTCTCGTTATCGATCAGATCAAATCAGATAACGATATGTATGTGTGTATATATATATATATTTCTTTTTTGTTTTTCCATATATACGATTTCGAAGAGACGATGCTTCTTCCTGTTCACATTTGATATATCACTTTCGTTGGCACGTTTGTTAGAAATCTAACGTTATACACTTCCCAAACACGATCTTAACACTTAATATCTATAATGCGTACATAAGTATATTTATATATGTAAATGTATCTATCTATCTATATATATATATATATATATATATGGTGTGTAGATATATAGATATACGTCGATAATATATATATTATATATATATATATATTTACGTATGTATACGGTAATGGAAGACTTTTGTGATTTTACGTTAATTTCGCGATTACATCATGTTAATTTTCTTTTTTTCTCTCTCTCTCTCTCTTAGTCCTTGTCTTTTGATCCTTTCAATGTTCAATGTTTCTACGATGGTTTCGTGAATATCTTTTGACGCATAGCGTCGCATCGTCGCGGTCCATTCTTGCACTGAGATGATAACCGATCCGTCGATTGATGATGGCTAGAATAAACTCGTGTACCGTCGTCTCTCGCGCATCCCTCCCAAACTACCCCGTCGTCTTCTCTCTACGCCGCCCATCTCTCCCTCCCCTCCCCTCACCGCTCCGCTCGGCTCCCGCGCCACTCCTACCACCTTCAACCCTCACCCTTCCTTCGCGTTATTAGCGCCGGCGCTATAGGGTAGGTCGATACGACCGAGGAAGGAAGGAAGGAAGAAAGGGTGTATACACCACCCTTTTGACGAACTTTCGATTTTAATTAATTAATTAATTAATTAATCTATCTATTACTAGCATAACGAATATATATGGAGAAAAAAAAAAAGAGAGATTGATTCCTCTACTCACGCGATCAAATTATCTCATCGGATCTAAATGCTATTCTATTAATTATTCTACAAAATTATATATATATATATATATATATATATATATATATGGTGAATTTTCATTAAAAAATAATTCAACGAATAAATCGATCCTTTCTCGTTAGCGAATAAATTTATCTATATATATATATATGATTCGTACGGATTCTAATCGATTATAGATTTCGGTAAGATTCATTGATTATAGATTTTCTTGATAATTAGAAACTATATACGGTAATATAATTGATTGACGTTTATACGAACGATGCAATCGTAATCCAATTGCAACGATATCTTGCGACAGAGAAACGAATCGGATGTGAATTCTGTAATGAGGTATATCCATACGGGATAGGCCTTGAGAAGAAGCCCTTTCAAAAAGCTTACGCCTACCAATCATGAATGTGTGCATGCAGTTATCGTCGATTTAACGTTCAAAACTACGACGAACTTTTTCAAGTATTTAACAGAAACTAATTGAAATAGTGGAAGAAAAAAAAGTATATATATACATATATATAATAATGGACATTACTTTATGCGGCCAAATTCGTCACGTGGTGTGTTTGTCTTCATTTCTGTACCAATTAACACCGAACGATAAGATTCCACTTTCTTTGTTACTTCTTCGGTGGTGAATCTGTAAGATGGAATTTCATAATGGTAATCAAATTTATCCTGTTGATTATAGTGTTATATACATTGAATTCTTAATTAACATAACAAATGACATCTACATGCAAAAATTTAACTACATGATATTTGTAAATACAAATGATTAAATTAAAAAATTGCAAAATAGCAACAAAGTATAATATTTTTTTTTATTATTATTAGATTGTTTTATTATCAGTTTTATATATATATATATATATATATATATATATATATATATATATAGATATTAAAACCAGACAAAGCTATGGCATTCAAAATTATTATATAAAGCAAAAATTTTTGTTTAATTTCGTTTTAACGGCGTCATATGGATTATTATATACAAATATAAATGAATAATGATGAATATGAAGATAAGTATGATAAGAAAGAGAGGATAAAAATATATCTACCCTTGTTCCTCCAAAATGTCCGCTAATTCGGCACATTTGACTTCAACTTTTCTCTTTCTGACATGATCGAGAATCTCCTTATTAGGTTGTTTATTTATTTGTTCTATCTTTCCTTCGTCAGTTTTATAATTAACTTTATCCTTTGTTTTGCGTATAATAGCCCAGTTTCTTTGAACATGTCCATTGGTTCCAGATCCACGGGGTGTTTGGAGGCCAATACCGTTATACATTTTATATAATAACTGCAAGTTCTAAGTAATAAAAATCGTTTATCAACTATCTATTATGTAATATATCAGTGATTAACAGTAAATATCGGTGATTAATTATTTGGAAGATTTAATTAATTAATTTTTTCTTTTTTAATATTCTCTTTTATAACCAACAAATTCTACATTTTCCGAATATTATCCATACGATTACATTAACACCCGAGTATTATTATTAAATATTATTTAAATGTACTCCTCATTAAACTCTATTCAATATTAGAGTTATGTGTGTCACGAATAGAGACTCCATTAATCAAAAATACACTATATATCCTGAGAGAGAGAGATAGAGAGATAGATAGATAGAAAGATAGAGAGATAGAGATAGAGATAGAGAGACAAGAAAGAGAAAGAGAGAGAGAGAGGAAGAGAGAGAGAGAGAGAGAGAGAGAGAGAGAGAGAGAGAGAGAGAGAAAAGATTTACTTTTCCACAGATTCACACTTAACCTATCAAAATCAATAAATGGAATAGCATGGAAATAATAATTTGCGACTATTAAATAGTAGAAAAGTGATGTAAAAAGAAATAACATATAACGTGAGCGAGAGAGAACAAACGATAGGTTAGAATAAAGCAAACGCAAATTATTGATCGAATAGCCTCCGACGCAAATACTAATATTTTGGCGAACTTACGTTTCAAACTTGATCCAATATATTGGATGGAAATCAATTAGGATATCATCAACCCCGTCTATATTACAAACAAGTCACGTAAACTAAAATACAACGGTCAATCCCTAAATTAAAGCGCGAATAACACTCCACGTTTTCTATAGCGTTGCCGTTATTACACACGATTACTAACGAATTTCAACGTATGGTGGCGTTATACGTCGAGCTAAGACATCTGCTGCGCATGTCATTCATTATCTTACGTTCGAGAAACGTTTTTCGTATTCAGATTAATTGGGATTAATTCTATTCTAACGCAATAGATATGACATATCATATTTAATGTCTTCTTTCTCTTTTCTTTTCTTTTTTTTTTTTTTCTAAGCAAATATACACAATATAATTATTTTAATTACGAGAGGGAACACGCAAACGCTGACTTTCGACTTTTAAGCTCTCGCGTCTTCATTTATATTATTTTATGTGCAACATTTGATATAAAAAAAAAAAATATACTTTTACGACAATGTACGCATTGTTATCTTATCATCGAACATTTGCATAACTGTTAAAAATATGACTAAAGTACTGACTAAAGATTATAGAAGTTATGTTTCCAATGATCGATAATTCAATACGCTCCTGGCGTATATAATTAATTTTTTTTTTTTTTTTAACCTAACAACGAATATTTCAATTATCGAATCAGTTGAAATAATTGCAAGATTTAAATTAATGCAAGATGGAATTGTATTATATCGGATTATCGTCATCACTGGTAACGCGTGTCGATCTGCTACGTAATAGTAATTTTCTCAATTGAAAATACATGACGTCAGTAAAACGTTCGAGCGCTGTACTCGGATGTAAGGTACGAGCGTGCGCGCATCTAGTTTGTATTTCTTTATAGTTATGTATATCAACAGTTCAGTTTAGTATAATTTAAAGAGAAAAATAAGTTTCTCTCTTTGATAAGCGTCGAATATGATAACGTCGCAGATAATTTTTTTTTATTTATACGACATTTATTGTTTATAAAGTACAATGAATAATAATTCCTGAATTTGCGTACCACTTTAGTGATCTAAAAAAAAGGGGCGAGCCATCTGTGTTGTGCAAAGAAATGTGATATATGTATGTGTTTTAACGAAATATTCATAAAAATCTATAATATTTTATTGGCCATATCTAATGGAATTTAACGCATCGCTATATCTTTTATTTATTATATTAAATTTGTAATACAATAATTTAACTTTTAACAGACGAAATGTCCGTGCAAAAGGAAGATTGTATTTTATCGACAAGTTGGATTAATGAAAATATTTATCGAAGTTAAAAGTTTCTACGAACAAAATGAATAAAAGTCACATGGATAAGAGATTGAATCAGCTACCAACTTGGTTGTGGGCTAATTCCGCTACATTACCACCGATATATAAAATTGTATGGGAATCAGTAAGAGAAGATAGAGTTAAATCTAACGGATTGCAGACCGAAGTATTGGTCGACACTAATAAAGTTTTTCCTTTATTACTTACGAGCCAACTATCAATGGAAGTTCTAGGTCATATATGGAATTTGGCTAATCAAAAATATGCCGGACAACTTACAGAACAAGAACTTTATATTGTACTTGCTCTTGTTGCTGCTGCACAAGCTTCTTATACGTTTAATAGCTTAGACATATTACATTTACTTCCATTCCCGCCAATTCCATATTTAAACATAGAATGTGTATTAAATGTTCAATCTGCGATGTACGTTAATGCTTCATCAAAATATCCGGCTAATAAAAGGGAGGAATCTAATAACAAATGCATGAATTTTGAAGAAAAGTATACGTCCGAGGTTAAAGGAAAAATAACTAAAACTGGCCAATTGGCATTTGATTCCAATTTACCAGTATCAAACATATTGGATAAAACATCTTATTTGGACAACGAGACGTGTTCTACTCTAATGTTAAATTCTAATTCAAATACATGTCCCAGAGATTATTCCAAATATAATAAAATTCGTTCAGAAATAAAGAGCAATACGTGTACATTAGATAATAATGATGATTTTTCTGAATTTCAAAGCGCTCCTACTGTCAATAATACGCCCAGCATGTCTAATTGGGATATGAAGCAAGGCTCTGCGATTGGAAGTAGACTTGCAAATCATAACTTAGGTGTTAAGAAACCAGTTGAGAAACCTAAGAGAAATAATACAAATTCTAAAACTATGAACTTTCATATGCAAACGCATGCCTCTTTATCATCTTTAAATCCTGTCTCTCAAAATTTATCATTAGAACGTTTGTCAGAATTATTTCCCAAATGCGCGATAAAAAATCAGTCGAAAACTGTAATATTAAAAGATACTATTATACGAAATAATGATTTAACAAAGGACGATGGAGAAACTATAAGAGATCTGAAAACTAATAATATATTGGAGAATGTACAATTATCTGGTAATAAATCTATAATGTGTAAATTAGAATCTACTGATAAGGTATATATATATATATATATACTGATAATTAGTAAAATATATAAGAAATGTAGAAATTATAAGATGATATGTAAAACCATTCAGAACAATGATTTTTTTTTGCAGGCTGGTATTAAAGAGGTAAAATCTGATCAACGAGATTTAATGAATTTACAATCTACTGAAGATAAATACAGTGCATTACGTGCATTAGTAAATGAAACATCTGTATCAAACAAAACAAACTCTCTTGACAATATTGCATCGAATGATGAATTTGGAGAATTTGTTTCTGCCGAACAAACAATCATTGACGCTAATTCTATTTTGGATAATTCCAACCCTGAATATTTCAGAGATACAATAACAGGGTTTGAATCTAAGTCTTTTAACAACAGCGATGATAATAATACAGCAGGTATTGACATTATACAAGATATTTCTCAATCTTTGAACAACGTCAAATTTGGGGACAATGTTGAAGAACAAAGGATTAATGAAAAATTTGAACCTAAGATTGAACCAGGTATGACAACAATATATTTAAATATTTAATTTTACATTTTTCATTATTTAAATCTTTTCTAAATGAATATGTTGAATAATTCTGACTATTCTCGACAAAGCAATTTTACTGTTACTATGTCTGTAAAATATAAATAATTAATATGATATATATATATATATATATATATATATATATATATATATACTCACATGTAAAATATTTTTGATGAATAATTATACAAAAATTTGATTGTATAAAATTGCCTGTAGGTAAATTTATTCAAATGGAAGATGCTATATCTCTTAATAGTATAGAATTGATGAATGGAATATCTGATCGGACGATAACAAGATCAGGTTCTGTACCCAGCTTAGATCTGAAATCCTTTTTACCTACAAATTCGGAGGAAGATCAAATAGTACAAATAACACATCAGGTATGAAAATGCCAATATGTGAACAGAAAAATAAAATGAATATAATATATATGTATAAAAATGCTAAAAATGATAATTTACAGACAGTTTATTGGGAATGGAAACAATATATGGAAAGTTGTATATCGTTATTACAAATTGCAGCTAATATATTCACTAATATAACATCCGAAGTTATACTGAATGAAGTATTAAACTCGGCGCAAGGATATAATTTTCTTTGCAGTAAGTAATTTCAGTAATCCCCTATATAGCAATATATAAAATGTAATAATTTAAAATACTAAATTTCTCTTTGTATTTATTAGATTTAGCCGAAGTTGCAGCAGTTTGTAGACGAGTCAATTTTTCGTATAAGGAAATGGATATAAATATTATTGGATTTGATGATCTTCTTATGGATATCGATAAAATTTGGGCAGAAATGGAACCTTTTTACGCTAATATACCAGTAAGAAATAATACATACATACGCACATTTCGTATAACAAATTTTTTATTACCTTTTATATATAATTTTTTGTAACAATTATATATAATTATATAAATCTAACTGTTTTCTATATTATTATAGATCGTAACAGAACTACCAACTTGGCCTTTGCATCAAGGAGAATGCATTTCTTGTGCACTTTGTTTAACTGTCATTACCAGCGACAAAGTAATTTATAATGAAAATAATTATCACGTAACCTGTGCAAATTTGTGGCTCAATTGTGTGAACAATCAATTGCCCGCGATACAATATCCCACATTCTATTCCTTTACAAACATATGTTCAACCAATAATCACATTTGACACTAACTTAAATAAAGTTATATTTCGAGTTATATTGTACAGTTTAATCGGAAGAAAATATAGAGTTGGAAAAATAAAAATGATGACACCATACATATGCTGTATGATACATCTAACTTTATTATTAGCTAAAATAAACAGAAATATTTCAAATAGATCAAGTTAAAGGCACGCTCTGTCTACTATAATATACTGCATTGTAAATCACAATTGCATTTATAATATATATATATATATATATATATATATATATATATACATATATATATATACATTTATACATATATATATATATACATTTATGGTCATGTTAAATAGTCATAGAAATCGGTAGAAAAATTATAAATATAATAAATATTATTGGAGTATATATATATATATATATATATATATATATATATATATATATATATATATATATTCATCTCTGGCTCGTATCTCTTGGTCTGTAAACTATACCTCTACTTTTCATTTCCCTTATAACGCCTGCTGGAAGGCGACCAGATACGGATATCGCATAAACTCCTTTACAAAAGCGATCTGAAAGAAAAAAAATGTATTGTGTTTAATACAAGGAATGAAACACGCAGATTTTTCAAATTGTAAGTAAAATTTAAACTATCCATCTTTGATGATGTACGATTACTTACTAATTCTTTGCCACTTGCACACCCAACTATCTTCCGGACTCATCGCTGCAATCATGCTGAATAGCGGATAAAACAAAATAATTGTGAAATAACATATAATGCAAGAAGGAATATATTTATGAATGCCACACGTCGAAAGTTTTATTTACATTATAGATGCTTAAAAGGTAAAAACTTACCCATCGAAATTGGAACTAGTACAATCAAATACATTGTCTTTGTTATTTTTCATACGCAAAAATTCATCACAATTGTCGCAGCCATCAAATTCGAACTGATCGAAGGTCTACGGGAATTAAAGAGAGAGAGAGAGAGAGAGAGAGAGAGAGAGAGAGAGAGAGAGAGAGAGAGAGAGAGAGAGAGAGAGAGAGAGAAAATATTTTACATATAAATAAAATATAAATTCGATTTTACGTTCGGAAAGAAATTCGATAAAAATTATATATACCTTGATCAAGGAGCATACCAAACATGCTCTTAGACCGCGTAAATCTTTCGGCACCGTTTCCATTGATATAACACAATATACGCTTTCTTTTTAAAATCTTAACAATTAATCAATTTTTCTACTACTTATAGGTTACGTCCTCGCTTTGTCTAAAATGTAACAACCAACCATGACTGACGGATTAAAAATGAGAAGTAGAGAGGGAGAGGAGGCAACGCTACTACATATGTTCAAATCTGTGCCCTCTAGCGGCACTAATATTAAACCATCTCTGTTTACCAGCATTCGCTCGCAGTACATGCGATTACAGAGACAGATATGGACAAAATATGAACTACAAGCGTAAGCGAGGGAACACTCATCGCCGTTCACTGTCATATCATAAAAGATAATAAGTATAAATGGTACGATAATTAGTGAATACTCATATATCAAATATTATTTTATATAATATAAGTATATATATTAATATATATATATATTTGTTTTTCTACATCTTGTCATTATTCTTCGTTCAAATCCAATAGAAGACTGATCCAGTAACCGTACAGTATATAACATAAGCCCAACTACACCAAGATAAAATTTTAAAGTATTGAAACATTTAAAGGAAATTATTTTTAAGTTTCTAGCGTTAATTTTCTCGTTTAGATTTAGAGAGTCTCGAAGTTTATGCTTCGAAGTGCAAGGTAAAACTGACTCGGTTATTGTCAAAGTTAGTGAAAAAT
Organism: Dolichovespula saxonica; assembly: GCA_911387935.1. NCBI lineage: Eukaryota > Metazoa > Arthropoda > Insecta > Hymenoptera > Vespidae > Dolichovespula > Dolichovespula saxonica. The sequence goes on along the minus strand of OU426996.1, from coordinate 5,940,074 downwards.
CGTTTATGTTCATTGTATGTATATATATATATATATAATTTATATAATATAATATATAACAATTTCAAAACAGATCTAATAATGAATATATTAAATAATAAAATAATTTTTGATTTTGATCGACGTCCCTCGACGTCCCTCGATGATCCTTCGACGATACCTGAAAGAAAAAGAGAAAGAGCAGAAAAGAGAATAAAAAAAAAATAAAAGAAAAGAGAGACGGAGACCCGCACAGAAGCCCGCACCCATAGGCCATTCCTATGGGTCCCACTATGAACTTATAACTTATACCACCATAGAGCTTTACACGATGCTCAGAGAGCAACCCGCCAAAAGGCCCACACCCACAGGCCCCTCCTATGGGTCCCACCCGAGATTTATAAATAATAATTGATAAAAGTAAATACATATAAATATGAATGGACAGTAAAGGTTTATGTGCGTTTCAATTATAAATAAATAACATATCTATTAATCGGTAGTATATACGATAGTAGATGTATATAATCGTTACAACGTCGCTAAGAATGTCATTAAAAATTAAAATTTAATTAAATTTATTAAATTTATAAATTTTAAATAAATTTTGATTGAATGTAAATGCAGCCCTTAGCTCGACAGTACTTGCGTTATTTACAATTATCATGTATCGCAAGTAATATCGATTACCAGGTCTCACCACGTGGAGGTTGCTGCATCTGGAGACCCGCGGGCTAACGCTGACTCTACTTTAAAATCCGCGTTCGCGAGTTAATCTGATCGAATTTTCGAACAAACAAAACAAAGTCCACAGTAGGACTTTTAATCGCGTTCGCGAGCTCGCGTAAGTGCTAGGAAAACGGATGACTCTAAGGGTTGAAATTCGAAATGACATGAACTATCGACTAATACGGATCCCTACGCTAAACGATTCACAGGACCCTAGTCAATAGCTATGTACAACACTACTAGGTGGAACCGTTCGTGTATCCCGAATCTCGAACCAAAATGAAGTCCTTGACGTGGACTTTAAATCGCGAACGGACACTTACGCGAGTATTAGAAAAACGGTGACTCTACTCTAATATCCGCGATCCCGATTCGTTATATCTTTCCGCATCGGGAGAGACCTTCAGGCTTCTCAGCTCACTGGAAGCGTTTAAAGCCCCGCTGACGGAAAGCTCCACCGTCCAGAAACACCGTCAGCTTGTGATATAACGGGGATTTATTAAGCACGACTGTTCGTGCGTTCCGAGTTTCGAACGAAAATAAAAAAAAAAAAAGAAAAAGAAAAAATAAAAAATAACTTCGATAAAACTAAATCGCGTCCGCGGGTACGCGAAAGAAACAATGACTCTACTCTACAATTCGCGTTTTCGGCATAAAAAGCAATCAAACGAAATTTAATCGCGCCCGCGAACACCCACGCCTGTGCCAGCCGACACGCGCGCGAGTGTTCTTCCTATCCTACCCGTATCGCGTAAAAATCCATGATGTTCCTACGATAACCCCCCCAACAACCACCCAATCACCCCTCAAAAATCTCGACAAACCCTCAAAAAACCCCCAAAATCCCTCGACGTCCCTCGGCGTCCCACGATGATCCCTCGGCGTCCCTCGATGATCCCTCGTCGTCCCACGGCGTCCCTCGACGGTCCCTCGACGTCCCTCGATGATCCCTCGACGATACCTAAAAAGAAAAAGAGAAAGAGCAGAAAACAGAAAAGAAAGAAAATAAAAGAAAAGAAAGAAAATAAAAGAAAAGAAAGACGGAGACCCGCACAGAAGCCCGCACCCATAGGCCGGCCCCTCCTATGGGTCCCACCCGAGACTTACAAATAGTAATTAATAAAAGTAAATACATATAAATAAGAACGACAGTAAAGTATTCTGTGCGTTTTAATTATAAATCAATAGCAAAGTGACCCACCATAGAGCTTTACACGATGCTCAGAGAGCAACCCGCCAAAAGGCCCACACCCACAGGCCCCTCCTATGGGTCCCACCCGAGATTTATAAATAATAATTGATAAAAGTAAATACATATAAATATGAATGGACAGTAAAAGTTTATGTGCGTTTCAATTATAAATAAATAACATATCTATTAATCGGTAGTATATACGATAGTAGATGTATATAATCGTTACAACGTCGCTAAGAATGTCATTAAAAATTAAAATTTAATTAAATTTATTAAATTTATAAATTTTAAATAAATTTTGATTGAATGTAAATGCAGCCCTTAGCTCGACAGTACTTGCGTTATTTACAATTATCATGTATCGCAAGTAATATCGATTACCAGGTCTCACCACGTGGAGGTTGCTGCATCTGGAGACCCGCGGGCTAACGCTGACTCTACTTTAAAATCCGCGTTCGCGAGTTAATCTGATCGAATTTTCGAACAAACAAAACAAAGTCCACAGTAGGACTTTTAATCGCGTTCGCGAGCTCGCGTAAGTGCTAGGAAAACGGATGACTCTAAGGGTTGAAATTCGAAATGACATGAACTATCGACTAATACGGATCCCTACGCTAAACGATTCACAGGACCCTAGTCAATAGCTATGTACAACACTACTAGGTGGAACCGTTCGTGTATCCCGAATCTCGAACCAAAATGAAGTCCTTGACGTGGACTTTAAATCGCGAACGGACACTTACGCGAGTATTAGAAAAACGGTGACTCTACTCTAATATCCGCGATCCCGATTCGTTATATCTTTCCGCATCGGGAGAGACCTTCAGGCTTCTCAGCTCACTGGAAGCGTTTAAAGCCCCGCTGACGGAAAGCTCCACCGTCCGGAAACACCGTCAGCTTGTGATATAACGGGGATTTATTAAGCACGACTGTTCGTGCGTTCCGAGTTTCGAACGAAAATAAAAAAAAAAAAGAAAAAGAAAAAATAAAAAATAACTTCGATAAAACTAAATCGCGTCCGCGGGTACGCGAAAGAAACAATGACTCTACTCTACAATTCGCGTTTTCGGCATAAAAAGCAATCAAACGAAATTTAATCGCGCCCGCGAACACCCACGCCTGTGCCAGCCGACACGCGCGCGAGTGTTCTTCCTATCCTACCCGTATCGCGTAAAAATCCATGATGTTCCTACGATAACCCCCCCAACAACCACCCAATCACCCCTCAAAAATCTCGACAAACCCTCAAAAAACCCCCAAAATCCCTCGACGTCCCTCGGCGTCCCACGATGATCCCTCGGCGTCCCTCGATGATCCCTCGTCGTCCCACGGCGTCCCTCGACGGTCCCTCGACGTCCCTCGATGATCCCTCGACGATACCTAAAAAGAAAAAGAGAAAGAGCAGAAAACAGAAAAGAAAGAAAATAAAAGAAAAGAAAGAAAATAAAAGAAAAGAAAGACGGAGACCCGCACAGAAGCCCGCACCCATAGGCCGGCCCCTCCTATGGGTCCCACCCGAGACTTACAAATAGTAATTAATAAAAGTAAATACATATAAATAAGAACGACAGTAAAGTATTCTGTGCGTTTTAATTATAAATCAATAGCAAAGTGACCCACCATAGAGCTTTACACGATGCTCAGAGAGCAACCCGCCAAAAGGCCCACACCCACAGGCCCCTCCTATGGGTCCCACCCGAGATTTATAAATAATAATTGATAAAACTAAATACATATAAATATGAATGGACAGTAAAGTTTTCTGTGCGTTTCAATTATAAATCAATAGCATATCTATTAATCGGTAGTATATACGATAGTACATGTATATAATCGTTACAACGTCGCTAAAAATGTCATTAAAAATTAAAATTTAATTAAATTTATTAAATTTATAAATTTTAAATAAATTTTGATTGAATTTAAATGCAGCCCTTAGCTCGACAGTACTTGCGTTATTTACAATTATCATGTATCGCAAGTAATATCGATTACCAGGTCTCACCACGTGGAGGTTGCTGCATCTGGAGACCCGCGGGCTAACGCTGACTCTACTTTAAAATCCGCGTTCGCGAGTTAATCTGATCGAATTTTCGAACAAACAAAACAAAGTCCACAGTAGGACTTTTAATCGCGTTCGCGAGCTCGCGTAAGTGCTAGGAAAACGGATGACTCTAAGGGTTGAAATTCGAAATGACATGAACTATCGACTAATACGGATCCCTACGCTAAACGATTCACAGGACCCTAGTCAATAGCTATGTACAACACTACTAGGTGGAACCGTTCGTGTATCCCGAATCTCGAACCAAAATGAAGTCCTTGACGTGGACTTTAAATCGCGAACGGACACTTACGCGAGTATTAGAAAAACGGTGACTCTACTCTAATATCCGCGATCCCGATTCGTTATATCTTTCCGCATCGGGAGAGACCTTCAGGCTTCTCAGCTCACTGGAAGCGTTTAAAGCCCCGCTGACGGAAAGCTCCACCGTCCGGAAACACCGTCAGCTTGTGATATAACGGGGATTTATTAAGCACGACTGTTCGTGCGTTCCGAGTTTCGAACGAAAATAAAAAAAAAAAAGAAAAAGAAAAAATAAAAAATAACTTCGATAAAACTAAATCGCGTCCGCGGGTACGCGAAAGAAACAATGACTCTACTCTACAATTCGCGTTTTCGGCATAAAAAGCAATCACACGAAATTTAATCGCGCCCGCGAACACCCGCGCCTGTGCCAGCCGACACGCGCGCGAGTGTTCTTCCTATCCTACCCGTATCGCGTAAAAATCCATGATGTTCCTGCGATAACCCCCCCCAACAACCTCCCAATCACCCCTCAAAAATCTCGACAAATCCCCAAAAACCCCCAAAAATCCTCCAAAATCCCTCGACGTCCCTCGGCGTCCCACGATGATCCCTCGGCGTCCCTCGATGATCCCTCGTCGTCCCACGGCGTCCCTCGACGGTCCCTCGACGTCCCTCGATGATCCCTCGACGATACCTAAAAAGAAAAAGAGAAAGAGCAGAAAACAGAAAAGAAAGAAAATAAAAGAAAAGAAAGAAAATAAAAGAAAAGAAAGAAAATAAAAGAAAAGAAAGAAAATAAAAGAAAAGAAAGACGGAGACCCGCACAGAAGCCCGCACCCATAGGCCGGCCCCTCCTATGGGTCCCACCCGAGACTTACAAATAGTAATTAATAAAAGTAAATACATATAAATAAGAACGACAGTAAAGTATTCTGTGCGTTTTAATTATAAATCAATAGCAAAGTGACCCACCATAGAGCTTTACACGATGCTCAGAGAGCAACCCGCCAAAAGGCCCACACCCACAGGCCCCTCCTATGGGTCCCACCCGAGATTTATAAATAATAATTGATAAAAGTAAATACATATAAATATGAATGGACAGTAAAGTTTTCTATGCGTTACAATTATAAATCAATAGCATATTTATTAATCGATAGTATATACGATAATACATCTATATAATCGTTACAACGTTGCTAAGAATGTCATACTGTTTAAATATTAATAAATTATATTTCATGTATATCGTATATTGTTTAAATGTTAGTAATTTATATTATATTCAATTTATTTTTATTATATTTATAATATTTATATTATTATTTAATATATTCACATAATGAATATATTAAATAATAAAACAATTTTTAAGTAATGAGATATGAACAATATGGAAAAATTTAATTAAATTTATTAAATTTATAAATTTTAAATAAATTTTGATTGAATTTAAATGCAGCCATTAGCTCGACATTACTTGCGTTATTTACAATGAAATCATATATCGCAAGTAATATCGATTACCAGGTCTCACCACATGGAGGTTGCTGCATATGGAGACCCACGGGCTAAAGACTCTACTGTAATATAAATTATTTTGGAATTATGTGAAATCATTTATATATAACATCATTATTACAACATATTCATTAATAATTATCATAATTTGGAAAAAGAAAGAAGAAACAAACGCGAAACGAATCACAAATTTTTTTCTAATCAATCGCGATTAGACGAAAATTTATGAATCCGTTTGATATCGACCTACATACCCGGTAAAGAATAGAGCCCTTCATATGGAATTCTATTCCCTTTAAACTAACGTGGACACACCGCGCATAATGTACATTAAATTAAAAATACAACGATACGCTTAACATACGCATGTAATACATCTATAATACACATTATATATAATAAGCCTATAATATATATATATATATTACGCCTATAATATATATATATTACGCCTATAATATATATAATACGCTTATATTACACCTTATATATAACACTCATATAACACACCTTATATATAACACGCTTATAATATATTTATAATTCACCTATAATATGTATAATGCGCCTATAATACACCTTATACATAAAATTATGCATTACATTTAATATTATTTCATAATAAGAATATCTAATATTATATAGGTACCATCTTAATATTCATCAAACGACAAAAATAATATAATGTTTGGTCGCATTATATATATTATCTTATCATCTTATTATTAACATATAATTATATACTTCGTATGATGAATTATATCTTCATATGATGTGGCTACCTGTGAACATAAAACATCTAAACCATTTCATGATTATTAAACAAGAAGCAATCGAAATAATGTTTGAATTTCTTATAATAAATCAGCAATCATCTGTGAACATAAAACACGTAGACCATTTCATGATTATTAAACAGGAAGCAATCGAAATAATGTATGAAATATCTAAACCATTTCATGATTATTAAACAAGAAGCAATCGAAACAATTAGTAAATTTTATATAATGAACGAACATCCTATGAACATAAGAAATTTATATAATTTTATTACTTTCTGGAAAAAAAATATATTAAAATATGAGTTATTTTATACCTATGCACTCACAGAAACACGTACATATTCACACACTCTCACGAACGAAAAGAACAACCAACGAAGTCTTGAATCAGATCTTGCCGAATTAGATGATATTTCCTAAAACAGAAATCAACTCTGTCTGGATCGATTAAACATTTTTTAAATACTTCAAATGAATAAAAATAAATAATTGCAAACGATTCATCCTCAGATTGCTTCTTTATTTTCTATAAGTCCAATTCTTCATTCGAGTCCATGATAATTAGCATTTGAAAAATCTGAAACACAAATCTATTTTACGTAAGGTATTCATAATATTTAACGATATATTTAAATGTCATATACTATGATAGTATGACGAATCTTGAAATATTACTTCCAACTCGGAAGGGTTAATAGGATGCCTTTCTGTAACAGAAAACTATATAAAAACGCATGTGTGTAAAGACAAAATTATATCTACAATCCATGGCTAATCATTTTCATAATTTTGATAATTTAATAAATTAAAAATTTTATATGCATATATTTAGCCATAGATTGTAATGCTGAAATAAAAGGAAAGAAAAATTAGCATTGAATATGTAGAATTTTCGATGCATTAGAAAAAAATGTTCTACATTCAAATAAAAATATAATATATATATGCAACTAATTAAGACAATTACAGATACATGTTATAAATTATTCAAGATACGTTATAAAAAAAAAAGAAAAAGAATTGTGAATATCTCACAATATTTAAGAATTAAACCGCGTTAAAAAGAAAAAAGAAGCAAGAAAAGTAGCAAACATATACTGCACCTTGTTTCGTATTACAAAATGCATACGCAATTTTGTATACTGCCATAAACATATCCATAACGAGATCAAATCTATATTTAATCGATAAAATACATATATCTTATATTATTACGTTTATACTAACGCGAAATATGCAGTTACATCAAGTGTCTCATGTACACATTGCATCGTTTACATGTAAGACACTTTTTATCTATTAAATTATAAAAAATATATTAATACGATTTCACAATTTTAGAACCATGTATTTTGTATATGTATATGAAATAGAAAAATATTACTCATATTTGAAAAAAAAAAGATTTAATATATTCTTGCATATTAATGCTTATGAATTTATTTTTCGTCGCCACTGCTTGTTTTAACGCAGATCCTGACTTCCCTATAATTACATCAAGTCTTATAGATTTTTAATCAGAATAATTAGAATCTGTATAATAAAATAATGATGGTTACGATATATGAGTTGTTTTACAACTCGTGGTTATCATAGAAAAAAAAAAAATTTAATATTATTCTGAAATAAAAATCTATAAGCTTGAGTATCTCAGGTGCATTCCTGAATGCAGGCCTGTCCCTATTCTAAACTATTTTCATCACCCACTCCTGAGTGGGGCAGCCTTTTCGTTCGTTTCATTTATATACCAAGGCTTATGCATTTTTATTCCACAAAATAATTATATTTATTTGATATATTATATAATCAAAATATATATTTTTATGTATCTACAAAGTCTTTCATTTGATAATCACGTTTAAATAATGTGGAATAAAAATGTATACCCTTGACATATATTATGCACTCCTGAGTGCAAGGCTGTTCATTTCAATATCTCATATCGCTCGCACAATAAGATTTATACATTTCTAATCAGAAAGATACAAAAGTTTCTTTTCATTCATTTGCACTCTACTTAATTATAAATATACGTATTGTATTAGGAAAAGAGTATGAATTATTCTTGATTTATTTATTAGATTAATTACGTTTCTTTGAAAGAAAAATTATGAGAGTAAAAAATTTTAATATTTATTAATTATATAATTTCATTTATTATATTTAATTCAATATATACGAGTGCATTTTCTATTATGTATTTTTGTATCTTTCTGAACGAGAAATGTATATCCTTACTGTAATATGTTCATCTGCATTCCTGAATGCAGGCATGTACTTACTGTGAACCTATCATATGCACTCCTGAGTGCAGGCAAGCCATTTCAATCGTTTCGTTTATATACCAAGACTTATCCATTTTTTATTCCAAAAATAAAAATACTTCCTCTTTCTCTTCCTCTCTCCCTCTCTCTCTCTCTCTCTCTCTCTCTCTCTCATATATATACCTATTAATTCTCTCATTTCATATTCATTTGTTGATACATTTTGGAATAAAAATGGATACCCTTGACATATTGTAATATGCACTCCTGAGTGCTGGCTGCCATTCATTTCGTTTTATTCATCCAGCAAGACTTACACATTTCTCATAAGAATGATTCTAAGTATGTCTTTTGATTTAATTGCACTGTTTAAATATAATTAAATTATTATAAATGGAATAAAATAATAGTTGAAAAGTATATTGAGAAATATTTAAATATTTGTTCATTAAGTATTTTTATCAGTGCTTTCGTTCATTTATTTACTTTTGATCATTCTGAATGAGAAATGTGTATCCTTACTATGATATATTCATCTGCATTCCTGAATGCAGGTATATTATCCTTTCTCGTTGTCAATCATCAAGTCTTGTAGATTTTTAATCAGAATAATCAGAATAATTAGAATAAGCAAAATAATTAGAATAAGAGGAATAATCAGAATAATGAAAGTCTGATTACAAAAGGATGATGATGATGATGATGATGATGATGATGATGATAATGATAATGGTGATGAGGATAATGTAAAATCAGGAAATTTTACATTATTTACCGCATATGGGCCATTGGGCGACCCGCGGTAGTACTGTGTTGACATGAAGTATGAAGTATGTATATATCTCGTATATATACATACGCATTATGCAGTTATGAAAATAAAAAGGGAAAAGAAAAAGTATCTGATTATTCTGAATTAAAAATCAACATGCTTGGGTAATCCATATGCACTCCTCCTGAGTGCCAATGCTGCTGCAGGCCAACGGACGTCCACAGAATAATTAACGAGCGTGACTCTAGTTTACTAATTAAAAATCTAACAAATGACTCTACTTTATTTACTTTAAAACTTTAAAATGCAATGACTCGACTTTAATATAAAATTTCAAAAGGGTGGGCGACTCGACTTTAATTTAAAAGGGTGGGCGACTCGACTTTAAATAAAAGAAGAAAAAAAATCAAATGCAAGGGGGACAAAAAGGCAATACTTTAAAATGAAAAATTGACTCTACTTTTTAAAATGAAAATCTCAATGACTCGACTTTACTTTAAGAAAATAAAATAAATTGCAAAGACTCTATTAATTAAGTAATTACATTGAAAAAGCTTGACTCTAATTAGCAAAGAATACCGTACGCGGGTGCGGAACGCCGTAGGCAAGGAGATGAAATGGTTCATCATCTCCAGTCATCAGGAACAAACTACTACTACTACTACTACGAGCATAAGTGTCAATGTGGTAAAAGGGGTAAATGGGATTTTGATAAGACCACGAGCCATTAACGAAGGGTTCGGATAAGCCGACCACCTTCGAAAAATGGCTCGTAGTCGATAGTTGCCCTCTTGAGCCACAGTTTGTGGGGGCCTCTTCGGCACATGGCCACTTCTTGCTTCGTGCCCTGACCACTGCATCGGAGCATTCCCTGCGTGCGACGCACGAAAAGTTTACGCGTCGTAAAAACGCCCTACCGTTCGAAGCAACGCACCCACGAAAATTGACATGCCTCAGTGGTTTGTGCTATAAGAAATGAAATCGTCCCTAATCGATAAAACCGACCTAATCCCGACCTAATACCGATCTGATATCTCACATTACGCAACAAGTCTCAAACCGCTCGTGTTAACGCGCGCATTTTTTAACGAGACGCTATAGACGCGAGCTGAAAAGAGTTGGGAAGTAAACAACACTGGTTAGCTGGTTGTTTTTTTTTTGTTCTTTATTTAGCTTAACCTAACGAGCGGTAAGTGCTTGCGACGTAATGTATCGATTTCTTCTAAATAGTAAAACCACTGAGGCATGGCAAAATTCGCGAATGCATCACCCCAAACGGCACTGACGAATCCCAACGCGTATCCTTAACTGCGTTTCCTAATCTACCTGGGTGCGTCTCGATTTTCTAATGATATTTATTTATTTATTAATACTTGACCGATGTACCGTTAAAGCTATCCTAGCCTGTGGACGATCAATGGACTCAAAGAGTCCACCGACCGTGCACATTTACACAGGCACATTTAATCGAATGCTCCAGCAGACATAATATTCATTCTAATTCGATGAACCTATTACAAACTAATATTAACTGCTTGCATGTAAAATATGAAAAATGTTTCGGTAAATAGTTAAGAAAAAGAATATATATATATATATATACATATATTATATTATATTATATTATATTATATTATATTATATATATAGATTCGTAAATATTTAAAGAATCGCGAAATGCAAGCGTTAATTTATAACTAAGTATAGAACAAGTTCGAAATACTTTGCCAAGTTCAAAAGATATGGGATGCGATCTAATGTTCTCAATGGGTGCAAAGTTTTTTCGAACTGTTTTATACTGATGCATCGCGCGAAGCTTCAGCAAAATATCTTTAAAAAAAAAAAATAAAAAAAGTAAAAGAATAAGAGATCATTCAGATGAACTGAAGGATCGTAAAAATTTGCTGAAACTTCGCGAATCCCCGTAGACGGGACTTCCCACTCCTGAGTGAGAATCGGATCCAACGTCTTCCGGTCGCTACCTACTTATATAGTTTTCACATTCACTCAGAAAAGGTATGCTACCTGCCTGCCTATCACCTATATTTAAAAAGTGCAAAGCATTCACACCAACACACACACTCCACGGTTCTCTCACATACCACCGGGGTGCAAAGGCCTACACTAGAGAGCATGCCCCGGGGCACCTCCGACACCCCAGTTCAACCGCGTATTTTTCTAATATATTATGAGTACGTACCAATTGCTGTAATCGGCTGTCAAGGCTAATGATTATTGCATATATGACTAAAGCAAAAATACTAGTACGTTACTAGTATACGCATGGATACTAGTAATACGTACGAGTATTTATAATTTTCCACAGAAAAATGTGGTAACTATATGCAAAACGGTATTCAATATAATAATATATTTATATTTATTTATTATTAATTAAAAAGTTAGGTCGCGAAACGATGTACAATGCACCACCTAAGACGCACATACAGGTGCAAGGTACATCGTTGCAATCACCAGCACAATGACAGCCGCCAAAAGGAAATCTAAAATTTTTATATAACTAACCCACGCTAAAGTTTCTCACCCATACGAGTAACACCTGGGTTAACGCATGGATGAGAACGCAGAAGCACGGGGGGGAGAAACGGGTATTAGTATGATTAGAGCTGAAAATCCTGATCTAAAAAAATTATTAACTTATAAACTAGGCCTAAGCGGGCTATGACTCTACGAGAAAATTATTTATTGAAAAATTGAATTTATTGAAAAATTTACTTTATTGAAAAATTTACTTTATTGAAAAATTTACTTTATTGAAAAATTTACTTTATTGAAAAATTTAATTTATATATTAAAAAACAACCTCGGACGATTCCTTTCATTAAATGGCTGTTCTAATTAAAGAACGGGGATTATGATCCGCCATTTAACTGACAGAATCTATCCGTCGCGAAAGGGGTTTGTCTTCTTGCTCATTTATTTGTATATCGATATATCGAAATATCGAAGCAAATCGCGATTAAATAAACTAAGTACGAAGCAATGCATTTAACGTAAACCACGTTATAATGCTTTTATTTGTACGAAATCGGGTAAATTAATACCCGATTTCATTACTAATATCGCGAGCAAAGACGGGTAAAAAAAAGTGCTAATTAACAGCACCGTTAATTAAACGATTTTGAGACAAGAAGACCCTAGCCTGACATAAATATATACATATATACAAATAAAAAATTGGCAATAAAATAGTTAACTACACATATAGGGAACCACTCGTGAATAAAATCAAAAGATTTTAATCACGGACACTTTTGCTCGTTTTGAACGATACACATCTACGAATACAACCAGTAACCCGTGCCGATATGGACCTTTCATCCTCGACATGATGGGCACCGGAGGAACTTAAAAATTTTTCACTTACTACTTGAGAAGTTCTGCGATGGCTCCAAAACACTCGTCCCCCTCGACGTAGGTCGAACGACGTCGTGAAGTTGGTTGAAATTGCGTATGTTCTGTAATTAAAATCGTACAGAAAAAGATTAATTATATGTTTCATATATAAAGAATATCTTTGATGAATGTGAAAATGATCAAAAAATATTTGATTTCGATGATGAATGAGAAGTAACGATTAGAATAAAGAAATTATACTTACGCGTAATGGTATCCAGACGAAGCATTACATTCGTCGTTAAAGATGCAGAGGATGAAATTTTTTAAATTCACACTTTCGACCATTACAATATTTTATCGCGAACGCAATCCTCTTCCACCGTTTTGGCCGAAAGTGTGTTTAATGATTCTAACAACGCGGGACGAACAAATGGTTTTAACAAGAATATGACATTAATTCTTGTTTTTTTGTTTTATTAACGCGACCGAGAAATTTTAATCGACGAACAACACTGACTCTAATTCGCGATTTTAATTTATTTTATTTTATCTGATTTTTAAAGCAACTCGTTCGGTTGCAAAACAAATCAAACTACATTTCGCACAAGCACTGACTCTAAGATCGCATTGCGCGCGATCAACAACTGAAGACCTGTTGAAGAAAAAATTGTTAAAACAAGCTGTGGCTTTCGCTTTTATAATTTATTTCGTATTAAATATTATTTATATCGATTAAAAAATATTAAATATCATATATCATATTATTCAAAGTACATGATCTAAAATTGTGAACTCGTATTACATCCTTTGCATGCCATAATATTAAAAAGATAACATTCAAAGGATGTAACTGCAAAAATTGTAAGCTATATTGTAATAAATCAATATGTAAAAGCAAACGATCAAAAAATCGCGTTGTATATATCGTTTAAAAATGGATATGATCGCGATATGGGATATGTTCACGGAAATATAGTAATTGCGTGGATACCTATAAATCGGAATAGATATAGCATCGAAGTAAAACTAGACGAGGTGCTGTAAAAATTAAAATTAATAACATTTGTAATATTTAATTAAGCGATTAAACGTATCTTGAAATTTTATTCTATTTTAATTTAACTCTAATGAAATTTGTATTATTCTCGGTGCTACTCAATATTCTTTAAATCCAATGTAAAATATATTGCAAAAATTTTTTACGCATTAAAATTTTAACAAAAATATTTTCTAATGCACCGAACGTCAGCCTTTGGCCCGGTAGTGCGTACGTTGTATTATGTAAAAAACATAAACGTTCGCAATACCGACTACCGGATCTCACCACATGGAGGTAGCTGCGTATGGAGATCCATTTATAAATTTATCAAAATCCAAGAGTTATTATTAATATAGAATAAAATTGATTAAATTTATAAGTAAATATGTATATGTATATAACCGCGTATATAACCTGTAAATGCATTCTTGTTATTAAACGCAACAAATGCTACGTTCATCAAACTCTAATATGATTTAAAATGAGATTAATAATCCTTAAGTGATTAATAAATGAAGTTTATAAAATATATAGACTTACGTGTCCGTACGGGACGATTGCGTGTCCAATATTATTTCTGCTGTCCCACGTAGTTGTCTTCTTATAGTTCGTAAATTGTTAAAGTCAAGAAAAGGATCGTTTATATTTTGATGTGCAAGGCCAATTAATCCTCCGAAAAAATTTTATAGTATCTAAATATTTAATCGGATTTATTTTAAGTTTTTCGCGAGTTCCCGTATATTTAATGTTTAAACGAATGTACTATTGTTTAAATATTATTATATTATACCCGTGTGCAATAGTGATTGTTTAAATAATTATTCGATTACCGAAAGTATTAATTTCTAAGTTCTCGCGTTTAGATTTAGAGAGTCTCGATGTTTACTCGTCGAAGTAGAAAGTTAAACTGACTCGGTTATTGTCAAAGTAAAGAAAAGAAAAGTTTATGTTTTTGATGTGCAAGGCCAATTAATCCTCCGAAAAAATTTTGTAGTGTCGAAATATTTAAACGATATTATTATAAGTTTTTCGCGAGTTCCAGTACTTTTAATGTTTAAACGAATGTGCTATTGTTTAAATATTATTATATTATACCCGTGTACAATAGTGATTGTTTAAATAATTATTCGATTACCGAAAGTATTAATTTCTAAGTTCTCGCGTTTAGATTTAGAGAGTCTCGATGCTTACTCGTCGAAGTGCAAAGTTAAACTGACTCGGTTATTGTCAAAGTTAAGAAAAGAAACGTTTATGTTTTTGATGTGCAAGGCCAATTAATCCTCCGAAAAAATTTTGTAGTATCGAAATATTTAAACGATATTATTATAAGTTTCTCGCGCGTTCCAGTATTTTTAATGTTTAAACGAATGTACTATTGTTTAAATATTATTATATTATACCCGTGTACAATAGTGATTGTTTAAATAATTAATAAATTGTCGAAAGTACAAAAATTAAGTTCTCGCGTTTAGTTTTAGAGAGTCCCGATTTTTACTCGTCGAAGTGCAAAGTTAAACTAACTCGGTTATTGTCAAAGTTAGTGAAAGACCGTTTATGATTATATTATGCAAGGTCAATTACCACGAAATAGAATTTAAAGTATCAAAAAATTTAGTAGAAATTATTTTGAATTTCTCGCGAGTTTTAGTCGTTTCAATGTTTAAACGAATGTATTGTTATTTAATTATTAATTAATTGTAACCGTGTACATTAATGATTGTTTAAATAATTATTAAATTACAGAAGTTGTTAATATTTAAGTTCTCGCGTCTAGATTTGTAGAGTCGAGATGCTTACTCGTCGAAGTGCAAAGTTAAACTGACTCGGTTATTGTCAAAGTCCAAAAAAAGTATTCTCGCTTAAAAATCGACGATGAATCGAACCAAAAAATAAAAATAAAACATTCACGAATATATCTCCGAAGAGATTTATTCGTGGTTACTCAAAATGCTCTTTCACTATTAATTAATTACAACCGTATCGCTCGTGCCGATTCGGACCATTCATCCTCGACATGATTGAGCGATCGGAGGGACTTTAAAAATTCACTCACTACTTATGAAGTTCTGCGATGGCTCCAAAACACTCGTCCGCGATTTAGGTCGAAATTGAGGGTGGACGATTCGTAGGTGGTTGAAGATGAGGTAGGTCGACGTCGAAGTTGGTCGAGACAATCCTCTTCGATGATGCACTGACTCTATTACGCGATAGTTATTCTTTAAACGGACGGTCACTGACTCTACTTCGCGAAACTCTATTGTCTTATTTATATATACGGTCTGTGCGACCGTTAAAAAAGTATTAAACTTTGCGAACAAACACTGACTCTAACGACTGCATTGCACGCAGTCGATGCAAAAACAATTCGATTAATTCTTTGCTACGCGCGCGAATTGCAATGAAGTCTGAAACAGAAAAATATAAACGATCTAATTAGTATCACTGTTATAATGAAAAATTTTATAAATTATTCAAGATATCTATGATATAGAAATATACTTACTTTAACTCTTCGTTGATGCGTGCAAGAAAGACATCCTGAGAGAACTTCGATGATCGCTCGTCCGAATCCAATGGAAGACTGATCCAGTAGCCGTTTCTCTTCATATTTATGTTTATATTATGCAGAGTCAATTACCGCGAGAAAAAATTTTTATGTTTTGGAATATTTAACCGAATTTATTTTAAGTTTCTCGTGAGTTACCGTCTTTTTAATGTTTAAACGAATGTACTATTGTTTAATTATTAGTTAATTGTACCCGTGTACATTAATGATTGTTTAAATAATTAATAAATTATCGAAAACTACTAACTTTTAAGTTCTCGCGTTGAGATTTAGAGAGTCTCGATGTTTACTCGTCGAAGTAGAAAGTTAAACTGACTCGGTTATTGTCAAAGTTAAGAAAAGAAACGTTTATGTTGTTGATGTGCAAAGCCGATTACTCCTCCGAAAAAATTTTATAGTATCAAAATATTTAAACCGATATTATATTAAGTTTCTCGCGCGTTTCCGTATTTTTAATGTTTAAACGAATGTACTATTGTTTAAATATTATTATATTATACCCGTGTACAATAGTGATTGTTTAAATAATTATTCGATTACCGAAAGTATTAATTTCTAAGTTCTCGCGTTTAGATTTAGAGAGTCGAGATGCTTACTCGTCGAAGTGCAAAGTTAAACTGACTCGGTTATTGTCAAAGTTAAGAAAAGAAACGTTTATGTTTTTGATGTGCAAGGCCAATTAATCCTCCGAAAAAATTTTATAGTATCGAAATATTTAAACGATATTATTTTAAGTTTTTCGCGAGTTCCAGTATTATTAATGTTTAAACGAATGTGCTATTGTTTAAATATTATTATATTATACCCGTGTACAATAGTGATTGTTTAAATAATTATTCGATTACCGAAAGTATTAATTTCTAAGTTCTCGCGTTTAGATTTAGAGAGTCGAGATGCTTACTCGTCGAAGTGCAAAGTTAAACTGACTCGGTTATTGTCAAAGTTAAGAAAAGAAACGTTTATGTTTTTGATGTGCAAGGCCAATTAATCCTCCGAAAAAATTTTATAGTATCGAAATATTTAAACGATATTATTTTAAGTTTTTCGCGAGTTCCAGTATTATTAATGTTTAAACGAATGTGCTATTGTTTAAATATTATTATATTATACCCGTGTACAATAGTGATTGTTTAAATAATTATTCGATTACCGAAAGTATTAATTTCTAAGTTTTCGCGTTTAGATTTAGAGAGTCGAGATGCTTACTCGTCGAAGTGCAAAGTTAAACTGACTCGGTTATTGTCAAAGTTAAGAAAAGAAACGTTTATGTTTTTGATGTGCAAGGCCAATTAATCCTCCGAAAAAATTTTATAGTATCGAAATATTTAAACGATATTATTTTAAGTTTTTCGCGAGTTCCAGTATTATTAATGTTTAAACGAATGTGCTATTGTTTAAATATTATTATATTATACCCGTGTACAATAGTGATTGTTTAAATAATTATTCGATTACCGAAAGTATTAATTTCTAAGTTTTCGCGTTTAGATTTAGAGAGTCGAGATGCTTACTCGTCGAAGTGCAAAGTTAAACTGACTCGGTTATTGTCAAAGTTAAGAAAAGAAACGTTTATGTTTTTGATGTGCAAGGCCAATTAATCCTCCGAAAAAATTTTATAGTATCGAAATATTTAAACGATATTATTTTAAGTTTTTCGCGAGTTCCAGTATTATTAATGTTTAAACGAATGTGCTATTGTTTAAATATTATTATATTATACCCGTGTACAATAGTGATTGTTTAAATAATTATTCGATTACCGAAAGTATTAATTTCTAAGTTCTCGCGTTTAGATTTAGAGAGTCGAGATGCTTACTCGTCGAAGTGCAAAGTTAAACTGACTCGGTTATTGTCAAAGTTAAGAAAAGAAACGTTTATGTTTTTGATGTGCAAGGCCAATTAATCCTCCGAAAAAATTTTATAATATCTAAATAATTAAACGATATTATTTTAAGTTTCTCGCGCGTTCCCGTATTTTTAATGTTTCAACGAATGTACTATTGTTTAAATATTATTATATTATACCCGTGTACAATAATGATTGCACATAATCGTGCAATCATGTACATAATCGTGTACATAATCCCGTGTACATAATCGTTACAACGTCGCTAAGAATGTCATTAAAAATTAAAATTTAATTAAATTTATCAAATTTATAAATTTTAAATAAATTTTGATTGAATGTAAATGCAGCCCTTAGCTCGACAGTACTTGCGTTATTTACAATTATCATGTATCGCAAGTAATATCGATTACCAGGTCTCACCACGTGGAGGTTGCTGCATCTGGAGACCCGCGGGCTAACGCTGACTCTACTTTAAAATCCGCGTTCGCGAGTTAATCTGATCGAATTTTCGAACAAACAAAACAAAGTCCACAGTAGGACTTTTAATCGCGTTCGCGAGCTCGCGTAAGTGCTAGGAAAACGGATGACTCTAGGGGTTGAAATTCGAAATGACATGAACTATCGACTAATACGGATCCCTACGCTAAACGATTCACAGGACCCTAGTCAATAGCTATGTACAACACTACTAGGTGGAACCGTTCGTGTATCCCGAATCTCGAACCAAAATGAAGTCCTTGACGTGGACTTTAAATCGCGAACGGACACTTACGCGAGTATTAGAAAAACGGTGACTCTACTCTAATATCCGCGATCCCGATTCGTTATATCTTTCCGCATCGGGAGAGACCTTCAGGATTCTCAGCTCACTGGAAGCGTTTAAAGCCCCGCTGACGGAAAGCTCCACCGTCCGGAAACACCGTCAGCTTGTGATATAACGGGGATTTATTAAGCACGACTGTTCGTGCGTTCCGAGTTTCGAACGAAAATAAAAAAAAAAAAGAAAAAGAAAAAATAAAAAATAACTTCGATAAAACTAAATCGCGTCCGCGGGTACGCGAAAGAAACAATGACTCTACTCTACAATTCGCGTTTTCGGCATAAAAAGCAATCACACGAAATTTAATCGCGCCCGCGAACACCCGCGCCTGTGCCAGCCGACACGCGCGCGAGTGTTCTTCCTATCCTACCCGTATCGCGTAAAAATCCATGATGTTCCTACGATAACCCCCCCAACAACCACCCAATCACCCCTCAAAAATCTCGACAAACCCCCAAAAAACCCCCAAAATCCCTCGACGTCCCTCGGCGTCCCACGATGATCCCTCGGCGTCCCTCGATGATCCCTCGTCGTCCCACGGCGTCCCTCGACGGTCCCTCGACGTCCCTCGATGATCCCTCGACGATACCTAAAAAGAAAAAGAGAAAGAGCAGAAAACAGAAAAGAAAGAAAATAAAAGAAAAGAAACAAAATAAAAGAAAAGAAAGAAGGAGACCCGCACAGAAGCCCGCACCCATAGGCCGGCCCCTCCTATGGGTCCCACCCGAGACTTACAAATAGTAATTAATAAAAGTAAATACATATAAATAAGAACGACAGTAAAGTATTCTGTGCGTTTTAATTATAAATCAATAGCAAAGTGACCCACCATAGAGCTTTACACGATGCTCAGAGAGCAACCCGCCAAAAGGCCCACACCCATAGGCCCCTCCTATGGGTCCCACCCGAAACTTATAAATAATAATTAATAAAAGTGAATACATATAAATAGGAATGACAGTAAAGTTTTCGATGCGTTTCAATTATAAATCAATAGCAAAGAGAGCCAACATAGAGCTTTACTTGATGCTCATAGAGCAGCCCGCCAAAAGGCCCTCACCCATAGGCCCCTCCTATGGGTCCCACCCGAAACTTATAAATAATAATTAATAAAAGTAAATACATATAAATAGGAATGACAGTAAATTTTTCTATGCGTTACAATTATAAATCAATAGCATATTTATTAATCGATAGTATATACGATAATACATCTATATAATCGTTACAACGTTGCTAAGAATGTCATACTGTTTAAATATTAATAAATTATATTTCATGTATATCGTATATTGTTTAAATGTTAGTAATTTATATTATATTCAATTTATTTTTATTATATTTATAATATTTATATTATTATTTAATATATTCACATAATGAATATATTAAATAATAAAACAATTTTTAAGTAATGAGATATGAACAATATGGAAAAATTTAATTAAATTTATTAAATTTATAAATTTTAAATAAATTTTGATTGAATTTAAATGCAGCCATTAGCTCGACATTACTTGCGTTATTTACAATGAAATCATATATCGCAAGTAATATCGATTACCAGGTCTCACCACATGGAGGTTGCTGCATATGGAGACCCACGGGCTAAAGACTCTACTGTAATATAAATTATTTTGGAATTATGTGAAATCATTTATATATAACATCATTATTATAACATATTCATTAATAATTATCATAATTTGGAAAAAGAAAGAAGAAACAAACGCGAAACGAATCACAAATTTTTTTCTAATCAATCGCGATTAGACGAAAATTTATGAATCCGTTTGATATCGACCTACATACCCGGTAAAGAATAGAGCCCTTCATATGGAATTCTATTCCCTTTAAACTAACGTGGACACACCGCGCATAATGTACATTAAATTAAAAATACAACGATACGCTTAACATACGCATGTAATACATCTATAATACACATTATATATAATAAGCCTATAATATATATATATATATATATATATATATATATATATATATTACGCCTATAATATATATATATTACGCCTATAATATATATAATACGCTTATATTACACCTTATATATAACACTCATATAACACACCTTATATATAACACACTTATAATACACCTTATATATAACACGCTTATAATATATATAAATAATACGCATATAATATATATAATGCGCCTATAATACACCTTATATATAAAATTATGCATTACATTTAATATTATTTCATAATAAGAATATCTAATATTATATAGATACCATCTTATTATCCATCAAACGACAAAAATAATATAATGTTTGGTCGCATTATATATATTATCTTATAATCTAATTATTAACATATAATTATATACTTCGCATGATGTATTATATCTTCATATGATGTGGTTACCTGTGAATATAAAACATCTAAACCATTTCATGATTATTAAACAAGAAGAAATCGAAATAATGTGTGAATTCCTTCTAATAAATCAGCAATCATCTTTGAACATAAAACATGTAAACCATTTCATGATTATTAAACAAGAAGAAATCGAAATAATGTGTGAATTTCTTATAATAAATCAGCAATCATCTTTGAACATAAAACATGTAAACCATTTCATGATTATTAAACAAGAAGAAATCGAAATAATGTGTGAATTTCTTATAATAAATCAGCAATCATCTTTGAACATAAAACATGTAAATCATTTGTTGATTATTAAACAGGAAGCAATCGAAATAATGTATGAAACATCTAAACCATTTCATGATTATTAAACAGGAAGCAATCGAAATAATGTATGAAACATTTAAACCATTTCATGATTATTAAACAAGAAGCAATCGATACAATTAGTAAATTTTATATAATGAACGAACAACCTATGGACATAAGAAATTTATATAATTTTATTACTTTCTGAAAATAAAAAATATATTAAAATATGAGTTATTTTATACATTATGCACCCACAGAAATACATACACATGCACACACTCTCACGAACGAAATGAACACCAATGAAGTCTTGAATCAGATCTTGCCGAATTGGATGATATTTCCTAAAACAGAAATAAACTTTGTTTAGATCGATTAAACATTTTTTAAATACTTCAAATGAATAAAAATAAATAATTGCAAACGATTCATCCTCAGATTGCTTCTTTATTTTCTATAAGTCCAATTCTTCATTCGAGTCCATTATAATTAGGATTTGAAAAACCTGAAACACAAAACTATTTTACATAAGGTATTCATAATATTTAACGATATATTTAAATGTTATATACTGTGACAGTATGACGAATCTTGAAATATTACTTCCAACTCGGAAGGGTTAATAGGATGCCTTTCTGTAACAGAAAACTATATAAAAACGCATGTGTGTAAAGACAAAATTATATCTACAATCCATGGCTAAACATTTTCAAATAAAAAAAAAAAATTAAAATATGAGTTGTTTTATACCTTATGCACCCACAGAAATACATACACATGCACACACTCTCACGAACAAAAAGAACACCAATGAAGTCTTGAATCAGATCTTGCCGAATTAGACGATATTTCCTAAAACAGAAATAAACTTTGTTTAGATCGATTAAACATTTTTTAAATACTTCAAATGAAAAAAAATAAATAATTGCAAACGATTCATCCTCAGATTGCTTCTTTATTTTCTATAAGTCCAATTCTTCATTCGAGTCCATAATAATTAGGATTTGAAAAACCTGAAACACAAAACTATTTTACATAAGGTATTCATAATATTTAACGATATATTTAAATGTTATATACTGTGACAGTATGACGAATCTTGAAATATTACTTCCAACTCGGAAGGGTTAATAGGATGCCTTTCTGTAACAGAAAACTATATAAAAACGCATGTGTGTAAAGACAAAATTATATCTACAATCCATGGCTAAACATTTTCAAATAAAAAATATATTAAAATATGAGTTATTTTATACCTTATGCACCCACAGAAATACATACATATGCACACACTCTCACGAACGAAAAGAACACCAATGAAGTCTTGAAACAGATCTTGCAGAATTAGATGATATTACCTAAAACAGAAATAAACTTTGTTTAGATCGATTAAACATTTTTTAAATATTTCAAATGAATAAAAATAAATAATTGCAAACGATTCATCCTCAGATTGCTTCTTTATTTTCTATAAGTCCAATTCTTCATTCGAGTCCATTATAATTAGGATTTGAAAAACCTGAAACACAAAACTATTTTACATAAGGTATTCATAATATTTAACGATATATTTAAATGTTATATACTGTGACAGTATGACGAATCTTGAAATATTACTTCCAACTCGGAAGGGTTAATAGGATGCCTTTCTGTAACAGAAAACTATATAAAAACGCATGTGTGTAAAGACAAAATTATATCTACAATCCATGGCTAAACATTTTCAAATAAAAAAAAAAAATTAAAATATGAGTTGTTTTATACCTTATGCACCCACAGAAATACATACACATGCACACACTCTCACGAACGAAAAGAACACCAATGAAGTCTTGAATCAGATCTTGCCGAATTAGACGATATTTCCTAAAACAGAAATAAACTTTGTTTAGATCGATTAAACATTTTTTAAATACTTCAAATGAAAAAAAATAAATAATTGCAAACGATTCATCCTCAGATTGCTTCTTTATTTTCTATAAGTCCAATTCTTCATTCGAGTCCATAATAATTAGGATTTGAAAAACCTGAAACACAAAACTATTTTACATAAGGTATTCATAATATTTAACGATATATTTAAATGTTATATACTGTGACAGTATGACGAATCTTGAAATATTACTTCCAACTCGGAAGGGTTAATAGGATGCCTTTCTGTAACAGAAAACTATATAAAAACGCATGTGTGTAAAGACAAAATTATATCTACAATCCATGGCTAAACATTTTCAAATAAAAAATATATTAAAATATGAGTTATTTTATACCTTATGCACCCACAGAAATACATACATATGCACACACTCTCACGAACGAAAAGAACACCAATGAAGTCTTGAAACAGATCTTGCAGAATTAGATGATATTTCCTAAAACAGAAATAAACTTTGGTTAGATCGATTAAACATTTTTTAAATACTTCAAATGAATAAAAATAAATAATTGCAAACGATTCATCCTCAGATTGCTTCTTTATTTTCTATAAGTCCAATTCTTCATTCGAGTCCATAATAATTAGGATTTGAAAAACCTGAAACACAAAACTATTTTACATAAGGTATTCATAATATTTAACGATATATTTAAATGTTATATACTGTGACAGTATGACGAATCTTGAAATATTACTTCCAACTCGGAAGGGTTAATAGGATGCCTTTCTGTAACAGAAAACTATATAAAAACGCATGTGTGTAAAGACAAAATTATATCTACAATCCATGGCTAAACATTTTCAAATAAAAAAAAAAATTAAAATATGAGTTGTTTTATACCTTATGCACCCGCAGAAATACATACATATGCACACACTCTCACGAACGAAAAGAACACCAATGAAGTCTTGAAACAGATCTTGCAGAATTAGATGATATTACCTAAAACAGAAATAAACTTTGTTTAGATCGATTAAACATTTTTTAAATATTTCAAATGAATAAAAATAAATAATTGCAAACGATTCATCCTCAGATTGCTTCTTTATTTTCTATAAGTCCAATTCTTCATTCGAGTCCATAATAATTAGGATTTGAAAAACCTGAAAAACAAAACTATTTTACATAAGGTATTCATAATATTTAACGATATATTTAAATGTTATATACTGTGACAGTATGACGAATCTTGAAATATTACTTCCAACTCGGAAGGGTTAATAGGATGCCTTTCTGTAACAGAAAACTATATAAAAACGCATGTGTGTAAAGACAAAATTATATCTACAATCCATGGCTAAACATTTTCAAATAAAAAAAAAAAATTAAAATATGAGTTGTTTTATACCTTATGCACCCACAGAAATACATACACATGCACACACTCTCACGAACGAAAAGAACACCAATGAAGTCTTGAATCAGATCTTGCCGAATTAGACGATATTTCCTTAAACAGAAATAAACTTTGTTTAGATCGATTAAACATTTTTTAAATACTTCAAATGAAAAAAAATAAATAATTGCAAACGATTCATCCTCAGATTGCTTCTTTATTTTCTATAAGTCCAATTCTTCATTCGAGTCCATAATAATTAGGATTTGAAAAACCTGAAAAACAAAACTATTTTACATAAGGTATTCATAATATTTAACGATATATTTAAATGTTATATACTGTGACAGTATGACGAATCTTGAAATATTACTTCCAACTCGGAAGGGTTAACAGGATGCCTTTCTGTAACAGAAAACTATATAAAAACGCATGTGTGTAAAGACAAAATTATATCTACAATCCATGGCTAAACATTTTCAAATAAAAAATATATTAAAATATGAGTTATTTTATACCTTATGCACCCACAGAAATACATACATATGCACACACTCTCACGAACGAAAAGAACACCAATGAAGTCTTGAAACAGATCTTGCAGAATTAGATGATATTACCTAAAACAGAAATAAACTTTGTTTAGATCGATTAAACATTTTTTAAATATTTCAAATGAATAAAAATAAATAATTGCAAACGATTCATCCTCAGATTGCTTCTTTATTTTCTATAAGTCCAATTCTTCATTCGAGTCCATAATAATTAGGATTTGAAAAACCTGAAACACAAAACTATTTTACATAAGGTATTCATAATATTTAACGATATATTTAAATGTTATATACTGTGACAGTATGACGAATCTTGAAATATTACTTCCAACTCGGAAGGGTTAATAGGATGCCTTTCTGTAACAGAAAACTATATAAAAACGCATGTGTGTAAAGACAAAATTATATCTACAATCCATGGCTAAACATTTTCAAATAAAAAAAAAAATTAAAATATGAGTTGTTTTATACCTTATGCACCCACAGAAATACATACACATGCACACACTCTCACGAACGAAATGAACACCAATGAAGTCTTGAATCAGATCTTGCCGAATTGGATGATATTTCCTAACACAGAAATAAACTTTGGTTAGATCGATTAAACATTTTTTAAATACTTCAAATGAATAAAAATAAATAATTGCAAACGATTCATCCTCAGATTGCTTCTTTATTTTCTATAAGTCCAATTCTTCATTCGAGTCCATAATAATTAGGATTTGAAAAACCTGAAACACAAAACTATTTTACATAAGGTATTCATAATATTTAACGATATATTTAAATGTTATATACTGTGACAGTATGACGAATCTTGAAATATTACTTCCAACTCGGAAGGGTTAATAGGATGCCTTTCTGTAACAGAAAACTATATAAAAACGCATGTGTGTAAAGACAAAATTATATCTACAATCCA
This sequence comes from Dolichovespula saxonica, assembly GCA_911387935.1. Classification (NCBI taxonomy): domain Eukaryota; kingdom Metazoa; phylum Arthropoda; class Insecta; order Hymenoptera; family Vespidae; genus Dolichovespula; species Dolichovespula saxonica. Next base: position 5,913,427 of record OU426996.1, on the reverse strand, counting down.
TGGCTAAACATTTTCAAATAAAAAATATATTAAAATATGAGTTATTTTATACCTTATGCACCCACAGAAATACATACATATGCACACACTCTCACGAACGAAAAGAACACCAATGAAGTCTTGAAACAGATCTTGCAGAATTAGATGATATTACCTAAAACAGAAATAAACTTTGTTTAGATCGATTAAACATTTTTTAAATATTTCAAATGAATAAAAATAAATAATTGCAAACGATTCATCCTCAGATTGCTTCTTTATTTTCTATAAGTCCAATTCTTCATTCGAGCCCATAATAATTAGCATTTGAAAAACCTGAAACACAAAACTATTTTACATAAGGTATTCATAATATTTAAAGATATATTTAAATGTTATATACTGTGACAGTATGACGAATCTTGAAATATTACTTCCAACTCGGACGGGTTAATAGGATGCCTTTCTGTAACAGAAAACTATATAAAAACGCATGTGTGTAAAGACAAAATTATATCTACAATCCATGGCTAAACATTTTCATAATTTTGATAATTTAATAAATTAAAAATTTTATATGCATATATTTAGCCATAGATTGTAATGCTGAAATAAAAGGAAAGAAAAATTAGCATTGAATATGTAGAATTTTCGATGCATTAGAAAAAAATGTTCTACATTCAAATAAAAATATAATATATATATGCAACTAATTAAGACAATTACAGATACATGTTATAAATTATTCAAGATACGTTATAAAAAAAAGGAAAAGAATTGTGAATATCTCACAATATTTAAGAATTAAACCGCGTTAAAAAGAAAAAAGAAACAAGAAAAATAGCAAACATATTCTGCACCTTGTTTCGCATTACAAAATGCATACGCAATTTTGTATACTGCCATAAACATATCCATAACGAGATCAAATCTATATTTAATCGATAAAATACATATATCTTATATTATTACGTTTATACTAACGCGAAATATGCAGTTACATCAAGTGTCTCATGTACACATTACATCGTTTACATGCAAGACACTTTTTATCTATTAAATTATAAAAGAATATATTAATACGATTTCACAATTTTAGAACCATGTATTTTGTATATGTTTATGAAATAGAAAAGTTTGTGGGGGCCTCTTCGGCATATAGTCTCTTCTGGCTTCGTAACCACTAACCACTGCATTGGAGCATTCCCTATGTGCGGCGCGTGAATGATCTTTATTTATTTATTCATAATAGAAAAGAAAAAAAAATAAAAGAAAGAAAAGAAAAATGAAAAATTTATTAATATTTGACCGATATACCGTTAAGCTATCCTAGCCTGCGGACGATCAATGGACTCAAAGAATCCACCAACCGTGCACATTTACACAGGCACATTTAATCGAATGCTCCAGCAGACATAATATTCATTCTAATCGATGAACCTATTACAAACTAAGATTAACTGCTTGCATGTAAAATATGAAAAATGTTTCGGTAAATAGTTAAGAAAAAGTATATATATATATACATATATTATATTATATTATGTATATAGATTCGTAAATATTTAAAGAATCGCGAGATGCAAGCGTTAATTTATAACTAAGTATAGAACAAGTTCGAAATACTTTGCCAAGTTCAAAAGATATGGGATGCGATCTAATGTTCTCATTGGGTGCAAAGTTTTTCGAACTGTTTTATACTGATACATAGCGCGATGCAAAGCTTCAGCAAAGTATCTTTAAAAAAAAAAAAATAAAATAAAGAAAAAGAATAAAAGATCGTTCAGAGAAGCTGAAAGATCGTAAAAATTTGCTGAAACTTCGCGAATCCCCGTAGACGGGACTTCCCACTCCTGAGTGAGAAACGGTAGAGTTCTTAATCACGGACACTTATGCTCGTTACGAACGTAAGACATCTACGAATACAACCAGTGACCCGTGTCGATATGGACCTTTCGTCCTTGGCATGATGGGTAACGGAGGAACTTAAAAATTTTTCACTTACTACTTGAGAAGTTCTGCGATGGCTCCAAAACACTCGTCCCCCTCGACCTAGGTCGAACGACGTCGTGCAGTTGGTTGAAATTGTAGCCGTACTGTAATTAAAGTCGTACAGAAAAAGATTAATTATATGTTTCATATATAAAGAATATCTTCGATGAATGTGAAAATGATGAAAAAATATTTGATATCAAAAATGAATGAGAAGTAACGATTAAAAGAAAGAAATTATACTTACGCGTGATGGTATCCAGACGAAGCTTTACGTTCGTCGTTAAAGATGCAGAGGATGAAATTTTTTAAATTCACACTTTCGACCATTACAATATTTTATAGCGAACGCAATCCTCTTCCACCGTATTGGCCGAAAGTGTGTTAATGATTCTAAAAACGCGGGCCGAACAAATGGTTTTAACAAGAATATGACATTAATTCTTGTTTTATGTTATACTAACGCGAACGAGAAATTTTAATCGGCGAACAACACTGACTCTAATTCGCGATTTTATTTTATTTTATTTGATTTGATTTTTAAAGCAACTCGTTCGGTTGCAAAACAAATCAAACTACATTTCGCACAAACACTGACTCTAAGATCGCATTGCGCGCGATCAACAACTGAAGACCTGTTGAAGAAAAAATTGTTAAAACAAGCTGTGGCTTTCGCTTTTATAATTTATTTCGTATTAAATATTATTTATATCGATTAAAAAATATTAAATATCATATATCATATTATTCAAAGTACATGATCTAAAATTGTGAACTCGTATTACATCCTTTGCATGCCATAATAATAATACCATTCAAAGATGTAACTGCAAAATTTGTAAGCTATATTGTAATAAATCAATATGTAAAAGCAAACGATCAAAAAATCGCGTTGTATATATCGTTTAAAAATGGATATGATCGCGATATGGGATATGTTCACGGAAATATAGTAATTGCGTGGATACCTATAAATCGGAATAGATATAGCATCGAAGTAAAACTAGACGAGGTGCTGTAAAAATTAAAATTAATAACATTTGTAATATTTAATTAAGCGATTAAACGTATCTTGAAATTTTATTCTATTTTAATTTAACTCTAATGAAATTTGTATTATTCTCGGTGCTACTCAATATTCTTTAAATCCAATGTAAAATATATTGCAAAAATTTTTTACGCATTAAAATTTTAACAAAAATATTTTCTAATGCACCGAACGTCAGCCTTTGGCCCGGTAGTGCGTACGTTGTATTATGTAAAAAACATAAACGTTCGCAATACCGACTACCGGATCTCACCACATGGAGGTAGCTGCGTATGGAGATCCATTTATAAATTTATCAAAATCCAAGAGTTATTATTAATATAGAATAAAATTGATTAAATTTATAAATAAATATGTATATGTATGTAACCGTGTATATAACGTGTAAATGCGATCTTGTTATTAAATGCAACAAATGCTACGTATACCGAACTCTAATATGATTTAAAATGAGATGAATAATCCTTAAATGATTAGCAAATGAAGCTTATAAAATATATACACTTACGTGTCCGTCCGGGACGATTGCGTTTCCAATATTATTTCTGCCGTCCCACGTAGTTGTCTTCTTATAGTTCGTAAATAGTCAAAGTCAAGAAAAGGATCGTTTATGTTTATATCACGCAAGGCCATTACCCCCAGACTAAAATTTTTAAGTATCGAAATATTTAAACGATATTATTTTAAGTTTTTCGCGAGTTCCAGTACTTTTAATGTTTAAACGAATGTGCTATTGTTTAAATATTATTATATTATACCCGTGTATAATAGTGAATGTTTAAATAATTATTAAATAACCGAACGTGTTAATTTTTAAGTCCTCGCGATTAGATTTAAAGAGTTTCGATGTTAACTCGACGGAGTGCCAGGTGAAACTGACTCGGTTATTGTCAAAGTCAAGAAAAGAACTGTTTATGTTTTTGATGTGCAAAGCCGATTACTCCCACGAAAAAATTTTATAGTATCGAAATATTTAATCGGATTTATTTTAAGTTTTTCGCGAGTTACCGTCTTTTTAATGTTTAAACGAATGTACTATTGTTTAAATATTATTATATTATACCCGTGTGCAATAGTGATTGTTTAAATAATTATTAAATTAAGGGAAAGTGTTAATGTTCAAATCCTCGCGTTTAGATTTACAGAGTTTCGATGTTAACTCGTCGGAGTTCAAGGTAAGACTGACTCGGTTATTGTCAAAGTCAAGAAAAGAACCATTTATGTTTTTGATGTACAAGGCCAATTACTCTCACGAAAAAATTTTATGATATCGAAATATTTAAACGATATTATTTTAAGTTTCTCGCGCGTTCCCGTATTTTTAATGTTTAAACGAATATACTATTGTTCAAATATTATTATATTATTCCGGTGTATAATAGTGATTGTTTAAATAACTATTCAATTACCGAAAGTACTTATTTTTAAGTTCTCGCGATTAGATTTAAAGAGTCTCGATGTTCACGCGTCGAAGTGCAAAGTTAAACTGACCCGGTTATTGTCAAAGTTGGTGAAAAACCGTATATAATATAATATATAACAATTTCAAAACAGATGTAATGATGAATATATTAAATAATAAAATAATTTTTGATTTTGATCGACGTCCCTCGACGTCCCTCGATGATCCTTCGACGATACCTGAAAGAAAAAGAGAAAGAGCAGAAAAGAGAATAGAAAAAAAATAAAAGAAAAGAGAGACGGAGACCCGCACAGAAGCCCGCACCCATAGGCCCTTCCTATGGGTCCCACCATGAACTTATAACTTATACCACCATAGAGCTTTACATGATGCTCAGAGAGCAACCCGCCAAAAGGCCCACACCCATAGGCCCCTCCTATGGGTCCCACCCGAGATTTATAAATAATAATTGATAAAAGTAAATACATATAAATATGAATGGACAGTAAAGTTTTCTGTGCGTTTCAATTATAAATCAATAGCATATTTATTAATCGATAGTATATACGATAGTACATGTATATAATCGTTACAACGTCGCTAAGAATGTCATTAAAAATTAAAATTTAATTAAATTTATCAAATTTATAAATTTTAAATAAATTTTGATTGAATTTAAATGCAGCCCTTAGCTCGACAGTACTTGCGTTATTTACAATTATCATGTATCGCAAGTAATATCGATTACCAGGTCTCACCACGTGGAGGTTGCTGCATCTGGAGACCCGCGGGCTAACGCTGACTCTACTTTAAAATCCGCGTTCGCGAGTTAATCTGATCGAATTTTCGAACAAACAAAACAAAGTCCACAGTAGGACTTTTAATCGCGTTCGCGAGCTCGCGTAAGTGCTAGGAAAACGGATGACTCTAAGGGTTGAAATTCGAAATGACATGAACTATCGACTAATACGGATCCCTACGCTAAACGATTCACAGGACCCTAGTCAATAGCTATGTACAACACTACTAGGTGGAACCGTTCGTGTATCCCGAATCTCGAACCAAAATGAAGTCCTTGACGTGGACTTTAAATCGCGAACGGACACTTACGCGAGTATTAGAAAAACGGTGACTCTACTCTAATATCCGCGATCCCGATTCGTTATATCTTTCCGCATCGGGAGAGACCTTCAGGCTTCTCAGCTCACTGGAAGCGTTTAAAGCCCCGCTGACGGAAAGCTCCACCGTCCGGAAACACCGTCAGCTTGTGATATAACGGGGATTTATTAAGCACGACTGTTCGTGCGTTCCGAGTTTCGAACGAAAATAAAAAAAAAAAAGAAAAAGAAAAAATAAAAAATAACTTCGATAAAACTAAATCGCGTCCGCGGGTACGCGAAAGAAACAATGACTCTACTCTACAATTCGCGTTTTCGGCATAAAAAGCAATCAAACGAAATTTAATCGCGCCCGCGAACACCCACGCCTGTGCCAGCCGACACGCGCGCGAGTGTTCTTCCTATCCTACCCGTATCGCGTAAAAATCCATGATGTTCCTACGATAACCCCCCCAACAACCACCCAATCACCCCTCAAAAATCTCGACAAACCCTCAAAAAACCCCCAAAATCCCTCGACGTCCCTCGGCGTCCCACGATGATCCCTCGGCGTCCCTCGATGATCCCTCGTCGTCCCACGGCGTCCCTCGACGGTCCCTCGACGTCCCTCGATGATCCCTCGACGATACCTAAAAAGAAAAAGAGAAAGAGCAGAAAACAGAAAAGAAAGAAAATAAAAGAAAAGAAAGAAAATAAAAGAAAAGAAAGAAAATAAAAGAAAAGAAAGAAAATAAAAGAAAAGAAAGACGGAGACCCGCACAGAAGCCCGCACCCATAGGCCGGCCCCTCCTATGGGTCCCACCCGAGACTTACAAATAGTAATTAATAAAAGTAAATACATATAAATAAGAACGACAGTAAAGTATTCTGTGCGTTTTAATTATAAATCAATAGCAAAGAGAGCCAACATAGAGCTTTACATGATGCTCAGAGAGCAACCCGCCAAAAGGCCCACACCCACAGGCCCCTCCTATGGGTCCCACCCGAGATTTATAAATAATAATTGATAAAAGTAAATACATATAAATATGAATGGACAGTAAAGTTTTCTGTGCGTTTCAATTATAAATCAATAGCATATCTATTAATCGGTAGTATATACGATAGTACATGTATATAATCGTTACAACGTCGCTAAGAATGTCATTAAAAATTAAAACTTAATTAAATTTATTAAATTTATAAATTGTAAATAAATTTTGATTGAATGTAAATGCAGCCCTTAGCTCGACAGTACTTGCGTTATTTACAATTATCATGTATCGCAAGTAATATCGATTACCAGGTCTCACCACGTGGAGGTTGCTGCATCTGGAGACCCGCGGGCTAACGCTGACTCTACTTTAAAATCCGCGTTCGCGAGTTAATCTGATCGAATTTTCGAACAAACAAAACAAAGTCCACAGTAGGACTTTTAATCGCGTTCGCGAGCTCGCGTAAGTGCTAGGAAAACGGATGACTCTAAGGGTTGAAATTCGAAATGACATGAACTATCGACTAATACGGATCCCTACGCTAAACGATTCACAGGACCCTAGTCAATAGCTATGTACAACACTACTAGGTGGAACCGTTCGTGTATCCCGAATCTCGAACCAAAATGAAGTCCTTGACGTGGACTTTAAATCGCGAACGGACACTTACGCGAGTATTAGAAAAACGGTGACTCTACTCTAATATCCGCGATCCCGATTCGTTATATCTTTCCGCATCGGGAGAGACCTTCTGGCTTCTCAGCTCACTGGAAGCGTTTAAAGCCCCGCTGACGGAAAGCTCCACCGTCCGGAAACACCGTCAGCTTGTTATATAACGGGGATTTATTAAGCACGACTGTTCGTGCGTTCCGAGTTTCGAACGAAAATAAAAAAAAAAAAGAAAAAGAAAAAATGAAAAATAACTTCGATAAAACTAAATCGCGTCCGCGGGTACGCGAAAGAAACAATGACTCTACTCTACAATTCGCGTTTTCGGCATAAAAAGCAATCAAACGAAATTGAATCGCGCCCGCGAACACCCACGCCTGTGCCAGCCGACACGCGCGCGAGTGTTCTTCCTATCCTACCCGTATCGCGTAAAAATCCATGATGTTCCTTCGATAACCCCCCCAACAACCACCCAATCACCCCTCAAAAATCTCGACAAACCCCCAAAAAACCCCCAAAATCCCTCGACGTCCCTCGGCGTCCCACGATGATCCCTCGACGATACCTAAAAAGAAAAAGAGAAAGAGCAGAAAACAGAAAAGAAAGAAAATAAAAGAAAAGAAAGAAGGAGACCCGCATAAAAGCCCTCACCCATAGGCCGGCCCCTCCTATGGGTCCCACCCGAGACATATAAATAAAAATTAATACAAGTAAATACATAGAAATAAGAATGACAGAACATTAATATATAATACATGACGATATATGAATAATAATTAATAATAATATCTATAATAAATCTAAAAAATATAATATCTAAAATTACATGACAATTACAAAGTACAGTACGAGATGAACAAAATCGTAGTACCAAAATCGAGCACGATTTTTTCTTATTGAAATGAAAAGACCCACCATAGAGCCTTACGCGATACGGAAAGAGAAACCCGCCAAAAGGCCCTCACCCATAGGCCCCCCTATGAGTCCCACCCGAGACTTATAAATAATAATTAATAAAAGTGAATACATATAAATAGGAATGACAGTAAAGTTTTCGATGCGTTTCAATTATAAATCAATAGCAAAGAGAGCCAACATAGAGCTTTACATGATGCTCAGAGAGCAACCCGCCAAAAGGCCCTCACCCATAGGCCCCTCCTATGGGTCCCACCCGAAACTTATAAATAATAATTAATAAAAGTAAATACATATAAATAGGAATGACAGTAAATTTTTCTATGCGTTACAATTATAAATCAATAGCATATTTATTAATCGATAGTATATACGATAATACATCTATATAATCGTTACAACGTTGCTAAGAATGTCATACTGTTTAAATATTAATAAATTATATTTCATGTATATCGTATATTGTTTAAATGTTAGTAATTTATATTATATTCAATTTATTTTTATTATATTTATAATATTTATATTATTATTTAATATATTCACATAATGAATATATTAAATAATAAAACAATTTTTAAGTAATGAGATATGAACAATATGGAAAAATTTAATTAAATTTATTAAATTTATAAATTTTAAATAAATTTTGATTGAATTTAAATGCAGCCATTAGCTCGACATTACTTGCGTTATTTACAATGAAATCATATATCGCAAGTAATATCGATTACCAGGTCTCACCACATGGAGGTTGCTGCATATGGAGACCCACGGGCTAAAGACTCTACTGTAATATAAATTATTTTGGAATTATGTGAAATCATTTATATATAACATCATTATTATAACATATTCATTAATAATTATCATAATTTGGAAAAAGAAAGAAGAAACAAACGCGAAACGAATCACAAATTTTTTTCTAATCAATCGCGATTAGACGAAAATTTATGAATCCGTTTGATATCGACCTACATACCCGGTAAAGAATAGAGCCCTTCATATGGAATTCTATTCCCTTTAAACTAACGTGGACACACCGCGCATAATGTACATTAAATTAAAAATACAACGATACGCTTAACATACGCATGTAATACATCTATAATACACATTATATATAATAAGCCTATAATATATATATATATATTACGCCTATAATATATATATATTACGCCTATAATATATATAATACGCTTATATTACACCTTATATATAACACTCATATAACACACCTTATATATAACACGCTTATAATATATTTATAATTCACCTATAATATGTATAATGCGCCTATAATACACCTTATACATAAAATTATGCATTACATTTAATATTATTTCATAATAAGAATATCTAATATTATATAGGTACCATCTTAATATTCATCAAACGACAAAAATAATATAATGTTTGGTCGCATTATATATATTATCTTATCATCTTATTATTAACATATAATTATATACTTCGTATGATGAATTATATCTTCATATGATGTGGCTACCTGTGAACATAAAACATCTAAACCATTTCATGATTATTAAACAAGAAGCAATCGAAATAATGTTTGAATTTCTTATAATAAATCAGCAATCATCTGTGAACATAAAACACGTAGACCATTTCATGATTATTAAACAGGAAGCAATCGAAATAATGTATGAAATATCTAAACCATTTCATGATTATTAAACAAGAAGCAATCGAAACAATTAGTAAATTTTATATAATGAACGAACAACCTATGAACATAAGAAATTTATATAATTTTATTACTTTCTGGAAAAAAAATATATTAAAATATGAGTTATTTTATACCTATGCACTCACAGAAACACGTACATATTCACACACTCTCACGAACGAAAAGAACAACCAACGAAGTCTTGAATCAGATCTTGCCGAATTAGATGATATTTCCTAAAACAGAAATCAACTCTGTCTGGATCGATTAAACATTTTTTAAATACTTCAAATGAATAAAAATAAATAATTGCAAACGATTCATCCTCAGATTGCTTCTTTATTTTCTATAAGTCCAATTCTTCATTCGAGTCCATGATAATTAGCATTTGAAAAATCTGAAACACAAATCTATTTTACGTAAGGTATTCATAATATTTAACGATATATTTAAATGTCATATACTATGATAGTATGACGAATCTTGAAATATTACTTCCAACTCGGAAGGGTTAATAGGATGCCTTTCTGTAACAGAAAACTATATAAAAACGCATGTGTGTAAAGACAAAATTATATCTACAATCCATGGCTAATCATTTTCATAATTTTGATAATTTAATAAATTAAAAATTTTATATGCATATATTTAGCCATAGATTGTAATGCTGAAATAAAAGGAAAGAAAAATTAGCATTGAATATGTAGAATTTTCGATGCATTAGAAAAAAATGTTCTACATTCAAATAAAAATATAATATATATATGCAACTAATTAAGACAATTACAGATACATGTTATAAATTATTCAAGATACGTTATAAAAAAAAAAGAAAAAGAATTGTGAATATCTCACAATATTTAAGAATTAAACCGCGGTAAAAAGAAAAAAGAAGCAAGAAAAGTAGCAAACATATACTGCACCTTGTTTCGTATTACAAAATGCATACGCAATTTTGTATACTGCCATAAACATATCCATAACGAGATCAAATCTATATTTAATCGATAAAATACATATATCTTATATTATTACGTTTATACTAACGCGAAATATGCAGTTACATCAAGTGTCTCATGTACACATTGCATCGTTTACATGTAAGACACTTTTTATCTATTAAATTATAAAAAATATATTAATACGATTTCACAATTTTAGAACCATGTATTTTGTATATGTATATGAAATAGAAAAATATTACTCATATTTGAAAAAAAAAAGATTTAATATATTCTTGCATATTAATGCTTATGAATTTATTTTTCGTCGCCACTGCTTGTTTTAACGCAGATCCTGACTTCCCTATAATTACATCAAGTCTTATAGATTTTTAATCAGAATAATTAGAATCTGTATAATAAAATAATGATGGTTACGATATATGAGTTGTTTTACAACTCGTGGTTATCATAGAAAAAAAAAAAATTTAATATTATTCTGAAATAAAAATCTATAAGCTTGAGTATCTCAGGTGCATTCCTGAATGCAGGCCTGTCCCTATTCTAAACTATTTTCATCACCCACTCCTGAGTGGGGCAGCCTTTTCGTTCGTTTCATTTATATACCAAGGCTTATGCATTTTTATTCCACAAAATAATTATATTTATTTGATATATTATATAATCAAAATATATATTTTTATGTATCTACAAAGTCTTTCATTTGATAATCACGTTTAAATAATGTGGAATAAAAATGTATACCCTTGACATATATTATGCACTCCTGAGTGCAAGGCTGTTCATTTCAATATCTCATATCGCTCGCACAATAAGATTTATACATTTCTAATCAGAAAGATACAAAAGTTTCTTTTCATTCATTTGCACTCTACTTAATTATAAATATACGTATTGTATTAGGAAAAGAGTATGAATTATTCTTGATTTATTTATTAGATTAATTACGTTTCTTTGAAAGAAAAATTATGAGAGTAAAAAATTTTAATATTTATTAATTATATAATTTCATTTATTATATTTAATTCAATATATACGAGTGCATTTTCTATTATGTATTTTTGTATCTTTCTGAACGAGAAATGTATATCCTTACTGTAATATGTTCATCTGCATTCCTGAATGCAGGCATGTACTTACTGTGAACCTATCATATGCACTCCTGAGTGCAGGCAAGCCATTTCAATCGTTTCGTTTATATACCAAGACTTATCCATTTTTTATTCCAAAAATAAAAATACTTCCTCTTTCTCTTCCTCTCTCCCTCTCTCTCTCTCTCTCTCTCTCTCTCTCTCATATATATACCTATTAATTCTCTCATTTCATATTCATTTGTTGATACATTTTGGAATAAAAATGGATACCCTTGACATATTGTAATATGCACTCCTGAGTGCTGGCTGCCATTCATTTCGTTTTATTCATCCAGCAAGACTTACACATTTCTCATAAGAATGATTCTAAGTATGTCTTTTGATTTAATTGCACTGTTTAAATATAATTAAATTATTATAAATGGAATAAAATAATAGTTGAAAAGTATATTGAGAAATATTTAAATATTTGTTCATTAAGTATTTTTATCAGTGCTTTCGTTCATTTATTTACTTTTGATCATTCTGAATGAGAAATGTGTATCCTTACTATGATATATTCATCTGCATTCCTGAATGCAGGTATATTATCCTTTCTCGTTGTCAATCATCAAGTCTTGTAGATTTTTAATCAGAATAATCAGAATAATTAGAATAAGCAAAATAATTAGAATAAGAGGAATAATCAGAATAATGAAAGTCTGATTACAAAAGGATGATGATGATGATGATGATGATGATGATGATGATAATGATAATGGTGATGAGGATAATGTAAAATCAGGAAATTTTACATTATTTACCGCATATGGGCCATTGGGCGACCCGCGGTAGTACTGTGTTGACATGAAGTATGAAGTATGTATATATCTCGTATATATACATACGCATTATGCAGTTATGAAAATAAAAAGGGAAAAGAAAAAGTATCTGATTATTCTGAATTAAAAATCAACATGCTTGGGTAATCCATATGCACTCCTCCTGAGTGCCAATGCTGCTGCAGGCCAACGGACGTCCACAGAATAATTAACGAGCGTGACTCTAGTTTACTAATTAAAAATCTAACAAATGACTCTACTTTATTTACTTTAAAACTTTAAAATGCAATGACTCGACTTTAATATAAAATTTCAAAAGGGTGGGCGACTCGACTTTAATTTAAAAGGGTGGGCGACTCGACTTTAATTTAAAAGGGTGGGCGACTCGACTTTAAATAAAAGAAGAAAAAAAATCAAATGCAAGGGGGACAAAAAGGCAATACTTTAAAATGAAAAATTGACTCTACTTTTTAAAATGAAAATCTCAATGACTCGACTTTACTTTAAGAAAATAAAATAAATTGCAAAGACTCTATTAATTAAGTAATTACATTGAAAAAGCTTGACTCTAATTAGCAAAGAATACCGTACGCGGGTGCGGAACGCCGTAGGCAAGGAGATGGAATGGTTCATCATCTCCAGTCATCAGGAACAAACTACTACTACTACTACTACGAGCATAAGTGTCAATGTGGTAAAAGGGGTAAATGGGATTTTGATAAGACCACGAGCCATTAACGAAGGGTTCGGATAAGCCGACCACCTTCGAAAAATGGCTCGTAGTCGATAGTTGCCCTCTTGAGCCACAGTTTGTGGGGGCCTCTTCGGCACATGGCCACTTCTTGCTTCGTGCCCTGACCACTGCATCGGAGCATTCCCTGCGTGCGACGCACGAAAAGTTTACGCGTCGTAAAAACGCCCTACCGTTCGAAGCAACGCACCCACGAAAATTGACATGCCTCAGTGGTTTGTGCTATAAGAAATGAAATCGTCCCTAATCGATAAAACCGACCTAATCCCGACCTAATACCGATCTGATATCTCACATTACGCAACAAGTCTCAAACCGCTCGTGTTAACGCGCGCATTTTTTAACGAGACGCTATAGACGCGAGCTGAAAAGAGTTGGGAAGTAAACAACACTGGTTAGCTGGTTGTTTTTTTTTTGTTCTTTATTTAGCTTAACCTAACGAGCGGTAAGTGCTTGCGACGTAATGTATCGATTTCTTCTAAATAGTAAAACCACTGAGGCATGGCAAAATTCGCGAATGCATCACCCCAAACGGCACTGACGAATCCCAACGCGTATCCTTAACTGCGTTTCCTAATCTACCTGGGTGCGTCTCGATTTTCTAATGATATTTATTTATTTATTAATACTTGACCGATGTACCGTTAAAGCTATCCTAGCCTGTGGACGATCAATGGACTCAAAGAGTCCACCGACCGTGCACATTTACACAGGCACATTTAATCGAATGCTCCAGCAGACATAATATTCATTCTAATTCGATGAACCTATTACAAACTAATATTAACTGCTTGCATGTAAAATATGAAAAATGTTTCGGTAAATAGTTAAGAAAAAGAATATATATATATATATACATATATTATATTATATTATATTATATTATATTATATATATAGATTCGTAAATATTTAAAGAATCGCGAAATGCAAGCGTTAATTTATAACTAAGTATAGAACAAGTTCGAAATACTTTGCCAAGTTCAAAAGATATGGGATGCGATCTAATGTTCTCAATGGGTGCAAAGTTTTTTCGAACTGTTTTATACTGATGCATCGCGCGAAGCTTCAGCAAAATATCTTTAAAAAAAAAAAATAAAAAAAGTAAAAGAATAAGAGATCATTCAGATGAACTGAAGGATCGTAAAAATTTGCTGAAACTTCGCGAATCCCCGTAGACGGGACTTCCCACTCCTGAGTGAGAATCGGATCCAACGTCTTCCGGTCGCTACCTACTTATATAGTTTTCACATTCACTCAGAAAAGGTATGCTACCTGCCTGCCTATCACCTATATTTAAAAAGTGCAAAGCATTCACACCAACACACACACTCCACGGTTCTCTCACATACCACCGGGGTGCAAAGGCCTACACTAGAGAGCATGCCCCGGGGCACCTCCGACACCCCAGTTCAACCGCGTATTTTTCTAATATATTATGAGTACGTACCAATTGCTGTAATCGGCTGTCAAGGCTAATGATTATTGCATATATGACTAAAGCAAAAATACTAGTACGTTACTAGTATACGCATGGATACTAGTAATACGTACGAGTATTTATAATTTTCCACAGAAAAATGTGGTAACTATATGCAAAACGGTATTCAATATAATAATATATTTATATTTATTTATTATTAATTAAAAAGTTAGGTCGCGAAACGATGTACAATGCACCACCTAAGACGCACATACAGGTGCAAGGTACATCGTTGCAATCACCAGCACAATGACAGCCGCCAAAAGGAAATCTAAAATTTTTATATAACTAACCCACGCTAAAGTTTCTCACCCATACGAGTAACACCTGGGTTAACGCATGGATGAGAACGCAGAAGCACGGGGGGGAGAAACGGGTATTAGTATGATTAGAGCTGAAAATCCTGATCTAAAAAAATTATTAACTTATAAACTAGGCCTAAGCGGGCTATGACTCTACGAGAAAATTATTTATTGAAAAATTTAATTTATTGAAAAATTTACTTTATTGAAAAATTTACTTTATTGAAAAATTTACTTTATTGAAAAATTTAATTTATATATTAAAAAACAACCTCGGACGATTCCTTTCATTAAATGGCTGTTCTAATTAAAGAACGGGGATTATGATCCGCCATTTAACTGACAGAATCTATCCGTCGCGAAAGGGGTTTGTCTTCTTGCTCATTTATTTGTATATCGATATATCGAAATATCGAAGCAAATCGCGATTAAATAAACTAAAGTACGAAGCAATGCATTTAACGTAAACCACGTTATAATGCTTTTATTTGTACGAAATCGGGTAAATTAATACCCGATTTCATTACTAATATCGCGAGCAAAGACGGGTAAAAAAAAGTGCTAATTAACAGCACCGTTAATTAAACGATTTTGAGACAAGAAGACCCTAGCCTGACATAAATATATACATATATACAAATAAAAAATTGGCAATAAAATAGTTAACTACACATATAGGGAACCACTCGTGAATAAAATCAAAAGATTTTAATCACGGACACTTTTGCTCGTTTTGAACGATACACATCTACGAATACAACCAGTAACCCGTGCCGATACGGACCTTTCATCCTCGGCATGATGGGCACCGGAGGAACTTAAAAATTTTTCACTTACTACTTGAGAAGTTCTGCGATGGCTCCAAAACACTCGTCCCCCTCGACGTAGGTCGAACGACGTCGTGAAGTTGGTTGAAATTGCGTATGTTCTGTAATTAAAATCGTACAGAAAAAGATTAATTATATGTTTCATATATAAAGAATATCTTTGATGAATGTGAAAATGATCAAAAAATATTTGATTTCGATGATGAATGAGAAGTAACGATTAGAATAAAGAAATTATACTTACGCGTAATGGTATCCAGACGAAGCATTACATTCGTCGTTAAAGATGCAGAGGATGAAATTTTTTAAATTCACACTTTCGACCATTACAATATTTTATCGCGAACGCAATCCTCTTCCACCGTTTTGGCCGAAAGTGTGTTTAATGATTCTAACAACGCGGGACGAACAAATGGTTTTAACAAGAATATGACATTAATTCTTGTTTTTTTGTTTTATTAACGCGACCGAGAAATTTTAATCGGCGAACAACACTGACTCTAATTCGCGATTTTAATTTATTTTATTTTATCTGATTTTTAAAGCAACTCGTTCGGTTGCAAAACAAATCAAACTACATTTCGCACAAGCACTGACTCTAAGATCGCATTGCGCGCGATCAACAACTGAAGACCTGTTGAAGAAAAAATTTTTAAAACAAGCTGTGGCTTTCGCTTTTATAATTTATTTCGTATTAAATATTATTTATATCGATTAAAAAATATTAAATATCATATATCATATTATTCAAAGTACATGATCTAAAATTGTGAACTCGTATTACATCCTTTGCATGCCATAATATTAAAAAGATAACATTCAAAGGATGTAACTGCAAAAATTGTAAGCTATATTGTAATAAATCAATATGTAAAAGCAAACGATCAAAAAATCGCGTTGTATATATCGTTTAAAAATGGATATGATCGCGATATGGGATATGTTCACGGAAATATAGTAATTGCGTGGATACCTATAAATCGGAATAGATATAGCATCAAAGTAAAACTAGACGAGGTGCTGTAAAAATTAAAATTAATAACATTTGTAATATTTAATTAAGCGATTAAACGTATCTTGAAATTTTATTCTATTTTAATTTAACTCTAATGAAATTTGTATTATTCTCGGTGCTACTCAATATTCTTTAAATCCAATGTAAAATATATTGCAAAAATTTTTTACGCATTAAAATTTTAACAAAAATATTTTCTAATGCACCGAACGTCAGCCTTTGGCCCGGTAGTGCGTACGTTGTATTATGTAAAATACATAAACGTTCGCAATACCGACTACCGGATCTCACCACATGGAGGTAGCTGCGTATGGAGATCCATTTATAAATTTATCAAAATCCAAGAGTTATTATTAATATAGAATAAAATTGATTAAATTTATAATTAAATATGTATATGTATATAACCGCGTATATAACCTGTAAATGCATTCTTGTTATTAAACGCAACAAATGCTACGTACATCAAACTCTAATATGATTTAAAATGAGATTAATAATCCTTAAGTGATTAATAAATGAAGCTTATAAAATATATAGACTTACGTGTCCGTACGGGACGATTGCGTGTCCAATATTATTTCTGCTGTCCCACGTAGTTGTCTTCTTATAGTTCGTAAATTGTTAAAGTCAAGAAAAGGATCGTTTATGTTTTTGATGTGCAAGGCCAATTAATCCTCCGAAAAAATTTTATAGTATCGAAATATTTAAACGATATTATTTTAAGTTTTTCGCGAGTTCCAGTACTTTTAATGTTTAAACGAATGTGCTATTGTTTAAATATTATTATATTATACCCGTGTACAATAGTGATTGTTTAAATAATTATTCGATTACCGAAAGTATTAATTTCTAAGTTCTCGCGTTTAGATTTAGAGAGTCTCGATGCTTACTCGTCGAAGTGCAAAGTTAAACTGACTCGGTTATTGTCAAAGTTAAGAAAAGAAACGTTTATGTTTTTGATGTGCAAGGCCAATTAATCCTCCGAAAAAATTTTGTAGTATCGAAATATTTAAACGATATTATTATAAGTTTCTCGCGCGTTCCAGTATTTTTAATGTTTAAACGAATGTACTATTGTTTAAATATTATTATATTATACCCGTGTACAATAGTGATTGTTTAAATAATTAATAAATTGTCGAAAGTACAAAAATTAAGTTCTCGCGTTTAGTTTTAGAGAGTCCCGATTTTTACTCGTCGAAGTGCAAAGTTAAACTAACTCGGTTATTGTCAAAGTTAGTGAAAGACCGTTTATGATTATATTATGCAAGGTCAATTACCACGAAATAGAATTTAAAGTATCAAAAAATTTAGTAGAAATTATTTTGAATTTCTCGCGAGTTTTAGTCGTTTCAATGTTTAAACGAATGTATTGTTATTTAATTATTAATTAATTGTAACCGTGTACATTAATGATTGTTTAAATAATTATTAAATTACAGAAGTTGTTAATATTTAAGTTCTCGCGTCTAGATTTGTAGAGTCGAGATGCTTACTCGTCGAAGTGCAAAGTTAAACTGACTCGGTTATTGTCAAAGTCCAAAAAAAGTATTCTCGCTTAAAAATCGACGATGAATCGAACCAAAAAATAAAAATAAAACATTCACGAATATATCTCCGAAGAGATTTATTCGTGGTTACTCAAAATGCTCTTTCACTATTAATTAATTACAACCGTATCGCTCGTGCCGATTCGGACCATTCATCCTCGACATGATTGAGCGATCGGAGGGACTTTAAAAATTCACTCACTACTTATGAAGTTCTGCGATGGCTCCAAAACACTCGTCCGCGATTTAGGTCGAAATTGAGGGTGGACGATTCGTAGGTGGTTGAAGATGAGGTAGGTCGACGTCGAAGTTGGTCGAGACAATCCTCTTCGATGATGCACTGACTCTATTACGCGATAGTTATTCTTTAAACGGACGGTCACTGACTCTACTTCGCGAAACTCTATTGTCTTATTTATATATACGGTCTGTGCGACCGTTAAAAAAGTATTAAACTTTGCGAACAAACACTGACTCTAACGACTGCATTGCACGCAGTCGATGCAAAAACAATTCGATTAATTCTTTGCTACGCGCGCGAATTGCAATGAAGTCTGAAACAGAAAAATATAAACGATCTAATTAGTATCACTGTTATAATGAAAAATTTTATAAATTATTCAAGATATCTATGATATAGAAATATACTTACTTTAACTCTTCGTTGATGCGTGCAAGAAAGACATCCTGAGAGAACTTCGATGATCGCTCGTCCGAATCCAATGGAAGACTGATCCAGTAGCCGTTTCTCTTCATATTTATGTTTATATTATGCAGAGTCAATTACCGCGAGAAAAAATTTTTATGTTTTGGAATATTTAACCGAATTTATTTTAAGTTTCTCGTGAGTTACCGTCTTTTTAATGTTTAAACGAATGTACTATTGTTTAATTATTAGTTAATTGTACCCGTGTACATTAATGATTGTTTAAATAATTAATAAATTATCGAAAACTACTAACTTTTAAGTTCTCGCGTTGAGATTTAGAGAGTCTCGATGTTTACTCGTCGAAGTAGAAAGTTAAACTGACTCGGTTATTGTCAAAGTTAAGAAAAGAAACGTTTATGTTGTTGATGTGCAAAGCCGATTACTCCTCCGAAAAAATTTTATAGTATCAAAATATTTAAACCGATATTATATTAAGTTTCTCGCGCGTTTCCGTATTTTTAATGTTTAAACGAATGTACTATTGTTTAAATATTATTATATTATACCCGTGTACAATAGTGATTGTTTAAATAATTATTCGATTACCGAAAGTATTAATTTCTAAGTTCTCGCGTTTAGATTTAGAGAGTCGAGATGCTTACTCGTCGAAGTGCAAAGTTAAACTGACTCGGTTATTGTCAAAGTTAAGAAAAGAAACGTTTATGTTTTTGATGTGCAAGGCCAATTAATCCTCCGAAAAAATTTTATAGTATCGAAATATTTAAACGATATTATTTTAAGTTTTTCGCGAGTTCCAGTATTATTAATGTTTAAACGAATGTGCTATTGTTTAAATATTATTATATTATACCCGTGTACAATAGTGATTGTTTAAATAATTATTCGATTACCGAAAGTATTAATTTCTAAGTTCTCGCGTTTAGATTTAGAGAGTCGAGATGCTTACTCGTCGAAGTGCAAAGTTAAACTGACTCGGTTATTGTCAAAGTTAAGAAAAGAAACGTTTATGTTTTTGATGTGCAAGGCCAATTAATCCTCCGAAAAAATTTAATAGTATCGAAATATTTAAACGATATTATTTTAAGTTTTTCGCGAGTTCCAGTATTATTAATGTTTAAACGAATGTGCTATTGTTTAAAAATTATTATATTATACCCGTGTACAATAATGATTGCACATAATCGTGCAATCATGTACATAATCGTGTACATAATCCCGTGTACATAATCGTTACAACGTCGCTAAGAATGTCATTAAAAATTAAAATTTAATTAAATTTATCAAATTTATAAATTTTAAATAAATTTTGATTGAATGTAAATGCAGCCCTTAGCTCGACAGTACTTGCGTTATTTACAATTATCATGTATCGCAAGTAATATCGATTACCAGGTCTCACCACGTGGAGGTTGCTGCATCTGGAGACCCGCGGGCTAACGCTGACTCTACTTTAAAATCCGCGTTCGCGAGTTAATCTGATCGAATTTTCGAACAAACAAAACAAAGTCCACAGTAGGACTTTTAATCGCGTTCGCGAGCTCGCGTAAGTGCTAGGAAAACGGATGACTCTAAGGGTTGAAATTCGAAATGACATGAACTATCGACTAATACGGATCCCTACGCTAAACGATTCACAGGACCCTAGTCAATAGCTATGTCCAACACTACTAGGTGGAACCGTTCGTGTATCCCGAATCTCGAACCAAAATGAAGTCCTTGACGTGGACTTTAAATCGCGAACGGACACTTACGCGAGTATTAGAAAAACGGTGACTCTACTCTAATATCCGCGATCCCGATTCGTTATATCTTTCCGCATCGGGAGAGACCTTCTGGCTTCTCAGCTCACTGGAAGCGTTTAAAGCCCCGCTGACGGAAAGCTCCACCGTCCGGAAACACCGTCAGCTTGTTATATAACGGGGATTTATTAAGCACGACTGTTCGTGCGTTCCGAGTTTCGAACGAAAATAAAAAAAAAAAAGAAAAAGAAAAAATGAAAAATAACTTCGATAAAACTAAATCGCGTCCGCGGGTACGCGAAAGAAACAATGACTCTACTCTACAATTCGCGTTTTCGGCATAAAAAGCAATCAAACGAAATTTAATCGCGCCCGCGAACACCCACGCCTGTGCCAGCCGACACGCGCGCGAGTGTTCTTCCTATCCTACCCGTATCGCGTAAAAATCCATGATGTTCCTTCGATAACCCCCCCCAACAACCTCCCATTCACCCCTCAAAAATCTCGACAAACCCCCAAAAAACCCCCAAAATCCCTCGACGTCCCTCGGCGTCCCACGATGATCCCTCGGCGTCCCTCGATGATCCCTCGTCGTCCCACGGCGTCCCTCGACGGTCCCTCGACGTCCCTCGATGATCCCTCGACGATACCTAAAAAGAAAAAGAGAAAGAGCAGAAAAGAGAATAGAAAAAAAATAAAAGAAAAGAGAGACGGAGACCCGCACAGAAGCCCGCACCCATAGGCCCTTCCTATGGGTCCCACCATGAACTTATAACTTATACCACCATAGAGCTTTACATGATGCTCAGAGAGCAACCCGCCAAAAGGCCCACACCCATAGGCCCCTCCTATGGGTCCCACCCGAGATATATAAATAATAATTGATAAAAGTAAATACATATAAATATGAATGGACAATAAATTTTTCTATGCGTTACAATTATAAATCAATAGCATATTTATTAATCGATAGTATATACGATAGTACATGTATATAATCGTTACAACGTCGCTAAGAATGTCATTAAAAATTAAAATTTAATTAAATTTATCAAATTTATAAATTTTAAATAAATTTTGATTGAATGTAAATGCAGCCCTTAGCTCGACAGTACTTGCGTTATTTACAATTATCATGTATCGCAAGTAATATCGATTACCAGGTCTCACCACGTGGAGGTTGCTGCATCTGGAGACCCGCGGGCTAACGCTGACTCTACTTTAAAATCCGCGTTCGCGAGTTAATCTGATCGAATTTTCGAACAAACAAAACAAAGTCCACAGTAGGACTTTTAATCGCGTTCGCGAGCTCGCGTAAGTGCTAGGAAAACGGATGACTCTAAGGGTTGAAATTCGAAATGACATGAACTATCGACTAATACGGATCCCTACGCTAAACGATTCACAGGACCCTAGTCAATAGCTATGTCCAACACTACTAGGTGGAACCGTTCGTGTATCCCGAATCTCGAACCAAAATGAAGTCCTTGACGTGGACTTTAAATCGCGAACGGACACTTACGCGAGTATTAGAAAAACGGTGACTCTACTCTAATATCCGCGATCCCGATTCGTTATATCTTTCCGCATCGGGAGAGACCTTCTGGCTTCTCAGCTCACTGGAAGCGTTTAAAGCCCCGCTGACGGAAAGCTCCACCGTCCGGAAACACCGTCAGCTTGTTATATAACGGGGATTTATTAAGCACGACTGTTCGTGCGTTCCGAGTTTCGAACGAAAATAAAAAAAAAAAAGAAAAAGAAAAAATGAAAAATAACTTCGATAAAACTAAATCGCGTCCGCGGGTACGCGAAAGAAACAATGACTCTACTCTACAATTCGCGTTTTCGGCATAAAAAGCAATCAAACGAAATTTAATCGCGCCCGCGAACACCCACGCCTGTGCCAGCCGACACGCGCGCGAGTGTTCTTCCTATCCTACCCGTATCGCGTAAAAATCCATGATGTTCCTTCGATAACCCCCCCAACAACCACCCAATCACCCCTCAAAAATCTCGACAAACCCCCAAAAAACCCCCAAAATCCCTCGACGTCCCTCGGCGTCCCACGATGATCCCTCGACGATACCTAAAAAGAAAAAGAGAAAGAGCAGAAAACAGAAAAGAAAGAAAATAAAAGAAAAGAAAGAAGGAGACCCGCATAAAAGCCCTCACCCATAGGCCGGCCCCTCCTATGGGTCCCACCCGAGACATATAAATAAAAATTAATACAAGTAAATACATAGAAATAAGAATGACAGAACATTAATATATAATACATGACGATATATGAATAATAATTAATAATAATATCTATAATAAATCTAAAAAATATAATATCTAAAATTACATGACAATTACAAAGTACAGTACGAGATGAACAAAATCGTAGTACCAAAATCGAGCACGATTTTTTCTTATTGAAATGAAAAGACCCACCATAGAGCCTTACGCGATACGGAAAGAGAAACCCGCCAAAAGGCCCTCACCCATAGGCCCCCCTTATGAGTCCCACCCGAGACTTATAAATAATAATTAATAAAAGTGAATACATATAAATAGGAATGACAGTAAAGTTTTCGATGCGTTTCAATTATAAATCAATAGCAAAGAGAGCCAACATAGAGCTTTACATGATGCTCAGAGAGCAACCCGCCAAAAGGCCCACACCCACAGGCCCCTCCTATGGGTCCCACCCGAGACATATAAATAAAAATTAATACAAGTAAATACATAGAAATAAGAATGACAGAACATTAATATATAATACATGACGATATATGAATAATAATTAATAATAATATCTATAATAAATCTAAAAAATATAATATCTAAAATTACATGACAATTACAAAGTACAGTACGAGATGAACAAAATCGTAGTACCAAAATCGAGCACGATTTTTTCTTATTGAAATGAAAAGACCCACCATAGAGCCTTACGCGATACGGAAAGAGAAACCCGCCAAAAGGCCCTCACCCATAGGCCCCCCTATGAGTCCCACCCGAGACTTATAAATAATAATTAATAAAAGTGAATACATATAAATAGGAATGACAGTAAAGTTTTCGATGCGTTTCAATTATAAATCAATAGCAAAGAGAGCCAACATAGAGCTTTACATGATGCTCAGAGAGCAACCCGCCAAAAGGCCCACACCCACAGGCCCCTCCTATGGGTCCCACCCGAGACATATAAATAAAAATTAATACAAGTAAATACATAGAAATAAGAATGACAGTAAATTTTTCTATGCGTTACAATTATAAATCAATAGCATATTTATTAATCGATAGTATATACGATAATACATCTATATAATCGTTACAACGTTGCTAAGAATGTCATACTGTTTAAATATTAATAAATTATATTTCATGTATATCGTATATTGTTTAAATGTTAGTAATTTATATTATATTCAATTTATTTTTATTATATTTATAATATTTATATTATTATTTAATATATTCACATAATGAATATATTAAATAATAAAACAATTTTTAAGTAATGAGATATGAACAATATGGAAAAATTTAATTAAATTTATTAAATTTATAAATTTTAAATAAATTTTGATTGAATTTAAATGCAGCCATTAGCTCGACAGTACTTGCGTTATTTACAATGAAATCATATATCGCAAGTAATATCGATTACCAGGTCTCACCACATGGAGGTTGCTGCATATGGAGACCCACGGGCTAAAGACTCTACTGTAATATAAATTATTTTGGAATTATGTGAAATCATTTATATATAACATCATTATTATAACATATTCATTAATAATTATCATAATTTGGAAAAAGAAAGAAGAAACAAACGCGAAACGAATCACAAATTTTTTTCTAATCAATCGCGATTAGACGAAAATTTATGAATCCGTTTGATATCGACCTACATACCCGGTAAAGAATAGAGCCCTTCATATGGAATTCTATTCCCTTTAAACTAACGTGGACACACCGCGCATAATGTACATTAAATTAAAAATACAACGATACGCTTAACATACGCATGTAATACATCTATAATACACATTATATATAATAAGCCTATAATATATATATATATATATTACGCCTATAATATATATATATTACGCCTATAATATATATAATACGCTTATATTACACCTTATATATAACACTCATATAACACACCTTATATATAACACACTTATAATACACCTTATATATAACACGCTTATAATATATATAAATAATACGCATATAATATATATAATGCGCCTATAATACACCTTATATATAAAATTATGCATTACATTTAATATTATTTCATAATAAGAATATCTAATATTATATAGATACCATCTTATTATCCATCAAACGACAAAAATAATATAATGTTTGGTCGCATTATATATATTATCTTATAATCTAATTATTAACATATAATTATATACTTCGCATGATGTATTATATCTTCATATGATGTGGTTACCTGTGAATATAAAACATCTAAACCATTTCATGATTATTAAACAAGAAGCAATTGAAATAATGTGTGAATTTCTTATAATAAATCAGCAATCACCAGTGAACATAAAACATGTAAACCATTTCATGATTATTAAACAAGAAGAAATCGAAATAATGTGTGAATTCCTTCTAATAAATCAGCAATCATCTTTGAACATAAAACATGTAAACCATTTCATGATTATTAAACAAGAAGAAATCGAAATAATGTGTGAATTTCTTATAATAAATCAGCAATCATCTTTGAACATAAAACATGTAAATCATTTGTTGATTATTAAACAGGAAGCAATCGAAATAATGTATGAAACATCTAAACCATTTCATGATTATTAAACAGGAAGCAATCGAAATAATGTATGAAACATTTAAACCATTTCATGATTATTAAACAAGAAGCAATCGATACAATTAGTAAATTTTATATAATGAACGAACAACCTATGGACATAAGAAATTTATATAATTTTATTACTTTCTGAAAATAAAAAATATATTAAAATATGAGTTATTTTATACATTATGCACCCACAGAAATACATACACATGCACACACTCTCACGAACGAAATGAACACCAATGAAGTCTTGAATCAGATCTTGCCGAATTGGATGATATTTCCTAAAACAGAAATAAACTTTGTTTAGATCGATTAAACATTTTTTAAATACTTCAAATGAATAAAAATAAATAATTGCAAACGATTCATCCTCAGATTGCTTCTTTATTTTCTATAAGTCCAATTCTTCATTCGAGTCCATTATACTTAGGATTTGAAAAACCTGAAACACAAAACTATTTTACATAAGGTATTCATAATATTTAACGATATATTTAAATGTTATATACTGTGACAGTATGACGAATCTTGAAATATTACTTCCAACTCGGAAGGGTTAATAGGATGCCTTTCTGTAACAGAAAACTATATAAAAACGCATGTGTGTAAAGACAAAATTATATCTACAATCCATGGCTAAACATTTTCAAATAAAAAAAAAAATTAAAATATGAGTTACTTTATACCTTAAGCACCCACAGAAATACATACACATGCACACACTCTCACGAACGAAATGAACACCAATGAAGTCTTGAATCAGATCTTGCCGAATTGGATGATATTTCCTAAAACAGAAATAAACTTTGTTTAGATCGATTAAACATTTTTTAAATACTTCAAATGAATAAAAATAAATAATTGCAAACGATTCATCCTCAGATTGCTTCTTTATTTTCTATAAGTCCAATTCTTCATTCGAGTCCATTATAATTAGGATTTGAAAAACCTGAAACACAAAACTATTTTACATAAGGTATTCATAATATTTAACGATATATTTAAATGTTATATACTGTGACAGTATGACGAATCTTGAAATATTACTTCCAACTCGGAAGGGTTAATAGGATGCCTTTCTGTAACAGAAAACTATATAAAAACGCATGTGTGTAAAGACAAAATTATATCTACAATCCATGGCTAAACATTTTCAAATAAAAAAAAAAAATTAAAATATGAGTTGTTTTATACCTTATGCACCCACAGAAATACATACACATACACACACTCTCACGAACGAAAAGAACACCAATGAAGTCTTGAATCAGATCTTGCCGAATTAGACGATATTTCCTAAAACAGAAATAAACTTTGTTTAGATCGATTAAACATTTTTTAAATACTTCAAATGAAAAAAAATAAATAATTGCAAACGATTCATCCTCAGATTGCTTCTTTATTTTCTATAAGTCCAATTCTTCATTCGAGTCCATAATAATTAGGATTTGAAAAACCTGAAACACAAAACTATTTTACATAAGGTATTCATAATATTTAACGATATATTTAAATGTTATATACTGTGACAGTATGACGAATCTTGAAATATTACTTCCAACTCGGAAGGGTTAATAGGATGCCTTTCTGTAACAGAAAACTATATAAAAACGCATGTGTGTAAAGACAAAATTATATCTACAATCCATGGCTAAACATTTTCAAATAAAAAAAAAAAATTAAAATATGAGTCGTTTTATACCTTATGCACCCACAGAAATACATACACATACACACACTCTCACGAACGAAAAGAACACCAATGAAGTCTTGAATCAGATCTTGCCGAATTAGACGATATTTCCTAAAACAGAAATAAACTTTGTTTAGATCGATTAAACATTTTTTAAATACTTCAAATGAAAAAAAATAAATAATTGCAAACGATTCATCCTCAGATTGCTTCTTTATTTTCTATAAGTCCAATTCTTCATTCGAGTCCATAATAATTAGGATTTGAAAAACCTGAAACACAAAACTATTTTACATAAGGTATTCATAATATTTAACGATATATTTAAATGTTATATACTGTGACAGTATGACGAATCTTGAAATATTACTTCCAACTCGGAAGGGTTAATAGGATGCCTTTCTGTAACAGAAAACTATATAAAAACGCATGTGTGTAAAGACAAAATTATATCTACAATCCATGGCTAAACATTTTCAAATAAAAAAAAAAATTAAAATATGAGTTGTTTTATACCTTATGCACCCACAGAAATATATACACATGCACACACTCTCACGAACGAAATGAACACCAATGAAGTCTTGAATCAGATCTTGCCGAATTGGATGATATTTCCTAAAACAGAAATAAACTTTGGTTAGATCGATTAAACATTTTTTAAATACTTCAAATGAATAAAAATAAATAATTGCAAACGATTCATCCTCAGATTGCTTCTTTATTTTCTATAAGTCCAATTCTTCATTCGAGTCCATAATAATTAGGATTTGAAAAACCTGAAACACAAAACTATTTTACATAAGGTATTCATAATATTTAACGATATATTTAAATGTTATATACTGTGACAGTATGACGAATCTTGAAATATTACTTCCAACTCGGAAGGGTTAATAGGATGCCTTTCTGTAACAGAAAACTATATAAAAACGCATGTGTGTAAAGACAAAATTATATCTACAATCCATGGCTAAACATTTTCAAATAAAAAAAAAATTTAAAATATGAGTTACTTTATACCTTAAGCACCCACAGAAATACATACACATGCACACACTCTCACGAACGAAAAGAACACCAATGAAGTCTTGAAACAGATCTTGCAGAATTAGATGATATTACCTAAAACAGAAATAAACTTTGTTTAGATCGATTAAACATTTTTTAAATACTTCAAATGAATAAAAATAAATAATTGCAAACGATTCATCCTCAGATTGCTTCTTTATTTTCTATAAGTCCAATTCTTCATTCGAGTCCATAATAATTAGGATTTGAAGAACCTGAAACACAAAACTATTTTACATAAGGTATTCATAATATTTAACGATATATTTAAATGTTATATACTGTGACAGTATGACGAATCTTGAAATATTACTTCCAACTCGGAAGGGTTAATAGGATGCCTTTCTGTAACAGAAAACTATATAAAAACGCATGTGTGTAAAGACAAAATTATATCTACAATCCATGGCTAAACATTTTCAAATAAAAAAAAAATTTTAAATATGAGTTACTTTATACCTTAAGCACCCACAGAAATACATACACATGCACACACTCTCTCGAACGAAATGAACACCAATGAAGTCTTGAAACAGATCTTGCAGAATTAGATGATATTACCTAAAACAGAAATAAACTTTGTTTAGATCGATTAAACATTTTTTAAATACTTCAAATGAAAAAAAATAAATAATTGCAAACGATTCATCCTCAGATTGCTTCTTTATTTTCTATAAATCCAATTCTTCATTCGAGTCCATAATAATTAGGATTTGAAGAACCTGAAACACAAAACTATTTTACATAAGGTATTCATAATATTTAACGATATATTTAAATGTTATATACTGTGACAGTATGACGAATCTTGAAATATTACTTCCAACTCGGAAGGGTTAATAGGATGCCTTTCTGTAACAGAAAACTATATAAAAACGCATGTGTGTAAAGACAAAATTATATCTACAATCCATGGCTAAACATTTTCAAATAAAAAAAAAAATTAAAATATGAGTTGTTTTATACCTTATGCACCCACAGAAATACATACACATGCACACACTCTCACGAACGAAATGAACACCAATGAAGTCTTGCATCAGATCTTGCCGAATTGGATGATATTTCCTAAAACAGAAATAAACTTTGTTTAGATCGATTAAACATTTTTTAAATACTTCAAATGAATAAAAATAAATAATTGCAAACGATTCATCCTCAGATTGCTTCTTTATTTTCTATAAATCCAATTCTTCATTCGAGTCCATAATAATTAGGATTTGAAGAACCTGAAACACAAAACTATTTTACATAAGGTATTCATAATATTTAACGATATATTTAAATGTTATATACTGTGACAGTATGACGAATCTTGAAATATTACTTCCAACTCGGAAGGGTTAATAGGATGCCTTTCTGTAACAGAAAACTATATAAAAACGCATGTGTGTAAAGACAAAATTATATCTACAATCCATGGCTAAACATTTTCAAATAAAAAAAAAAATTAAAATATGAGTTGTTTTATACCTTATGCACCCACAGAAATACATACACATGCACACACTCTCACGAACGAAATGAACACCAATGAAGTCTTGCATCAGATCTTGCCGAATTGGATGATATTTCCTAAAACAGAAATAAACTTTGTTTAGATCGATTAAACATTTTTTAAATACTTCAAATGAATAAAAATAAATAATTGCAAACGATTCATCCTCAGATTGCTTCTTTATTTTCTATAAGTCCAATTCTTCATTCGAGTCCATAATAATTAGGATTTGAAGAACCTGAAACACAAAACTATTTTACATAAGGTATTCATAATATTTAACGATATATTTAAATGTTATATACTGTGACAGTATGACGAATCTTGAAATATTACTTCCAACTCGGAAGGGTTAATAGGATGCCTTTCTGTAACAGAAAACTATATAAAAACGCATGTGTGTAAAGACAAAATTATATCTACAATCCATGGCTAAACATTTTCAAATAAAAAATATATTAAAATATGAGTTATTTTATACCTTATGCACCCACAGAAATACATACACATGCACACACTCTCACGAACGAAATGAACACAAATGAAGTCTTGCATCAGATCTTGCCGAATTAGATGATATTTCCTAAAACAGAAATAAACTTTGTTTAGATCGATTAAACATTTTTTAAATACTTCAAATGAATAAAAATAAATAATTGCAAACGATTCATCCTCAGATTGCTTCTTTATTTTCTATAAGTCCAATTCTTCATTCGAGCCCATAATAATTAGGATTTGAAAAACCTGAAACACAAAACTATTTTACATAAGGTATTCATAATATTTAACGATATATTTAAATGTTATATACTGTGACAGTATGACGAATCTTGAAATATTACTTCCAACTCGGACGGGTTAATAGGATGCCTTTCTGTAACAGAAAACTATATAAAAACGCATGTGTGTAAAGACAAAATTATATCTACAATCCATGGCTAAACATTTTCATCATTTTGATAATTTAATAAATTAAAAATTTTATATGCATATATTTAGCCATAGATTGTAATGCTGAAATAAAAGGAAAGAAAAATTAGCATTGAATATGTAGAATTTTCGATGCATTAGAAAAAAATGTTCTACATTCAAATAAAAATATAATATATATATGCAACTAATTAAGACAATTACAGATACATGTTATAAATTATTCAAGATACGTTATAAAAAAAAGGAAAAGAATTGTGAATATCTCACAATATTTAAGAATTAAACCGCGTTAAAAAAAAAAGAAACAAGAAAAATAGCAAACATATTCTGCACCTTGTTTCGTATTACAAAATGCATACGCAATTTTGTATACTGCCATAAACATATCCATAACGAGATCAAATCTATATTTAATCGATAAAATACATATATCTTATATTATTACGTTTATACTAACGCGAAATATGCAGTTACATCAAGTGTCTCATGTACACATTACATCGTTTACATGCAAGACACTTTTTATCTATTAAATTATAAAAGAATATATTAATACGATTTCACAATTTTAGAACCATGTATTTTGTATATGTTTATGAAATAGAAAAGTTTGTGGGGGCCTCTTCGGCATATAGTCTCTTCTGGCTTCGTAACCACTAACCACTGCATTGGAGCATTCCCTATGTGCGGCGCGTGAATGATCTTTATTTATTTATTCATAATAGAAAAGAAAAAAAAAATAAAAGAAAGAAAAGAAAAATGAAAAATTTATTAATATTTGACCGATATACCGTTAAGCTATCCTAGCCTGCGGACGATCAATGGACTCAAAGAATCCACCAACCGTGCACATTTACACAGGCACATTTAATCGAATGCTCCAGCAGACATAATATTCATTCTAAT
Organism: Dolichovespula saxonica; assembly: GCA_911387935.1. NCBI lineage: Eukaryota > Metazoa > Arthropoda > Insecta > Hymenoptera > Vespidae > Dolichovespula > Dolichovespula saxonica. The sequence goes on along the minus strand of OU426996.1, from coordinate 5,881,477 downwards.
CGATGAACCTATTACAAACTAAGATTAACTGCTTGCATGTAAAATATGAAAAATGTTTCGGTAAATAGTTAAGAAAAAGTATATATATATATACATATATTATATTATATTATGTATATAGATTCGTAAATATTTAAAGAATCGCGAGATGCAAGCGTTAATTTATAACTAAGTATAGAACAAGTTCGAAATACTTTGCCAAGTTCAAAAGATATGGGATGCGATCTAATGTTCTCATTGGGTGCAAAGTTTTTCGAACTGTTTTATACTGATACATAGCGCGATGCAAAGCTTCAGCAAAGTATCTTTAAAAAAAAAAAAATAAAATAAAGAAAAAGAATAAAAGATCGTTCAGAGAAGCTGAAAGATCGTAAAAATTTGCTGAAACTTCGCGAATCCCCGTAGACGGGACTTCCCACTCCTGAGTGAGAAACGGTAGAGTTCTTAATCACGGACACTTATGCTCGTTACGAACGTAAGACATCTACGAATACAACCAGTGACCCGTGTCGATATGGACCTTTCGTCCTTGGCATGATGGGTAACGGAGGAACTTAAAAATTTTTCACTTACTACTTGAGAAGTTCTGCGATGGCTCCAAAACACTCGTCCCCCTCGACCTAGGTCGAACGACGTCGTGCAGTTGGTTGAAATTGTAGCCGTACTGTAATTAAAGTCGTACAGAAAAAGATTAATTATATGTTCCATATATAAAGAATATCTTCGATGAATGTGAAAATGATGAAAAAATATTTGATATCAAAAATGAATGAGAAGTAACGATTAAAAGAAAGAAATTATACTTACGCGTGATGGTATCCAGACGAAGCTTTACGTTCGTCGTTAAAGATGCAGAGGATGAAATTTTTTAAATTCACACTTTCGACCATTACAATATTTTATAGCGAACGCAATCCTCTTCCACCGTATTGGCCGAAAGTGTGTTAATGATTCTAAAAACGCGGGCCGAACAAATGGTTTTAACAAGAATATGACATTAATTCTTGTTTTATGTTATACTAACGCGAACGAGAAATTTTAATCGGCGAACAACACTGACTCTAATTCGCGATTTTATTTTATTTTATTTGATTTGATTTTTAAAGCAACTCGTTCGGTTGCAAAACAAATCAAACTACATTTCGCACAAACACTGACTCTAAGATCGCATTGCGCGCGATCAACAACTGAAGACCTGTTGAAGAAAAAATTGTTAAAACAAGCTGTGGCTTTCGCTTTTATAATTTATTTCGTATTAAATATTATTTATATCGATTAAAAAATATTAAATATCATATATCATATTATTCAAAGTACATGATCTAAAATTGTGAACTCGTATTACATCCTTTGCATGCCATAATAATAATACCATTCAAAGATGTAACTGCAAAATTTGTAAGCTATATTGTAATAAATCAATATGTAAAAGCAAACGATCAAAAAATCGCGTTGTATATATCGTTTAAAAATGGATATGATCGCGATATGGGATATGTTCACGGAAATATAGTAATTGCGTGGATACCTATAAATCGGAATAGATATAGCATCGAAGTAAAACTAGACGAGGTGCTGTAAAAATTAAAATTAATAACATTTGTAATATTTAATTAAGCGATTAAACGTATCTTGAAATTTTATTCTATTTTAATTTAACTCTAATGAAATTTGTATTATTCTCGGTGCTACTCAATATTCTTTAAATCCAATGTAAAATATATTGCAAAAATTTTTTACGCATTAAAATTTTAACAAAAATATTTTCTAATGCACCGAACGTCAGCCTTTGGCCCGGTAGTGCGTACGTTGTATTATGTAAAAAACATAAACGTTCGCAATACCGACTACCGGATCTCACCACATGGAGGTAGCTGCGTATGGAGATCCATTTATAAATTTATCAAAATCCAAGAGTTATTATTAATATAGAATAAAATTGATTAAATTTATAAATAAATATGTATATGTATGTAACCGTGTATATAACGTGTAAATGCGATCTTGTTATTAAATGCAACAAATGCTACGTATACCGAACTCTAATATGATTTAAAATGAGATGAATAATCCTTAAATGATTAGCAAATGAAGCTTATAAAATATATACACTTACGTGTCCGTCCGGGACGATTGCGTTTCCAATATTATTTCTGCCGTCCCACGTAGTTGTCTTCTTATAGTTCGTAAATAGTCAAAGTCAAGAAAAGGATCGTTTATGTTTATATCACGCAAGGCCATTACCCCCAGACTAAAATTTTTAAGTATCGAAATATTTAAACGATATTATTTTAAGTTTTTCGCGAGTTCCAGTACTTTTAATGTTTAAACGAATGTGCTATTGTTTAAATATTATTATATTATACCCGTGTATAATAGTGAATGTTTAAATAATTATTAAATAACCGAACGTGTTAATTTTTAAGTCCTCGCGATTAGATTTAAAGAGTTTCGATGTTAACTCGACGGAGTGCCAGGTGAAACTGACTCGGTTATTGTCAAAGTCAAGAAAAGAACTGTTTATGTTTTTGATGTGCAAAGCCGATTACTCCCACGAAAAAATTTTATAGTATCGAAATATTTAATCGGATTTATTTTAAGTTTTTCGCGAGTTACCGTCTTTTTAATGTTTAAACGAATGTACTATTGTTTAAATATTATTATATTATACCCGTGTGCAATAGTGATTGTTTAAATAATTATTAAATTAAGGGAAAGTGTTAATGTTCAAATCCTCGCGTTTAGATTTACAGAGTTTCGATGTTAACTCGTCGGAGTTCAAGGTAAGACTGACTCGGTTATTGTCAAAGTCAAGAAAAGAACCATTTATGTTTTTGATGTACAAGGCCAATTACTCTCACGAAAAAATTTTATGATATCGAAATATTTAAACGATATTATTTTAAGTTTCTCGCGCGTTCCCGTATTTTTAATGTTTAAACGAATATACTATTGTTCAAATATTATTATATTATTCCGGTGTATAATAGTGATTGTTTAAATAACTATTCAATTACCGAAAGTACTTATTTTTAAGTTCTCGCGATTAGATTTAAAGAGTCTCGATGTTCACGCGTCGAAGTGCAAAGTTAAACTGACCCGGTTATTGTCAAAGTTGGTGAAAAACCGTATATAATATAATATATAACAATTTCAAAACAGATGTAATAATGAATATATTAAATAATAAAATAATTTTTGATTTTGATCGACGTCCCTCGACGTCCCTCGATGATCCTTCGACGATACCTGAAAGAAAAAGAGAAAGAGCAGAAAAGAGAATAAAAAAAAAATAAAAGAAAAGAGAGACGGAGACCCGCACAGAAGCCCGCACCCATAGGCCCTTCCTATGGGTCCCACCATGAACTTATAACTTATACCACCATAGAGCTTTACATGATGCTCAGAGAGCAACCCGCCAAAAGGCCCACACCCATAGGCCCCTCCTATGGGTCCCACCCGAGATATATAAATAATAATTGATAAAAGTAAATACATATAAATATGAATGGACAGTAAATTTTTCTATGCGTTACAATTATAAATCAATAGCATATTTATTAATCGATAGTATATACGATAGTACATGTATATAATCGTTACAACGTCGCTAAGAATGTCATTAAAAATTAAAATTTAATTAAATTTATCAAATTTATAAATTTTAAATAAATTTTGATTGAATGTAAATGCAGCCCTTAGCTCGACAGTACTTGCGTTATTTACAATTATCATGTATCGCAAGTAATATCGATTACCAGGTCTCACCACGTGGAGGTTGCTGCATCTGGAGACCCGCGGGCTAACGCTGACTCTACTTTAAAATCCGCGTTCGCGAGTTAATCTGATCGAATTTTCGAACAAACAAAACAAAGTCCACAGTAGGACTTTTAATCGCGTTCGCGAGCTCGCGTAAGTGCTAGGAAAACGGATGACTCTAAGGGTTGAAATTCGAAATGACATGAACTATCGACTAATACGGATCCCTACGCTAAACGATTCACAGGACCCTAGTCAATAGCTATGTCCAACACTACTAGGTGGAACCGTTCGTGTATCCCGAATCTCGAACCAAAATGAAGTCCTTGACGTGGACTTTAAATCGCGAACGGACACTTACGCGAGTATTAGAAAAACGGTGACTCTACTCTAATATCCGCGATCCCGATTCGTTATATCTTTCCGCATCGGGAGAGACCTTCAGGCTTCTCAGCTCACTGGAAGCGTTTAAAGCCCCGCTGACGGAAAGCTCCACCGTCCGGAAACACCGTCAGCTTGTGATATAACGGGGATTTATTAAGCACGACTGTTCGTGCGTTCCGAGTTTCGAACGAAAATAAAAAAAAAAAAGAAAAAGAAAAAATAAAAAATAACTTCGATAAAACTAAATCGCGTCCGCGGGTACGCGAAAGAAACAATGACTCTACTCTACAATTCGCGTTTTCGGCATAAAAAGCAATCACACGAAATTTAATCGCGCCCGCGAACACCCGCGCCTGTGCCAGCCGACACGCGCGCGAGTGTTCTTCCTATCCTACCCGTATCGCGTAAAAATCCATGATGTTCCTGCGATAACCCCCCCCAACAACCTCCCAATCACCCCTCAAAAATCTCGACAAATCCCCAAAAACCCCCAAAAATCCTCCAAAATCCCTCGACGTCCCTCGGCGTCCCACGATGATCCCTCGGCGTCCCTCGATGATCCCTCGTCGTCCCACGGCGTCCCTCGACGGTCCCTCGACGTCCCTCGATGATCCCTCGACGATACCTAAAAAGAAAAAGAGAAAGAGCAGAAAAGAGAATAGAAAAAAAATAAAAGAAAAGAGAGACGGAGACCCGCACAGAAGCCCGCACCCATAGGCCCTTCCTATGGGTCCCACCATGAACTTATAACTTATACCACCATAGAGCTTTACATGATGCTCAGAGAGTAACCCGCCAAAAGGCCCACACCCACAGGCCCCTCCTATGGGTCCCACCCGAGACATATAAATAAAAATTAATACAAGTAAATACATAGAAATAAGAATGACAGAACATTAATATATAATACATGACGATATATGAATAATAATTAATAATAATATCTATAATAAATCTAAAAAATATAATATCTAAAATTACATGACAATTACAAAATACAGTACGAGATGAACAAAATCGTAGTACCAAAATCGAGCACGATTTTTTCTTATTGAAATGAAAAGACCCACCATAGAGCCTTACGCGATACGGAAAGAGAAACCCGCCAAAAGGCCCTCACCCATAGGCCCCCCTATGAGTCCCACCCGAGACTTATAAATAATAATTAATAAAAGTGAATACATATAAATAGGAATGACAGTAAAGTTTTCGATGCGTTTCAATTATAAATCAATAGCAAAGAGAGCCAACATAGAGCTTTACATGATGCTCAGAGAGCAACCCGCCAAAAGGCCCTCACCCATAGGCCCCTCCTATGGGTCCCACCCGAAACTTATAAATAATAATTAATAAAAGTAAATACATATAAATAGGAATGACAGTAAATTTTTCTATGCGTTACAATTATAAATCAATAGCATATTTATTAATCGATAGTATATACGATAATACATCTATATAATCGTTACAACGTTGCTAAGAATGTCATACTGTTTAAATATTAATAAATTATATTTCATGTATATCGTATATTGTTTAAATGTTAGTAATTTATATTATATTCAATTTATTTTTATTATATTTATAATATTTATATTATTATTTAATATATTCACATAATGAATATATTAAATAATAAAACAATTTTTAAGTAATGAGATATGAACAATATGGAAAAATTTAATTAAATTTATTAAATTTATAAATTTTAAATAAATTTTGATTGAATTTAAATGCAGCCATTAGCTCGACAGTACTTGCGTTATTTACAATGAAATCATATATCGCAAGTAATATCGATTACCAGGTCTCACCACATGGAGGTTGCTGCATATGGAGACCCACGGGCTAAAGACTCTACTGTAATATAAATTATTTTGGAATTATGTGAAATCATTTATATATAACATCATTATTATAACATATTCATTAATAATTATCATAATTTGGAAAAAGAAAGAAGAAACAAACGCGAAACGAATCACAAATTTTTTTCTAATCAATCGCGATTAGACGAAAATTTATGAATCCGTTTGATATCGACCTACATACCCGGTAAAGAATAGAGCTCTTCATATGGAATTCTATTCCCTTTAAACTAACGTGGACACACCGCGCATAATGTACATTAAATTAAAAATACAACGATACGCTTAACATACGCATGTAATACATCTATAATACACATTATATATAATAAGCCTATAATATATATATATTACGCCTATAATATATATAATACGCTTATATTACACCTTATATATAACACTCATATAACACACCTTATATATAACACGCTTATAATATATTTATAATTCACCTATAATATATATAATGCGCCTATAATACACCTTATACATAAAATTATGCATTACATTTAATATTATTTCATAATAAGAATATCTAATATTATATAGGTACCATCTTAATATTCATCAAACGACAAAAATAATATAATGTTTGGTCGCATTATATATATTATCTTATCATCTTATTATTAACATATAATTATATACTTCGTATGATGAATTATATCTTCATATGATGTGGCTACCTGTGAACATAAAACATCTAAACCATTTCATGATTATTAAACAAGAAGCAATCGAAATAATGTTTGAATTTCTTATAATAAATCAGCAATCATCTGTGAACATAAAACACGTAGACCATTTCATGATTATTAAACAGGAAGCAATCGAAATAATGTATGAAATATCTAAACCATTTCATGATTATTAAACAAGAAGCAATCGAAACAATTAGTAAATTTTATATAATGAACGAACAACCTATGAACATAAGAAATTTATATAATTTTATTACTTTCTGGAAAAAAAATATATTAAAATATGAGTTATTTTATACCTATGCACTCACAGAAACACGTACATATTCACACACTCTCACGAACGAAAAGAACAACCAACGAAGTCTTGAATCAGATCTTGCCGAATTAGATGATATTTCCTAAAACAGAAATCAACTCTGTCTGGATCGATTAAACATTTTTTAAATACTTCAAATGAATAAAAATAAATAATTGCAAACGATTCATCCTCAGATTGCTTCTTTATTTTCTATAAGTCCAATTCTTCATTCGAGTCCATGATAATTAGCATTTGAAAAATCTGAAACACAAATCTATTTTACGTAAGGTATTCATAATATTTAACGATATATTTAAATGTCATATACTATGATAGTATGACGAATCTTGAAATATTACTTCCAACTCGGAAGGGTTAATAGGATGCCTTTCTGTAACAGAAAACTATATAAAAACGCATGTGTGTAAAGACAAAATTATATCTACAATCCATGGCTAATCATTTTCATAATTTTGATAATTTAATAAATTAAAAATTTTATATGCATATATTTAGCCATAGATTGTAATGCTGAAATAAAAGGAAAGAAAAATTAGCATTGAATATGTAGAATTTTCGATGCATTAGAAAAAAATGTTCTACATTCAAATAAAAATATAATATATATATGCAACTAATTAAGACAATTACAGATACATGTTATAAATTATTCAAGATACGTTATAAAAAAAAAAAGAAAAAGAATTGTGAATATCTCACAATATTTAAGAATTAAACCGCGTTAAAAAGAAAAAAGAAGCAAGAAAAGTAGCAAACATATACTGCACCTTGTTTCGTATTACAAAATGCATACGCAATTTTGTATACTGCCATAAACATATCCATAACGAGATCAAATCTATATTTAATCGATAAAATACATATATCTTATATTATTACGTTTATACTAACGCGAAATATGCAGTTACATCAAGTGTCTCATGTACACATTGCATCGTTTACATGTAAGACACTTTTTATCTATTAAATTATAAAAAATATATTAATACGATTTCACAATTTTAGAACCATGTATTTTGTATATGTATATGAAATAGAAAAATATTACTCATATTTGAAAAAAAAAAGATTTAATATATTCTTGCATATTAATGCTTATGAATTTATTTTTCGTCGCCACTGCTTGTTTTAACGCAGATCCTGACTTCCCTATAATTACATCAAGTCTTATAGATTTTTAATCAGAATAATTAGAATCTGTATAATAAAATAATGATGGTTACGATATATGAGTTGTTTTACAACTCGTGGTTATCATAGAAAAAAAAAAAATTTAATATTATTCTGAAATAAAAATCTATAAGCTTGAGTATCTCAGGTGCATTCCTGAATGCAGGCCTGTCCCTATTCTAAACTATTTTCATCACCCACTCCTGAGTGGGGCAGCCTTTTCGTTCGTTTCATTTATATACCAAGGCTTATGCATTTTTATTCCACAAAATAATTATATTTATTTGATATATTATATAATCAAAATATATATTTTTATGTATCTACAAAGTCTTTCATTTGATAATCACGTTTAAATAATGTGGAATAAAAATGTATACCCTTGACATATATTATGCACTCCTGAGTGCAAGGCTGTTCATTTCAATATCTCATATCGCTCGCACAATAAGATTTATACATTTCTAATCAGAAAGATACAAAAGTTTCTTTTCATTCATTTGCACTCTACTTAATTATAAATATACGTATTGTATTAGGAAAAGAGTATGAATTATTCTTGATTTATTTATTAGATTAATTACGTTTCTTTGAAAGAAAAATTATGAGAGTAAAAAATTTTAATATTTATTAATTATATAATTTCATTTATTATATTTAATTCAATATATACGAGTGCATTTTCTATTATGTATTTTTGTATCTTTCTGAACGAGAAATGTATATCCTTACTGTAATATGTTCATCTGCATTCCTGAATGCAGGCATGTACTTACTGTGAACCTATCATATGCACTCCTGAGTGCAGGCAAGCCATTTCAATCGTTTCGTTTATATACCAAGACTTATCCATTTTTTATTCCAAAAATAAAAATACTTCCTCTTTCTCTTCCTCTCTCCCTCTCTCTCTCTCTCTCTCTCTCTCTCTCATATATATACCTATTAATTCTCTCATTTCATATTCATTTGTTGATACATTTTGGAATAAAAATGGATACCCTTGACATATTGTAATATGCACTCCTGAGTGCTGGCTGCCATTCATTTCGTTTTATTCATCCAGCAAGACTTACACATTTCTCATAAGAATGATTCTAAGTATGTCTTTTGATTTAATTGCACTGTTTAAATATAATTAAATTATTATAAATGGAATAAAATAATAGTTGAAAAGTATATTGAGAAATATTTAAATATTTGTTCATTAAGTATTTTTATCAGTGCTTTCGTTCATTTATTTACTTTTGATCATTCTGAATGAGAAATGTGTATCCTTACTATGATATATTCATCTGCATTCCTGAATGCAGGTATATTATCCTTTCTCGTTGTCAATCATCAAGTCTTGTAGATTTTTAATCAGAATAATCAGAATAATTAGAATAAGCAAAATAATTAGAATAAGAGGAATAATCAGAATAATGAAAGTCTGATTACAAAAGGATGATGATGATGATGATGATGATGATGATGATGATAATGATAATGGTGATGAGGATAATGTAAAATCAGGAAATTTTACATTATTTACCGCATATGGGCCATTGGGCGACCCGCGGTAGTACTGTGTTGACATGAAGTATGAAGTATGTATATATCTCGTATATATACATACGCATTATGCAGTTATGAAAATAAAAAGGGAAAAGAAAAAGTATCTGATTATTCTGAATTAAAAATCAACATGCTTGGGTAATCCATATGCACTCCTCCTGAGTGCCAATGCTGCTGCAGGCCAACGGACGTCCACAGAATAATTAACGAGCGTGACTCTAGTTTACTAATTAAAAATCTAACAAATGACTCTACTTTATTTACTTTAAAACTTTAAAATGCAATGACTCGACTTTAATATAAAATTTCAAAAGGGTGGGCGACTCGACTTTAATTTAAAAGGGTGGGCGACTCGACTTTAATTTAAAAGGGTGGGCGACTCGACTTTAAATAAAAGAAGAAAAAAAATCAAATGCAAGGGGGACAAAAAGGCAATACTTTAAAATGAAAAATTGACTCTACTTTTTAAAATGAAAATCTCAATGACTCGACTTTACTTTAAGAAAATAAAATAAATTGCAAAGACTCTATTAATTAAGTAATTACATTGAAAAAGCTTGACTCTAATTAGCAAAGAATACCGTACGCGGGTGCGGAACGCCGTAGGCAAGGAGATGAAATGGTTCATCATCTCCAGTCATCAGGAACAAACTACTACTACTACTACTACGAGCATAAGTGTCAATGTGGTAAAAGGGGTAAATGGGATTTTGATAAGACCACGAGCCATTAACGAAGGGTTCGGATAAGCCGACCACCTTCGAAAAATGGCTCGTAGTCGATAGTTGCCCTCTTGAGCCACAGTTTGTGGGGGCCTCTTCGGCACATGGCCACTTCTTGCTTCGTGCCCTGACCACTGCATCGGAGCATTCCCTGCGTGCGACGCACGAAAAGTTTACGCGTCGTAAAAACGCCCTACCGTTCGAAGCAACGCACCCACGAAAATTGACATGCCTCAGTGGTTTGTGCTATAAGAAATGAAATCGTCCCTAATCGATAAAACCGACCTAATCCCGACCTAATACCGATCTGATATCTCACATTACGCAACAAGTCTCAAACCGCTCGTGTTAACGCGCGCATTTTTTAACGAGACGCTATAGACGCGAGCTGAAAAGAGTTGGGAAGTAAACAACACTGGTTAGCTGGTTGTTTTTTTTTTGTTCTTTATTTAGCTTAACCTAACGAGCGGTAAGTGCTTGCGACGTAATGTATCGATTTCTTCTAAATAGTAAAACCACTGAGGCATGGCAAAATTCGCGAATGCATCACCCCAAACGGCACTGACGAATCCCAACGCGTATCCTTAACTGCGTTTCCTAATCTACCTGGGTGCGTCTCGATTTTCTAATGATATTTATTTATTTATTAATACTTGACCGATGTACCGTTAAAGCTATCCTAGCCTGTGGACGATCAATGGACTCAAAGAGTCCACCGACCGTGCACATTTACACAGGCACATTTAATCGAATGCTCCAGCAGACATAATATTCATTCTAATTCGATGAACCTATTACAAACTAATATTAACTGCTTGCATGTAAAATATGAAAAATGTTTCGGTAAATAGTTAAGAAAAAGAATATATATATATATATACATATATTATATTATATTATATTATATTATATTATATATATAGATTCGTAAATATTTAAAGAATCGCGAAATGCAAGCGTTAATTTATAACTAAGTATAGAACAAGTTCGAAATACTTTGCCAAGTTCAAAAGATATGGGATGCGATCTAATGTTCTCAATGGGTGCAAAGTTTTTTCGAACTGTTTTATACTGATGCATCGCGCGAAGCTTCAGCAAAATATCTTTAAAAAAAAAAAATAAAAAAAGTAAAAGAATAAGAGATCATTCAGATGAACTGAAGGATCGTAAAAATTTGCTGAAACTTCGCGAATCCCCGTAGACGGGACTTCCCACTCCTGAGTGAGAATCGGATCCAACGTCTTCCGGTCGCTACCTACTTATATAGTTTTCACATTCACTCAGAAAAGGTATGCTACCTGCCTGCCTATCACCTATATTTAAAAAGTGCAAAGCATTCACACCAACACACACACTCCACGGTTCTCTCACATACCACCGGGGTGCAAAGGCCTACACTAGAGAGCATGCCCCGGGGCACCTCCGACACCCCAGTTCAACCGCGTATTTTTCTAATATATTATGAGTACGTACCAATTGCTGTAATCGGCTGTCAAGGCTAATGATTATTGCATATATGACTAAAGCAAAAATACTAGTACGTTACTAGTATACGCATGGATACTAGTAATACGTACGAGTATTTATAATTTTCCACAGAAAAATGTGGTAACTATATGCAAAACGGTATTCAATATAATAATATATTTATATTTATTTATTATTAATTAAAAAGTTAGGTCGCGAAACGATGTACAATGCACCACCTAAGACGCACATACAGGTGCAAGGTACATCGTTGCAATCACCAGCACAATGACAGCCGCCAAAAGGAAATCTAAAATTTTTATATAACTAACCCACGCTAAAGTTTCTCACCCATACGAGTAACACCTGGGTTAACGCATGGATGAGAACGCAGAAGCACGGGGGGGAGAAACGGGTATTAGTATGATTAGAGCTGAAAATCCTGATCTAAAAAAATTATTAACTTATAAACTAGGCCTAAGCGGGCTATGACTCTACGAGAAAATTATTTATTGAAAAATTTAATTTATTGAAAAATTTACTTTATTGAAAAATTTACTTTATTGAAAAATTTACTTTATTGAAAAATTTAATTTATATATTAAAAAACAACCTCGGACGATTCCTTTCATTAAATGGCTGTTCTAATTAAAGAACGGGGATTATGATCCGCCATTTAACTGACAGAATCTATCCGTCGCGAAAGGGGTTTGTCTTCTTGCTCATTTATTTGTATATCGATATATCGAAATATCGAAGCAAATCGCGATTAAATAAACTAAAGTACGAAGCAATGCATTTAACGTAAACCACGTTATAATGCTTTTATTTGTACGAAATCGGGTAAATTAATACCCGATTTCATTACTAATATCGCGAGCAAAGACGGGTAAAAAAAAGTGCTAATTAACAGCACCGTTAATTAAACGATTTTGAGACAAGAAGACCCTAGCCTGACATAAATATATACATATATACAAATAAAAAATTGGCAATAAAATAGTTAACTACACATATAGGGAACCACTCGTGAATAAAATCAAAAGATTTTAATCACGGACACTTTTGCTCGTTTTGAACGATACACATCTACGAATACAACCAGTAACCCGTGCCGATACGGACCTTTCATCCTCGGCATGATGGGCACCGGAGGAACTTAAAAATTTTTCACTTACTACTTGAGAAGTTCTGCGATGGCTCCAAAACACTCGTCCCCCTCGACGTAGGTCGAACGACGTCGTGAAGTTGGTTGAAATTGCGTATGTTCTGTAATTAAAATCGTACAGAAAAAGATTAATTATATGTTTCATATATAAAGAATATCTTTGATGAATGTGAAAATGATCAAAAAATATTTGATTTCGATGATGAATGAGAAGTAACGATTAGAATAAAGAAATTATACTTACGCGTAATGGTATCCAGACGAAGCATTACATTCGTCGTTAAAGATGCAGAGGATGAAATTTTTTAAATTCACACTTTCGACCATTACAATATTTTATCGCGAACGCAATCCTCTTCCACCGTTTTGGCCGAAAGTGTGTTTAATGATTCTAACAACGCGGGACGAACAAATGGTTTTAACAAGAATATGACATTAATTCTTGTTTTTTTGTTTTATTAACGCGACCGAGAAATTTTAATCGGCGAACAACACTGACTCTAATTCGCGATTTTAATTTATTTTATTTTATCTGATTTTTAAAGCAACTCGTTCGGTTGCAAAACAAATCAAACTACATTTCGCACAAGCACTGACTCTAAGATCGCATTGCGCGCGATCAACAACTGAAGACCTGTTGAAGAAAAAATTTTTAAAACAAGCTGTGGCTTTCGCTTTTATAATTTATTTCGTATTAAATATTATTTATATCGATTAAAAAATATTAAATATCATATATCATATTATCCAAAGTACATGATCTAAAATTGTGAACTCGTATTACATCCTTTGCATGCCATAATATTAAAAAGATAACATTCAAAGGATGTAACTGCAAAAATTGTAAGCTATATTGTAATAAATCAATATGTAAAAGCAAACGATCAAAAAATCGCGTTGTATATATCGTTTAAAAATGGATATGATCGCGATATGGGATATGTTCACGGAAATATAGTAATTGCGTGGATACCTATAAATCGGAATAGATATAGCATCAAAGTAAAACTAGACGAGGTGCTGTAAAAATTAAAATTAATAACATTTGTAATATTTAATTAAGCGATTAAACGTATCTTGAAATTTTATTCTATTTTAATTTAACTCTAATGAAATTTGTATTATTCTCGGTGCTACTCAATATTCTTTAAATCCAATGTAAAATATATTGCAAAAATTTTTTACGCATTAAAATTTTAACAAAAATATTTTCTAATGCACCGAACGTCAGCCTTTGGCCCGGTAGTGCGTACGTTGTATTATGTAAAATACATAAACGTTCGCAATACCGACTACCGGATCTCACCACATGGAGGTAGCTGCGTATGGAGATCCATTTATAAATTTATCAAAATCCAAGAGTTATTATTAATATAGAATAAAATTGATTAAATTTATAATTAAATATGTATATGTATATAACCGCGTATATAACCTGTAAATGCATTCTTGTTATTAAACGCAACAAATGCTACGTACATCAAACTCTAATATGATTTAAAATGAGATTAATAATCCTTAAGTGATTAATAAATGAAGCTTATAAAATATATAGACTTACGTGTCCGTACGGGACGATTGCGTGTCCAATATTATTTCTGCTGTCCCACGTAGTTGTCTTCTTATAGTTCGTAAATTGTTAAAGTCAAGAAAAGGATCGTTTATGTTTTTGATGTGCAAGGCCAATTAATCCTCCGAAAAAATTTTATAGTATCTAAATATTTAATCGGATTTATTTTAAGTTTTTCGCGAGATCCCGTATATTTAATGTTTAAACGAATGTACTATTGTTTAAATATTATTATATTATAACCGTGTGCAATAGTGATTGTTTAAATAATTATTCGATTACCGAAAGTATTAATTTCTAAGTTCTCGCGTTTAGATTTAGAGAGTCTCGATGTTTACTCGTCGAAGTAGAAAGTTAAACTGACTCGGTTATTGTCAAAGTTAAGAAAAGAAAAGTTTATGTTTTTGATGTGCAAGGCCAATTAATCCTCCGAAAAAATTTTATAGTATCGAAATATTTAAACGATATTATTTTAAGTTTTTCGCGAGTTCCAGTATTTTTAATGTTTAAACGAATGTACTATTGTTTAAATATTATTATATTATAACCGTGTGCAATAGTGATTGTTTAAATAATTATTCGATTACCGAAAGTATTAATTTCTAAGTTCTCGCGTTTAGATTTAGAGAGTCTCGATGCTTACTCGTCGAAGTGCAAAGTTAAACTGACTCGGTTATTGTCAAAGTTAAGAAAAGAAACGTTTATGTTTTTGATGTGCAAGGCCAATTAATCCTCCGAAAAAATTTTGTAGTATCGAAATATTTAAACGATATTATTATAAGTTTCTCGCGCGTTCCAGTATTTTTAATGTTTAAACGAATGTACTATTGTTTAAATATTATTATATTATACCCGTGTACAATAGTGATTGTTTAAATAATTAATAAATTGTCGAAAGTACAAAAATTAAGTTCTCGCGTTTAGTTTTAGAGAGTCCCGATTTTTACTCGTCGAAGTGCAAAGTTAAACTAACTTGGTTATTGTCAAAGTTAGTGAAAGACCGTTTATGATTATATTATGCAAGGTCAATTACCACGAAATAGAATTTAAAGTATCAAAAAATTTAGTAGAAATTATTTTAAATTTCTCGCGAGTTTTAGTCGTTTCAATGTTTAAACGAATGTATTGTTATTTAATTATTAATTAATTGTAACCGTGTACATTAATGATTGTTTAAATAATTATTAAATTACAGAAGTTGTTAATATTTAAGTTCTCGCGTCTATATTTGTAGAGTCGAGATGCTTACTCGTCGAAGTGCAAAGTTAAACTGACTCGGTTATTGTCAAAGTCCAAAAAAAGTATTCTCGCTTAAAAATCGACGATGAATCGAACCAAAAAATAAAAATAAAACATTCACGAATATATCTCCGAAGAGATTTATTCGTGGTTACTCAAAATGCTCTTTCACTA
Source organism: Dolichovespula saxonica (assembly GCA_911387935.1). Lineage (NCBI taxonomy): Eukaryota > Metazoa > Arthropoda > Insecta > Hymenoptera > Vespidae > Dolichovespula > Dolichovespula saxonica. Next base: position 5,865,379 of record OU426996.1, on the reverse strand, counting down.
TTAATTAATTACAACCGTATCGCTCGTGCCGATTCGGACCATTCATCCTCGACATGATTGAGCGATCGGAGGAACTTTAAAAATTCACTCACTACTTATGAAGTTCTGCGATGGCTCCAAAACACTCGTCCGCGATTTAGGTCGAAATTGAGGGTGGACGATTCGTAGGTGGTTGAAGATGAGGTAGGTCGACGTCGAAGTTGGTCGAGACAATCCTCTTCGATGATGCACTGACTCTATTACGCGATAGTTATTCTTTAAACGGACGGTCACTGACTCTACTTCGCGAAACTCTATTGTCTTATTTATATATACGGTCTGTGCGACCGTTAAAAAAGTATTAAACTTTGCGAACAAACACTGACTCTAACGACTGCATTGCACGCAGTCGATGCAAAAACAATTCGATTAATTCTTTGCTACGCGCGCGAATTGCAATGAAGTCTGAAACAGAAAAATATAAACGATCTAATTAGTATCACTGTTATAATGAAAAATTTTATAAATTATTCAAGATATCTATGATATAGAAATATACTTACTTTAACTCTTCGTTGATGCGTGCAAGAAAGACATCCTGAGAGAACTTCGATGATCGCTCGTCCGAATCCAATGGAAGACTGATCCAGTAGCCGTTTCTCTTCATATTTATGTTTATATTATGCAGAGTCAATTACCGCGAGAAAAAATTTTTATGTTTTGGAATATTTAACCGAATTTATTTTAAGTTTCTCGTGAGTTACCGTCTTTTTAATGTTTAAACGAATGTACTATTGTTTAATTATTAGTTAATTGTACCCGTGTACATTAATGATTGTTTAAATAATTAATAAATTATCGAAAACTACTAACTTTTAAGTTCTCGCGTTGAGATTTAGAGAGTCTCGATGTTTACTCGTCGAAGTAGAAAGTTAAACTGACTCGGTTATTGTCAAAGTTAAGAAAAGAAACGTTTATGTTGTTGATGTGCAAAGCCGATTACTCCTCCGAAAAAATTTTATAGTATCAAAATATTTAAACCGATATTATATTAAGTTTCTCGCGCGTTTCCGTATTTTTAATGTTTAAACGAATGTACTATTGTTTAAATATTATTATATTATACCCGTGTACAATAGTGATTGTTTAAATAATTATTCGATTACCGAAAGTATTAATTTCTAAGTTCTCGCGTTTAGATTTAGAGAGTCTCGATGTTTACGCGTCGAAGTACTAGGTAAGACTGACTCGGTTATTGTCAAAGTTAAGTAAAGGACTGTGTATGTTTATATTACTCAAGGCCAACTACCGCGAGTTTAAATGTATCGTCAAAGTATGTATTGTCAAATTTAAGAAAAGGATCGTTCATGTTTACGTCACACAAGGCCAACTTTCCCGCATTGAAAATTTTGAAGTATCGCAAATTTTATATTGAAACAATTCTAAATCTCACGCGCGTTTCCGCCTTTATAATGTTTAAACGAATGTACTATTGTTTAATTATTAATTAACTGTACCCGTGTACATTAATGATTGTTTAAATAATTATTAAATTACCGAAAGTGTTAATTTTTAATTTCTCGCGTTTAGATTTAAAGCGTCTCGATGTTTACTGGTCGGAGTGCAAAGTGAAACTGACTCGGTTATTGTTAAAGTCAAGAAAAGAAACGTTTATGTTTTTGATGTGCAAGGCCGATTAATCCCCCGAAAAAATTTTATAGTATCGAAATATTTAAACCGATATTATATTAAGTTTCTCGCGCGTTTCCGTATTTTTAATGTTTAAACGAATGTACTATTGTTTAAATATTATTATATTATACCCGTGTACAATAGTGATTGTTTAAATAATTATTAAATTACCGAAAGTATTAATTTTTAATTTTTCGCGTTTAGATTTAGAGAGTCTCGATGTTTACGCGTCGAAGTACTAGGTAAGACTGACTCGGTTATTGTCAAAGTTAAGTAAAGGACTGTGTATGTTTATATCACTCAAGGCCAACTACCGCGAGTTTAAATGTATCGTCAAAGTATGTATTGTCAAATTTAAGAAAAGGATCGTTCATGTTTACGTCACACAAGGCCAACTTTCCCGCATTGAAAATTTTGAAGTATCGCAAATTTTATATTGAAACAATTCTAAGTCTCACGCGCGTTTCCGCCTTTATAATGTTTAAACGAATGTACTATTGTTTAATTATTAATTAACTGTACCCGTGTACATTAATGATTGTTTAAATAATTATTAAATTACCGAAAGTGTTAATTTTTAATTTCTCGCGTTTAGATTTAAAGCGTCTCGATGTTTACTGGTCGGAGTGCAAAGTGAAACTGACTAGGTTATTGTTAAAGTCAAGAAAAGAAACGTTTATGTTTTTGATGTGCAAGGCCAATTAATCCTCCGAAAAATTTTTATAGTATCGAAATATTTAAACGATATTATTTTAAGTTTTTCGCGAGTTCCAGTATTTTTAATGTTTAAACGAATGTACTATTGTTTAAATATTATTATATTATAACCGTGTGCAATAGTGATTGTTTAAATAATTATTCGATTACCGAAAGTATTAATTTCTAAGTTCTCGCGTTTAGATTTAGAGAGTCTCGATGTTAACTTGTCAGAGTGCAAAGTGAAAATGACTCTGTTATTGTCAAAGTCAAGAAAAGAACCGTTTATGTTTTTGATGTGCAAGGCCAATTAATCCCTCGAAAAAATGTTATAGTATCGAAATATTTAATCGGATTTATTTTAAGTTTTTCGCGAGTTCCAGTATTTTTAATGTTTAAACGAATGTACTATTGTTTAAATATTATTATATTATACCTGTGTACAATAGTGATTGTTTAAATAATTTAAAAATTATCGAAAGTATAAATTTTTAAGTTCTAGCGTTTCGATTTAGAGAGTATCGATGTTTGCTGGTCGGAGTGCAAAGTAAGACTGACTCGGTTATTTTTAATGTTTAAACGATTGTACTATTGTTTAAATATTAATATATTGTTTCCGTGTACAATAGAGATTGTTTAAATAATTAATAAATTATCGAAAGTATTAATTTATAAGATTTCGCTTTTAAAGAGAGAGAATTTCGATGTTTACCCGTCGGAATCCAAAAAAAACTAACTCGGTAATCCTCAAAGTTAATAAAAAGCTCGTTTATGTTTATATTATGCAAGACCAACTACATCGAGTTAAAATTTGTAAGTATTGAAATATTTAACTGAAATTAATTTGTTTTTTCCGAGTTTCCATCTTTTTAATGCTTAAACGAGTGTACTATTTTTTTAATATTAATTTATTGTATTCCGCGAACATTAGAGATTTTTAAAAAATAATTGAAAAATTATCAAAGTATTAATTTATAATTTTTCGCGTGTAGGAAGGGAATTTCTATGTGCCCTCAACACAAATTTCGAATAGCGTTATAGTACAAAACCTTCTAGCGGCAAAAAATGTCGAAACCAGCATTTACGTCAATTATAAGCACAGGGGTAATTCTTGACCAATTTTGAAGAACAAAGTCTCATTTTAAAGACGAAAGTTTAATTTACCGCGTATTGGTTTCAAATTTTTTAAAAAGCTTTTTATTTGTCCATAAACTATTCTCGAATAAATACCATTTTTAATACGATTTTGTTCAAATAAAACAAAGCTTTTTCAAAAATTCAAAGAATCAGTGTCCTAAATTGATTCTTCCTCTTTAAAATAAGACCTTGTCCATAAAAATTGGTCAAGAATTACGTCTGTTCTCATTGTTGGAGTAAACCATTACAAAAGCAAGGGTGATGTCTTACTAAACTTTTATTTACAAATTTATAATTTCATAATTATAAGAATTATAATTTCTGTTTTCCATATTTTAATTTGTTTTTTAATTTCTTCGCATTTATGCCGTACATTTTCAATCTAGATGCATCCATTGCAGCTATTTGACTATTTGGCTCATCTTTCTTGTTCCTTTTAAATTTCTTTTTACCTATTTTGGATTTCTCCGTTTTCTGAATGTTATGTTTTTTATTCGAATTAAATTTATTAAAAACTCTCTTTACATTTGATACCGTCTTCTCAACGTGTTCCTTATCGATCTTCGGATCTATTTCCGCTTTTTCGACAGCATTCTGTTGAACATTTTTAATATCTTTTACTATCTTATTGTTAACGGTATCGTTTGTTTTTATTTTCTTGGATTCAGTTTCATTAGAATGTTCCTTTTCCTTTCGCTTTCGTTTTCGCTTTTTATTATTTTTCGATTCTGTAGAATTTGTAAGTGTCGTATTTTCATCTTTATGGAATGCCTTCGTAATTTCTTTCGTTTCTATATTTTCGTTAACTGCAGTTTGGGAAGAATCGTCATTATTATTTTTCGTATCTTCCGAATTAATATCATTAGGCGTAACATCGTCAGCTATAACAGGATTCTTCTTTTTACGTCGACGTTTCTTCTTTGTTTCATCCGTTGTCGTTTCACTTTCATTAGTTACTTCGGGCTCTTCAGGACTGCCAAAATTATTATAAAATAATTATATATAAAAATGAAATAATATTATTTCACATTACAAATATATTATGTACCAAGAATACTTACGCATATAAACTTTTAAGTATTTTCCGTTTTAGTGCCTCATTCTGAGCCTTTCGCTGATATTCCTTGACATGCGTTTGTTCTACGTGTTCAGGCTTATACTGTAAAGCTTTTTTCAATGAACACCACTTGTTTAATTCTTTATCATCGGCCATTAATATCTTATTAAAAAATAAAATATTTTCATTAAATATTTAAAGCGATATTAGTTGTCTATATTTATATATTTGTTCACATGATGGTTACCTCTTCAATTGTTAAACCATAATCATTTGGAACAACTTTCCTATATTTAAATCTACATGGTTGATCACCAATCACATCCTCATAATCTAACCCATAATACTGATCAAAGTATTCCTCATAGGATGGATGTTTCATTGGATCAAATTTTGGTTTTTCTTTTGCTATAATTTCAGCAAATTTAGTACGTCTTCTTCGTTTTTTCTTTCTCGTTCCCTCCATTAATTCTGATTGCAAATTCTGTGTCCCATCGTAATCTGCATCCATCTAATATCAAATCATGCAAAATTAACACTATGATATATTGTGAATTAATAATGCGATATATAAAATAGTTACATTAAAGTCTGGATCTTCACAATGTGGTGCATCATATTCATTATCAACAATTTCATCAAAATGGGGATCAAAATCGTCCCAGTTTTTATCAACCCCTAATTCTTCATCAATATCTGGAAATTCAGGTTTTATATCATCTTCTGGCGCAGCATAATATTCTTCATCAAAAATCTCTGTCATTTTTCGATCATGTTCTGCTGGATCAAAATCTCCTTCCAAATCGATATCATTAAAATGTATATCATCATTTCCTATAAGCAAAGAAATAAACTATCAATCCAATAATTTTTTATTGTAATAAATATCATTTTAATACTTTCACTTATATTTCATACCTGTTATTTCTTTAAGTTTTTCTATTTTTTCCTCTATTTCTTTCCTCTTTAATGCTTTTAATTGTTTTAACTCCTCCTTCTTACGTATTTTTTCTTCTTGTTTTCTTTTTTTTAATTCTACTCTTTTTTGTGCTCTGCGAGTATCCTTTTTTCTAAGTGAGCTCTCCATTGTTCTTGGGTACCTATAAAAATAAATTATAGATAAAGAAATTAATAATTAAAATCAAGTAGGTTTACTTATTATTAATCATATACCTTTTAATAAATTCTTGATCAGGTTCTTCAAACCTAAAATTATATTTATGTTCAAATTCTTCTTGCTTATTTATTTGGTTTTCATCTTCTGACAAATTTTCATCACTATCATGAACCATTTCATTATAACTCAGATCTTCGACGGAAGATTCTTTATTTAAAAATTTATGATTAAGCACATAATCTCGTAAAAACTTTTCATTTGGATCTAATTTAGGATCATTCCAAAAGTCACGCAATGGTTTCAATTCTTCTTGTTCTTTAGGATCAATATCCTTTTGTTGTCCTTTTAACCATTCTTTGTAAGCCTCTTCTTCCTGTATAATCATAAAACATTTAATAGTTAGGGTAACTAACATAATTTCTATTTCAGAATAAATGCAATGATTAATTTACCTGCTGTTTCTCTGTTTCATTTTTTTCCTTTGGCTTTAAAAGCTCATCATCTTCATCTTCATCATTAAGTGCTTTCTTAAAACTTTCTTTAAGTAAACGTTGCTCTTCTGTATATGTTGGATCTTTCTTCTGTTCTATCTCAGTTTCATCTTCAGTGTCACTATATTTTCCTTCTCTTTCAGTTATGATTTTACGTTCGTAGTCTCTTAGAAACATAGCTTTTTCCTTTTTCTTCTTTTTCTGTTCTTCATTTTGTTCTGCTTCATTTGCTTGATCCTCTATGTTATTAAAAAATGTTGTCTTTTTATCATAAATAAGAGGATCTTTTTTCTTTAAATGAGCTAACGTTCTATAGAATTCTTTATCGAATTGTTCATTTAATTTCTAGAATTAATCGATATCAAATTAATAAAAAATAAAAATTGTTATTAAATAAATATTGAAATTTTATCACATACTTCTCCTTCGCTATCTTCTTCAGAAGAACTGGAACTAGAATCGGATTCTACTTCCTCTTCATCTAAACTTACAGCAGTATTCAAATCTACACCATACTTTGTTTTCACTATATTATCAACACAAATAAAATATTTAATAACACTTATTAAAAATTATATATATAGCAACATATCGAGTTCTAAATGCTTACACTTATTAAGTTCTTCCTTTTTACGAAAATTATCATAATTCTGAGCATAATCCGTATTTACTTTTAACTCTCCATCAGAGTCGGAATTATCACCATTAAACAATGTTGGCATTGTCATTTAAATATATAAAATATTTTGTACAAATTAAAAAACAAATATGTTTTCATACATTCAGCTACCCTGCCATTTAGGTTAGATCAGGTTAAATCTGCCATGTGTTCTGGACAGTGCCTCGAAAGTAGTGACATCTGGCGACATCATTACAAAGCACAAGAAGCGTCAATACATATAAATACATACACATACATATGTAATAAAACAATTTTACAAATAATTTAGAATTAATATTAATTCAACAAAATTTCAGTTTTAATCCCATTATTTTATGATATATGATAGCAGTTATGATATCTGCTATTATATGTAAACAGAATAATGAAATATCTGAACATAATTCAATGATAATAGTTAAAATAATATTAAAATCATCTGGAATTTTTTTGATTAATTTAAAACTACTAAAGAAGGTTATACATTTTAAATTTACGTAGAATTTGCATCACGTTTTATAATGTTAAATTTGAAAATGAGCAGTAAAGTATTTTTCTTAAGTTGTCTTTACATTAGAAATGTAAGTCTTATAAGTTTATATCTGTGTAAATTGTATTGTTATTAGATAAACTAAATGAATTATCCATGAAATAAATGATATACTGTTTAGTTATTAAGGCTTTTCTTTTGCATTCCAAAAGGTAAACATCAAATCTCTCCCTACAATAAACTATTTGAACAATATTACTATCAACCGGTAACGAAGATTTTTGTTTTAGTGAAGCAGATTTCTTTGGTTAATAGTTACAATAACATTAAAATACTTACATTTTACATAGTTAATTATACTTCGATAGTAATATAATATATTCTATTCTATTGATTTTCGCCATTATATTTACATATTTCATAATTCAGTATATGTTTTATAAGTTATGTATTATGAAATGATATGAAAATAATATTGAGTTAGTGACTGCTTAAACATCCTTCAACTACTTGTATAAGTTCAATTTAAAACAAAAATATAAAGTTTATAGAATTAACAAACACTTTACAATTAATCTATCTTCAAAGAAATATAATTTGGTGTATGGTTTTTCTTTTCTTTTTTCAAATAAACTACTATTTTTACTATATACAAAAATTTCTTTCACAGACTAAATTGATTGTTAGATTACAAGAAAGAGGGATATAACGTAAGCGTATGCACCGATGCAATGGTCGAATATTGTGAACGGTTTCCCTCCTATTGCATTTGCAGTTCATATTTTGTCCATACCTGGCGCTAAAATCGCGTTTGCTACAAGCAAAAGGTGTTGATCAATCTTAAATAATTATTGTAAGGTCTGTAGTAATCTATTATCTATTGTACAAAAACTAGTATCTATTGTAATAATAATTATCTTATTGGTAAACTGCAATCTATTCAGTAAGAAACAATTGTTCTTAGAAAGGAATCAAATATTGAGGGTAATCCTCACAGGTGACTCATACAATACAGCAGAATCAATTTGTTTGTCAAGTGACAGTTCGGATGATTTGTAAGTTATCGAAAGGAATTTCGATAAAGAAAATATTAATGAGCCTAATTTAGTTTTTCGTGAAAGGAATAAAAATCGGTTTGGATTATCAAAAATACTATATGATCTGTCAACATTTCTATTTAAAATACTAAAATGGATGTTCTAACCAAATTAAGAAATACTGTAAGCAATACTATTACTAATACTGTACATAATACAGCATATGGCCTTTCGCAATTATCCAGTGTTTTACCTGGTAATCCTGTAACTAGAGAATTTGAAGTAATTGCTCATATAGCTAGTGCAGGACCAGGGTTATTGTGGAAGGTTTATAGCGGTTACAAAAAGTCAACGAAGCAAGAAGCAGCTATATTTCTATTTGAGAAACGTATTCTGGAAAGATGGTCATCGAAAACAGATAGAGAGCTTGTATTGGAAACGTTAAAGCGTGGAATAATGCAGTTGACAAAATTAAGACATCCGCAAATATTAACCGTTCAACATCCACTTGAAGAATCTAGAGACAGTCTTGCATTTGCGACTGAACCAGTCTTTGCTAGCTTAGCTAATGCATTAGGTAACTTGGAAAATGTTCCACAACCGCTTCCAACAAACCTAAGAAATTATAAACTTCTTGATATTGAAATACGTTATGGACTCTTACAACTTGGAGAAGGACTCGCATTTTTACATGGGGACGTAAAGCTTCTACATCAAAATTTGTGTCCTGAGTCAATAGTTATTAATTCACATGGAGTATGGAAAATATTTGGTTTTGACTTTTGTGCCTTGAATCAAAGTACAGATAGCAAGCAGGTAAATTATATTAAATAAATCATGCATAAATTAGATTTATTTTATTAATTATTATATTTTTTTTTTTTTTTATTTGCTTTTAGCCAAGTTGGTCATATACAGAATATGATCCTACCATTCCATATGTGACATGCCCTCAACTAGATTATCAAGCTCCTGAATGTATATTGGCAAGCAGTAATAGTCCATCAAGTGACATATTTTCTTTAGGCATGTTAATTTATGTTATACATTCTCCAGATAATCGTCCACTTCATGAATCACAAAATGATTTGTCCAGGTGTAAACGTTTCTTAGAAAGTTTTAAAGGATCTGCTGTGTCCTCTAAATTGTTTTCAGTTCCAGAAAATCTTAGAGATACTGCTAAACTAATGTTAAGTCATAGTCCAGAATTAAGGCCAGATCCCCATCAATTTATTAAGGTAGATATTATTTCAAAATATTTACTTTAAATATGAACACGATGAATGCAAATGTACTTTATTTTTAATATATGATCATATAATTTAGATCGAATATTTTATGGATATTGGAATCAAAACATTGAATTATTTGGACAAATTATTTCAATGGGATAATCTCCAAAAGTCACAATTTTATAAAGGTCTTCCGCAAGTTTTAAAGCAACTACCACATCGTGTCATACTTCATAGAGTATTACCATCATTGTACAAAGAATTGGTAAACCCACCAATGATCCCATTCGTATTACCAAGTATTTTACAAGTTATGGAATCTTGTGAGGTAGAAGAATTCAGGGAACATATTCTTCCTAACTTAAAACCTGTTCTTGCATTAGAGGATCCACCACAGGTTAAATATTATCTTTTTAAGGATATTATTACAATTCGTTTTATTATACATTTCTTTTAATTTGTTCCATTACTTTTTACAGATCAGTCTAGTGCTAATGCAACAAGTAAATTTGCTTTTAAAATTGTGTCCTGCAGATGTTATTAAAAGTGATATAGTTCCTATGCTTACACGCGCTTTAGAATCAGGATGGGAACAACTTCAAGAACTTTGTTTAACAGCATTGCCAAACATAGTAACTATGATTGAAGGACCAGTTATGAAAAATGCGATACTACCTAGGATAAAAAAGATTTGTTTAAATAAAAAAACGAATGGTAGTGCAACTTTAGGAATCCGTGTTAACTGTTTATTATGTCTTGCAAAGATGTTGCCAAATTTTGACCGCTGGTTGGTTTATGATGAGATATTGCCACTTCTTCAAGAAATTCCTCATACAGGAGAACCTGCTATTTTAATGGCAATTATAGGTATGCTATTATTTGTACTATATATTTTACTATAATATTATTTTAAATGTGTTTATTTGTTTTTAGGAATATATAGATTACTATTGACACATAGCAAAATGGGCATTAGTAAAGAAATATTAGCAACAAAAGTATTACCTTTCTTGTTGCCCCTTTGTATAGAGCAAAACCTTAGCTCATCGCAATTTGAAACACTTTCTACATTGGTAATTGACATGATTAATAGAGTAACTATGGAACATAGAGAAGCTCTTAAACAATTAGATGCTGTGCGACGTGAGACACAACAGTTTGAAAAGGAACTATCAGCAACAACACAAATTACATTCCCACAACAAAATATATTAAATGATATCAATGTAACAGCACAGAAACCATCTACAAATATGGTAAAACAGTCCGTTGGTATGGCGAATGGATTAACAATAGAAGAAAAGTTTAGGTAAAATTATAAAAAGTGATATTCGATATAAAATTAATACTTTTATAATTGTTTATTTAAATATTTTTATTTCAATTTAGATTGGCACAACAACAAGAAACTCATCAAAGATTACAATCTCAAGAGCCATTAACGCCGAAAACAATCTCATCAATTTCCAAGGCACAACCTAAAGATTTAACAGCAACGTTACTGAAAAATAATTTAGATGAATTAAATTTATCAGCATCCAAGTCTCCGAATTCACAATCAAATTACATTGGTCAAAATTTAAATGCGACATGGAATAATCATAATCCAAATCAATTAAATTCACAATTTTTGACATCACCCATGTCAAGTCAAACGATGAATTGGACCATGAATAATACAACTTCATCTACAAATTGGAATTCGACTCAAACTTCATGGAACATGATGACGTCTCCTAACAATTTAAATTCAAGTTGGGTTCCACAGACGAATCTTACAAGGAAGGCAGAATATGGGTCAAAAGTAAATTCTCAGATACTTCAACCAATGGCTTCATCACCTAATTTACAAACACAAGCAAAAACGAATTTATCTAATCAAGATATTATGGACCTACTTAGTTAGTGAATAGAAATTATGTGTAATATTAAATTCACGATACAAATTATGATTAATCGTTTAACGATACAAATTATCGTTTCATCTACAATTTTAATACATTTGAATGATCTTGCAGTAAAAGAATAATACATATGTACTATTAAATTCTAATAGGTCATTCCAGTTATCAAAAAAAAAAAAAAAAAAAAAAAATAGATATTAACAATGCTTCAGTTTTCGTACCACAAGAATTAATTATAAAATTAGAATTTCAGAAGAATTTAATTTTATTATTCAAATAAATTTGCATCATTATTACAAAATCGCTACTACAGGTATTCATGCCAACAATTTATATCCATACATATCCATGAAATACATAGTACGATAATTGATATTATTTCATTTAATGATTTATTTAATTTTTTAATTTGTGTGATAGATACCCGTCGATATGTGCCCATGTTATATTGTAATCGACATAAAGGGTTGATGTATTTGGCCATATTCGTAATCTCTAACTACATCACTTTCTGTCTAGTTTAACTTCTATGAACTGATTGTATAAATCGATATCGTTTATGATAATACTTTGAATAAAAAGTAAGTTTATTATTCTTTAAAAATAATAGTAAGACGATGTAACACGTTAAGATTAGTAAAGGGTAAAAAAGAAAGTTGACTAATATTTCTCGTATGAAAAAAAAGAAACAAATAAAAAAATAAAAATAATAATAATAATAATAATGATGATGATGATGTTCCTTATTCTTTCCGTAATTCCGTTCTCTTTGATAGTAACGAAGAATTATTAATTTCTAAAAATAGAAAATAATTACTCAAAAGGCCGTTCGTGTACATACATAGGAAGCAAGTCCAATTAGTTTGGACGCGAGAGGACAAACCACTCGACGGTGCTATTTCTATGAAAAGGAATCGTACTCGAGCGGCGTTACTGGGTGTACCATAGAGAAGCACTAATTGTTCGACCCTTTTCATGCTTTCTTTGGAAAAAAAAAACGTAATTGCCGAGAGAGCGTATGGCTCGTGCGAATCGGAGCCGTTCGTGCGTTCATTCATCCAAAGGCAGCCTTCTGTCATAATCCTCACCCCCGACAAGCGGCGGCACCCCTGCGACTAAGGGGTGGGAATTACTGGCAAAGAGGGGATGCCTCGTCCACCCCAACTTTAGTTGCGAACGTGCGCGTCACCTCGACGGAGTTCTTTTTCACGTTCAACTCCATCCTGACGTCTATCCATGTATATCGACGTCTAGCGTCCACCGGATTATTTACTAAACACATTTATCTTATGGCTTTCGCCATTTTGATTCGTTCATACAGTGAACATAGAAATATTCCTTTCCTTTTTACAAAGGATAAAATGAGATTTTATTTTCATAGAAGTGTGTGCTCCCGTGACGTTTGTAATTTTATCCGGTACGCCTTTCGATATCGATTTCAGTAAACTCTACGGCTTACCATTGCCCTTCTCTTCTCCCTGTCAAGAAGTTACCTAGAGTACACCATCGTTCCTATTTGTCTTTTCATACACCATACGATATTATCGTCTTGGACCGATAATATTTGTAGTATATACACGTCAACGTGAACGCGCTTTAATTTCGTTTCGTAACTTTATGTGAATTATTAGTTTGTTTGTTTGTTTGTTTTTTATATGAGAATTTCAACGTAAATTCTCATCACGATGGGAAACTTTCGTCTTGGGAAGATGGGTGTACATCGGTGTGTATCGTATGACAGGGAGAATGCAATAAACGTAAGTGAAGAATTATTATTAACAAGTCGTATTTAAAATTCATAGGTGTATTGTTTAAAGGTCGTATAAAAAATTTGTATTCAAACAATATGTTTGTATCTTATTGTTATATTAATATATAAATTTTATTTTTTTTTTTTTTTTATATATATATTACACCGAAATAATAACATAATAAATTAATATATTTTTTAGTGTAATATAATTACAATTCTATGATATGATTTGAAATTATTCAATAAATATGGTAAAAAGTAACTTGTTACAATATGCGATACATTTAACTTTGCAGATATGTATAATGCATTATGCAATGCATTTTTAATTTACTTTTTCTTATCATGTTTTGCGTGTACATTATGACACACGCAACTCATCGTTTAATTACAAGTTGCATATTCTCTTTTTATAATATCGGATATTGATAATCTTAGTATTACGATACAATTATATGTAGAGTAAAAAATGTACAAAATGAAAATCATTACGGATACAATTTTGTTAATAGATACCACAGATTTTACAATAAGTAAATCCCTTATCTCAAGTTATATTAATTAAAAATAAAGTTCTGTATTTTGAATGACGTTATCTATATATAATGCATTATTTTTGTATAATAAAATATAATATTTTATTATATCCTAACACAGCGAACAATCAGTCCTCTGCGAATTCATCATACTTAACGAGTAAACACTAAGAAAGAATAAAATTTCCTTTCACGTCGAAAATAAAGAAACGAAAAGAAAAGAAAAAGGATTCTATAAGTTAAGAAGATCGAATGCCCAGAATGACCAAAGAAATTTTTCAACATGGCGGTAATGAATCTGTCTCCTCTTGTCACGCAATGCAGGGTGTGAAACGTAGCAGGGAACATTGTACTGTTGTAAATTGGACGAGGATACTTTGAAAAACGTTCGAAATATAAATGAATAAATAAAACGAGAAAGATTGTATATATCTCTATTCACTCGGCGAACAGATAAAAGGATCGCTATTGTGAAAGTTTCGCGAGATGTTGTATGAAGATTAGCAGGAAAATGTAATTGCGACTTTCTTAAACGAAAAAAAGAAAAAAAAAAGAAAAAAGAAATACAAAAACAATCGGTACGATCTTACAACGTTAATCGTTTGAAATAATATTATCTTTCGTTTCGTAAATTAGACAAATTGTTAGATGATAAACGGGATGACATCGAATGATTTTATAGGGATCATCGTCTGCAAAACAAAGTCGAGAAAGTGGAGATGACTTGGTCATTTGAATGGTCAACGCTAGGAGTATTGATTATTCTTCTCCTCAACTGTGGTAATTATTTGCGTGCTTATGCGCGCGGTCATTAGTCCAAGCATGCACTATACTCTGTGTTTACGTTTTTACGTAAAAATATTGCCAAACATTGAGGATCTTTAATGTACATAGTTTCAAAGGATGAAAGAAATGAAAAAGAAAAATTAGCACTACATTTTCATCGATCGATCGTTTGATCATAGGTACATCAAGATCGATCGCGAGCCTCAACGATCCAATTTTACTCAAAGTCATAGTTCCTGCATCTCACGTTGCATTGTCAGGCGATCTCACAGTTTTTATATTGGAATCGTCGCAGGAAAGATTTTCCACGATTCCCACCGAATTTCAAACGGAAAAGGAAATTACCGAAGAAGAAAATAGTACTGAAAGTTTTGATTCAACGACGGATAATCCTCTCATTTTGAGGTAAAAGTTATTTTAGTATTACGTTACTTTCTTAAAGGACGAATATAACTCCGTCCTTGAACGGATCGAACTGGCACGATCTACATATTTAATTCTGCGGATTATTAAATACTCATGTATTTCTATAAATTCGATATAATCCAGGGTATTGTTTTTGAATGGTCTCACGTCTGAATTAATCGGCGAATTTCCATTGGAGACTTTGCCGCAAAAGGGTGAAAACGTTACTTTAACGATACCATGTGGATTTTTTTCAAGAGGAGGTACTTATACTTTGCAACTTCAATATAAACTTTCGACGGTACCATCGAAGATAACGGATATCGCCGATTTGTCCACCATTCAGGTATTGATCCTTCAATATAGTCTTGATAAGTATCTTCAGGTAAAACGGTAGAAAAAAAATATATATATATTGATCATTTTTCTTTAGATGAGCAATGCCTTAGACGTAAAGTGGCCAACGCCGTCCCTCTTTTTGGAACGTCAAAGATTCACAACTTATCCAAACGAACCGATCTCAGCTACGTTAAGATACAGCGAGATCTCTTGCGAACCTTCCGAAAAGGTCCCAGCTGCAGCATACACTTTACAATTAATTTATTGCGGTTCCAGTACAATTGCCTGTGATCCACAAAACAAAAGTCGTGTGCAAGTAAGTGAAAAAAAAAAAAAAAACAAAAAAAAGAAAGAAAGAAAGACATTACAAATAGTAACGCACGTAATACTTCATTGATCCATCATATAGGTCCTTTATCACGATGAAATAAAAGGATTTCCAATACAAAGGCACATTCTTCTACGTTGCGAGTATTTTGGACTCGCCGGTGATTATGCTCTTAGATTGAAAGCGTCTCCAGTTAATCCTAATGCACCAACAACGAGTGCATACATCAAAGTAAGTTATAGTTTCTTGTATATCATCGCGTATGTATAACGAGTTGAACACATAATTCGTATAGAAACAATAAAAAAAGAAAAGGAAAAAAAAAACAAAAACAAAAAAAAGAGCGAATCAGATACATCGACCTTGTCGTTTGCTCTTTTATTGCTCATATCTTTCACACGAAAAATATATGATAGTATAAAAATTTCGATAAATTCTTTTACGCAGGTTGATTGGTCGGAAGAGTTCGTCTTCAGTGTCCATGCACGATCGATTTATCCCTGCGAAGGATCAGGAGGAGTGCCAGTTATATTCGAATATCCATCTTGCCGGCTACAAGGGGATCGTGTGCGAGTTTATGGTCGCCTTAGGGCCGATGTTCGATCGCTTGCACCACCTTCCACCCTTCATTACATAGCGGAGCTCAAAGCTATGCCGGGAAAGCACACATTGACCTTCGAATGCGACATCTTTACGGAAAAATTTATCGAGTATTGTTTCGTTTATGTCAGCCAGGCCATCACAGGGGCGATGGCCGAGGTGAAACTCTCTTGTATCCCTACCTTTCCCCTTCAAGGTCAGAAATATTCACGAACATAGCAATTACGAATCGTAACATTGCGTCTCTATCATTCGTTAACATACGTTTTGTTTGACGCACAGAAAATGATGCCGGTGGTTGGGGACCATGGAGTCCGTGGACACCGTGCAGTAGTTCCTGCATCGGTGGAATTCGTAATCGTTATAGATTTTGTGACACTCCTCCGCCAAGATACGGTGCTAAATTTTGTCAGGTACGATTCCATTTTTCTTGATTCAGTTGCGTAGTTTGATTTTTGTCCGTAATAACTTGGTTTATTTTAGGGAAAAGCCGTCGAGTCGGAATCCTGTGGTGGTTCTCAATGGCTCGATTTACGAGATACGTGGAATATGGCTGATTGGGAGTGTCACCATGGTGCTGAATTAGCAGCTATACGCCCGGAAGTTACCGCACAGATCGGAGTTAAGTGTCGTTGTGGATGTTTAATAACTCTTGGAGAGGAGAACTCGAGAAAAATTTTAGCAGCTAATACACAGGCCTGCCCTGGCAGATCGTTTTGGTTGGTAGAGGTAGGTCCATCTCGGGATGACGTATTCAATGATGGTATTGATCGAAATTCTCTTTTATATTTGCAATGCAAACAGGCAAGGCCAAACTTTGTAGTCAGACTGCACGTAGATCAAGCACAGTTTCCATGCCCAGGACAATATTTCCGTGTCCGTGACGGTGATTCATTGAGCGCTGATCTTTTAACAGATATAGCATTTGATAAGTCTCTTCCTCCAACGAGAACAGTTATTTCTACTGGTGAACATTTACTACTCGAGTTCTCAAGTGACGAAATAACAGCAGCTGGTGAATCTTGCGTCGGTGGTTTCTTAGCTCATGCTGTTATTCTTTGTACGTATATTTAGAAAGCTTTGTACGTAAGATGTAACATTTGCATTTGATTTATTGTGTTATTTGTAGATAAGCCACGAGAAGGGAACCAAACGTTAATGTCGGTGCCTTTTAAACATAATTCCACGTCCGTTGTTGGTGAATGGATATTTTGGATGACACCTGCCCACTTAGCTGCAGCGTCTTTATTAATGTTAATATTTTTCGTATCTATTTCTCTAGCATTGCAATTTGCCTTTAAGTATAGGAAATACCATATCGCCGAAGATTTGGATAATTTGAGCGAATACTCCGGTGAGTCCTTGGACGAAGTAATTTAGTTGTTTACGTCGTTTTAATTTAGCATCAATTTATCGTCGTGTTTTTAATATTTTTTTTTTTTTGTTTTTTTTTTTTTTTAGTATATAGCGACTCCGGACCAAACACAATGAGACGCGAGAAGACTTTATCTTCCGCAACTTTGATCTCCGAAGTCGTTTCTTTGGTTGGATTGTCCAGAAGAGGTACACCTAATCATACAAAGCTCGAGAACACATCCTGCGGAGCGGAAGAAGACTATGATAGCTCTGAGACTCAAGCGGAGTACGTAATGTCTTATCGATGAAATTTATCAATATAAATTCATAGGCCATGTAAGTGTAAGTAAGAAAATCTTATACAAAATAGGTACGAGGACGAAACTACTGCGGAATCAGGTACATTGAAGTTAAATGACTCGCAAGCTAGTGGCTCACAAAATACTATAGTTTCTAGCAAGGACATTACCGAGAGCGTATCTTTCATGTCGAATATCGTTTTTGTTGGTCAGCCCGAAGTGAAATACGCTCGACCTGTAAAGTAGGTATTCACGTCTAGTTAAAATTCTTATTGTAGGAACGATGAAATAAAATTTATCCTCACGTTAATAGATTGCGAACGCTAGGATTACAAAGTCCTACGTCCGATCAAGATTCAACGACAGATGAGAGTAAAATACAAATTGCATCGGATGATAGTACGAACAATGCAAAGCTTTGTCAATACAATCCAAGCAATGCTTTGCAAGGCAAGGTATGATAGAGATTCGTAAAATGTAAATTATCTTTAAGATTTGTCAGATTCTTGCAGCTAGATTCCTGTGTCTTGTAGGAATTTTCACCGGTACGAATCTATTCGAACGTCCCCACTTTGCGTACCGGCAAGGATACGAAAGATCGTCGAAATCGGGAACGTTTGCTTCACGGGCCAGGATCGGAATTCAGTCTAATTAATCCCGAAATGGACCTGGAGTTGGATTACTATGACTACAATGTTGCGAACGCAGGAGCCGCTCCAGGTTCCTATCTGGGTATGGACCCAGCTTTCTTAGTCTGGATACCACCGTTGTTGTCTACGGATTCTGATATCATTCCCATGGAAAATGTAGACGGTCGTCTGATGGAAGGACAACTAGGAAGGGAAGGACTGGTGCTAGATACGGAAGGTGCGACATTAACTCCCAGCGAGTATAGAAGAATGAAAATGTTGAGAGCTGGCGAATCCAAATCCAATCTAGGCAATTGTCCTAATGTCGACCAACACGACGAGGAATCTTTAAAAAGATTCGATTCTAAGGGAAACTTTCTATCGGACGAGGACTCATACGATGGTAAGGAAATGCTGATCGAACGACTACTTCCTATTCATCGAATACTCGAAGATTCTAGAATCAGGGTGAGCGAGGAATCGTTGTCCGGGCAAGCGCTTAGAGATAGAACGATACTTCAGAATATTATTCCGAATCGACTTTACGAGAGTTCAACGGCAATTTCAAAAACTGAATCGGACACTTCCCCGGAAAAGATTGACGATCAATCGGCGGCTGAGAATAAACAAGCGAATCTTCCGAATTCATCGAGAGACAATAATAGGAGTGGCATGACAAACGTCAATAGTGTCGATAATAGCGTCGGTCAAGTAGAGGATAAAGATAGAAATATGAAGTCACCTTTGAGCGTTAAACGAAATCGTCATGATACGAGTTACTCCAAATTGTTGTCGTACATTGGACACAAACCCAAGGTTAGTACTATTCGGGACGAGAAAAAGAACGAAGAAATGATCGTCGGAGATGAGAAGAAAAGCGAGCAAAATACGGAGAAAGCGAAGGACAACGAGAAGTCCAAATCGTTGCTTTCAAATTTGGATTTGACGAACGTTGTGCAATACAAGTACAAAGATTTCACGCATTTCACTCAACCGAGCGAAAACAAAAAGAATATAGATATTGTAAATATTCCTATGATGGAATTTTCGCGAGGGTGTTTAAAATCTCCGGTTAAAGTACATAGACAGGTAGATAAGAAAAGAATAGTTATGCCTCAGGAAGACATTCTAAGTCCTGATTATGGAGTGGAGACGGACATGAAGGACGAATCGCACGAGTCTTTCTACGATTTAATTCGAGAGTCCGAAAACGAAATCAAATATGCGGACGAGGACGATGAGTATATCGATAATAAAGCCAGCACATAAAAAATGCAAATCAAAATAGTTAAAATCAAAAGAGACAAAAAAAAAGGGATGTTCGCCGTACTCGCCACCTTTTAATGAGGAAAGAGTTCCGTCCCAAGAAATTTCAATTTTCGTGATCTTATTAATTTCATATGCCAAAGAATTAATTTTTAATTGTAAATATTAAGTATACAGCGTCTTTATCTGTCGTTACAATAGTAAGGAAATGATCGTCCCTAACGTCTTACGACGTTAAAAAATTGACGTGTCTGTGGCACACTGTAATGATTCATATAAATATTGTTATCGTTCTTGCAACTACCCTTTGATAGAATTAACAGATATTCCAATGAAAAGAAATTGAATTGTATGTGTACGTACATAGATCGCCATACTTCCTCTACTTTGCTGAACTTTTGATACGTTGAACAAAAAGATTAAAGAGAAAGAATACAAAACAAAAACAAGAAAAAAAAAACAAAAAAAGAACAAACAAACTAAAAAGCAGGAATTATTGACTGTGCCTTAGGAGATTAACGAATTGTTGCTAATTGTACTATTTCAATCGTCTGTAGTACGTTCGTCGAAGCCATGCTCTATTATCAAAGGCAACAATTTATCGATGCTTCCTTATAATGTAGAGATGTTCGAATTTCAATTTCTTAATTAACATGTAGGACGAAGTAATACATCACGTAAACATATCACGAGAGGCGTTACATCAATCGATCCAGCTTATTTCGCTCGGTTAGTTCGTGCGGTACCCCACTTATCCATTTTTTTCATCTTGCCAATTTCAGAAAGGTGTCGCAATATTGTTGTATGGTCAACTCTCATTCTGGTAGCGAGTTCCCGTTGTAGATACAGTTGGATTCGTTTCCACCAATGCTTTTAGAGCATCATTTCTCACAGACGTTTTGGGTCTTCCACGCGGTTTATTTTGCAAGGAAAAATCACCGGACCGAAATTTTTTAAACCAACGCTGCACTTTTCGATCGTTAACAGTATTCTCCCCGAACGCCTGGTTTATATTTCGTGCAGCCTTTGCAGCATTATTGCCAAATTTATACTCATATAAAAATATTACACGAATATCGGTTGAATTCATAATCTTACGAAATTCAAAACAAATAACAAAATGGAACACTTTGGTGAAAATCTTCTTTGTTGAAATGTGACTCTGACAATGGACAGTACGACTATAAACGCGATTATTTTGTTAAAGACAAAAGCGTAACGAGAAAAGGGAGACAAACGTTCACATGTAAAGAAAATCCGACATTTCGTACGCGTCAACCTAATAGTTTAAATATGAGAATACCATCGATTTATCTAAAAACATTCGAGAGAGAGAGAGAGAGAGAGAGAGAGAGAGAATTCCATTTCGCTTTCATCTAATTAATTATTATACCTGCCGCTTATTTCTTGCGAGAATTTGAAAGATAGAATTTATATCGTGTAATTCTTAATATATCTATGAAATAGTATATAGGGTGCAGGGCGCCCATACATTTTCAATGGCTTCATATGGAATTTATATATCATCCCTTTAATCGATCTTCGTCAGAACGTATCGAAAGTCTCTGTAAATCGATAGAGGAAGAATCTTTCATTTTCTTCGATAACAAGTGAAGCCAACTCGAGGCTCCTCTAAGGTCCTCTTCTATTAAAAATTTTAAAAGCAATAAATGGCTTCTGCTTTGTCATACGAGAAGAGACGAGAAGACAAGAGAGGATACGAAATGAATGCAGCAGGAAATTATCGAATAAATCAATTCCGAACCTGATGTTATCGCTATAACATATCAGCTAATAAACAATGAGATCCTATAATAATGATTTTATTTCGATATATATATGATTGGCAAAGGAGGAGCCTTATTACGATATATTTGCGATAATGTAAGACATAATGAGAATATTTTTTATTTTAAATAAAATCAAAAGGAATTGAATCGAGTTAACTGTACGTTATGGTAAAAGTTCCTGACGTGTTAAAACTTTTGGAAACCTAATTCCGATGCGAGTATTGGCGATCTAATCAATTTCGATCGGATATCAAAAATAAAAAAAGAAAAGAAAAAGATACATTTCGTGCTTTGATTAACGTGTGAACAAAGAGAAAAACGAGAAGATGAAAAGAAAAAATTATAAAAATTAAAATCGTTGATCGAGTTCAATTAGATAAGAACGAATGAGTTGGATGCAAAACTCATTGCATCTGCCTTAGACAGAAAAAAAAATATATAAAAATGAAAATAAAAGGATTACTTACGATTACTTAACACATTGATCTCTTTACGTAGACACAAGCCGAGTGAGAGCATAGCTTAACTTTTTGTGAAAAAAAAAAAAAAAAGAAAGCATGAAGGAAAGAGTTACATGCAGAAACTCGTGCGAATTACATAGATTTTGCCTTAAGACTGCCATAACATGTTAGGAGAAAAGAGCAATATTATTTAAAAATAAAAAGAAAAAAAAACAACAAAATAAAAAAAAAATAAAAAGTCAAAAAAAAAAAAAATGAAAAGAAAAGAAAGGGAAAAAAAGAAAAAACAAAAAAAACGAATAAATGACAGAAAAACTTTATGAAACTGTACATAATAGGTTATAACACAGGGTTACGCCTGCGATCAGATGTATTTTAGATATGTAAGGTTAACGCAGATTATATGTATTTGATCTTATAATGAAAAAAAGGGTACAAATTACAGATCTATATGTTTTTAGTGCATTTGTACATACATACATCAATCACATTTTACACACATATACACGCACACCAGAGTTTCACCGTGGAGGACACATACACGATTTAGGTATATATATATATATATTTATTTACGATATTTTACTTGAAGATTTTGCATTCCCAATATCGCGAATAAATGTCATTAATGTTTATACGCATGCGATATATATGTTATCCACGCAAGATTCATCAATTCATTCGAATTAAGATTACAT
Source organism: Dolichovespula saxonica (assembly GCA_911387935.1). Taxonomy (NCBI): domain Eukaryota; kingdom Metazoa; phylum Arthropoda; class Insecta; order Hymenoptera; family Vespidae; genus Dolichovespula; species Dolichovespula saxonica. The sequence goes on along the minus strand of OU426996.1, from coordinate 5,842,640 downwards.
TCGTATAATATTTTTCTCGTTGAAATCTATTTGTGCAAAAGTAAATAGAAGATCTATATCAAGAGCGGTTACATTCGCGAGAAAAAAGAATTAATATACGAATATTGTTTTTTTTTTTTTTTTTGTATTATAATCAATGTTATATATTACTGATGTAAGAAATCTGTTCGAATTTACGTGACCATTTGTTTTTTCCTGTCAAATGATCGATTTGAAAATAAGCAGGCTTTTCCGAACGTTCGGAATACTCTCTATCTGTGACCTGTCTATTAAATAATATGTATAAGATACCTTTTTTATACTAATACTCGCGAAGATCATATGATTTTTGCTTTTATCTTGTACCTAAATGCGCTTTTCTCATTTGTCCTGCTTTATAATAAATTTATTAAACCTTTGTTAAAGTGCTCGTTTCACTTTAATAAAATTGATATATCGATTTTGATCACATTTAATACCCAACTAGTAAAATACTATTAGTTACTATTAATTAATAGTAACTCATACGTATCATGGCAAATACATTTTTTATATTAATATTAGCGTATTAAGCGTTATGTTTATTATTTTAAATTATTTTATATTCATTATAAAGATTTAAACATTTGCGGCTATTTCCAAGGACTCGACCAATCAGAGTGGAAAATATTAGGTTTGTATTCACCAACTTTATGTCATGACCAATCAACATCTTGGAAACCTTTCGATTCTTCTGTACCTTCAACACAATTGAATAATAAAATAACCGTGCATTATTAGATGAAATTTTGCGCTCAAAATTATTGGGATAATTCGATTCGTTAAAATTGACCCAATGATATCCTCCAATCTAAAGTCGTGAATTTTTATACATTTGTCAGAACATATAACTTCTTCAGTTGCGCGGTATAAAGTGAAAAGAGAAACGAGAAAGTAGTTTCGTCAGGAATGAAGGATCATAAATAATTGTTTAAATTTATTAAGCTGATATATTAAAAACAAGGTAAATATATTATGAAAATTAATACGTGTATATATATATGTATATATATATAAAATATACGTATATGAATAATGTAGATAAAAATTAACAGAACATGAATTATTAAATTAGTTTATTTGTTTAATTGTAGGAAATTTAAAATGTCTCGAATACGTCAAATGTCGATTTGTGGTATTCGAAATTTCGATGAACAAGATCAACCGAGAATACGTTTCACGCGTCCTTTAACGCTTATTCTTGGACCAAATGGTACTGGGAAAACAACTTTGATTGAATCATTAAAATTTGCCTCAACCGGTGATTTTCCACCGGGTTCTGATAGAGGAAAAGCATTTATTCATGATAAACATACATCAGGCTCTCGTGTAGTATGTAAATATTTATGACTATCAATATTTATTAGCTTTCTTTCGTAGAAGCAATATCACAATATTAAACTATAATATTATTTATAACAGGTAAAAGGTTTCGTTAAAGCTGAATTTGTAAATGCTAATGGATGTAGTTACACGATATGTAGAACGATTGAATGCTTGCATTCAGGAACAACATCAAAATTTAAAACTGTAGACAGTACGTTAAGTAGAAAAGAAAAGGGTACAACCAAAGTAATTAATCATTCAGAAGTCTATAAAACAGATTTGTGATTATATATTTTATCGTTCTATTTATATTTTTTGTATTTTTCAATATAGCCAGTATCGGTTACAAACCGATGTATCGATATAAATACAGAAGTAATATCAGCAATAGGTGTTTCAAAGGCAATCTTGAATTATGTGATATTTTGTCATCAAGAAGAATTAAGTTGGCCATTAGATGATGGAAAAAAATTGAAAGAAAAATTTGATGAGATCTTTGAAAGCGTCAGATTTAACAAGGCCCTTGAGAATTTTTTAAAGTCTATTAAAAATATGGAACAGAATTTACGTGTTTTTAAGGTACAAAAAGAATCATTTAAAAATGTGGTTAGTGAAGTAGAAGATAAAGAGAAAAAACGTCAAAATACTAAGGATAGATTAGAAGATATCTCAAATGAAATAAATATAATCGATACGGAACTTGAACCTGTAATTGAAAAAATTCGTGAAATTGTAAAAATGGATGCACAGCATAAAACTTTAGTAGCTGATAGAGGTATGATACAGCTGTTAAATAAGTAATTTAGATTTATTGTTTTTTTTTTTAAAGAATGATAATAAAAATTCATTTTTATATAGATAAGAAGCAATTAGAATATGATATCAACAAACAGCAAATTAAATCACTACAAGAAAATATACAAGTTTTTAATGGAAGCATGACTGAACTAACTAACCGATTAGAACAATATGACAGTAATTTATTAAAGAAAGCTTCTGAAATAACAGAGGTATATATATATATATATATATATATATATATATATATATAAATTTTATTAAAATTTTTATATGAAATTTTAATCTAATTTATTTAGTTATCGATCATTTGTGTAATTTGAACAAATATTAATTATATAGGTAGAAAAGAAGATGGAACAAATTGCATTATCCGAGTCCAAGATAATAAATATAATAACAGAAAAAAGAATTTCTGTTGGTACATTAAAGGAAAAAATGCAAGATCATGACAAAAAAATTGTTTATCGTAATAAATCACTTAATGAAATGTTGTCTGAATGGGATATGAGAACACTAGTTGATAAAAATACATCTGATATTGGTATGTCTATTATTAGACTTTTATAATGTCCGTTCATAATTTGATAATAATATTAACGATAAATTATTTATTTAAAGAAATAGCATCCCTTATCGAAAACCTTGAAGATAAGATAAACAATCTTAAGGATGAAACAGAAGCCAAAAGACAGAAGCGACATGAAGAAGAGGAAGAGCTCCAAAGAGAGATTGATGTACTACGTTCTGAACGTTCAAAGACGGAGTCGGAGATGAATATTAAAGATAATGAAGTTACTGAAACAAAAGATCAAATAAATAGAATTAATACTGAAATTACTCAGGTTAGTACTTATTAATTATCTAGAAATGTAATAAAGAATATTGACATATATAAATATTGTCTTAAATTGTAGATTGGAGTTGCTGCTAATAAATTATCTTCTATAGAAGCAAAAATTACTGATATGAATAAAAAAATTGATGATTTATCCCAGTCTTGTGATGTTAATAATATAAAAGAGCAAATAAATGATGAAACTGTTATAAGAGATGCACTGGAGGTAGAGATAACTACTATTGATGCAGAGATAGAAGTTTTACATAAACATGCTACATTACAAGCTGAGATGGCATTACATAATTCAACAATGCAAACAAAAGAAAAAGAAATAGAATGTTTTAAAAAGGAACATGAAGATACGATTAAAATGTTGCTTAAAAGTGACACATTACCTCATACCAAGCTAAAAGATAAATTGGATCCAGTACAACAAGAATTAGTATGATTTTAATTTTTTAACGGATATTTTTCATTTTGAAACAGTCATCGATAGTAGTACAATATTGTATTATTAATTCATTTTAGATGGATCGTATAAAAACGACGACTCATGATATACAAACAGAACAACAAAAATTAATAACTATAAAAATGACATTGAAATATAATGAAGAGGAGCTTCAAAAGAAACAATCAGAATTACAGTGTAAGTATTATCTTAAAACAATAGATAACTCTATACATTGTGCGTACGCGTGTGTGGTTATTCTGTGTTTTATAAATCTCATTTGTTATTACTTAAATGTAATATTATTTTTTTTTTTTAGCTAATAAACAGAAAATATCTTCTGTTTGTGATTATAAAGATTTTGATGAAGTATTATTGCTACAATCAAAAAAAGTAAAAGATTTACAAGATAAAAGAGGAATATATGCATATCAAAGTACTGCTTATAAAGAGTACCTAAAACAATTCAAAAAACAAGATCCTTGTTGTCCTTTGTGCCATAGAAATTTTGATAAGTCATATAAGATAGATGCTTTAATAAAAGAAATGGAAGGTGACATCAAAAATCAACCCGAAATTCTTAAACGTTGCGAAGATAATTTGAAAATGGAACAAAATAAATATGATACTATGTTACAATTAAAACCAATTGTAGAGAAGATAAGTCTATTGGAAGATGTTGAAATACCTAAATTAGAGTAAGTTATATTTTTTTTTTCTTAATATTTTTTATTTTGCATTTTTTTATTGAATATACTTCATTAAATTCTTATTTTAATCTAAAAATTAGAGAAAATCTAATAAGTACAAAGGAGCAATTGACAAAACACGAAGCAAATATACAAGAAAAAGAAAAGTTAAAAGATATCCCTAAAGATATTTTGAATAAGTCCAAAAATCTATTTGAAAATGTTATGCTTTGGGACCGATTAATAGATGAGACGAATAATCTTAAGGAAAAAATACTTAATATCGAAGATCTCATGGTTAAAACAGGTATGATGAAATTAGTAAAAGACGATGATACAATTATACTTATTTTATATCTTATTTAGGAACTAATAATACTAGAACTGTCTCTGAAGCGCAAGCTCATCGAGATTCATTAAAAGTTTCTTTAAAGAAATCTCGCGATCAAATACAGCATTTACAGACAGAAGTAAATACATTTAACGAGAAATTGCAACATGCTCGGGAACAACGAAACATCTTATTTGGAGAACAATTAAAAATACAATCGGATATGCAAAGATTAAAAGAATTGCGTGATAAACAAACGGAATTACATTCACGGCGAGTAACGTTAATAGAATCAGTGCAAAAATTACAAGATAAATTTTTGACTGAAGACAGCAAGTTAGAAACAGCTGTTCGTCAATTGGATCTATTAAAAGTATGTATTTACAAAACTACGTACACATTTATATATAATTGTTTACGCAATTATATAATTTCATTATATTTAATTTTTACTTGACATCTAGAAAGAAAATTGGGTACAAGAGGAGAATGACAGAAAAATTGTGACAGAAAGGGGAAGAAAATTCTTTGAGTTGAATAAAATTCAAAATGAAGTTAATACTTTCGATCGATCTAATGTTCTTGATACTTTAACGAAATTAGAACAAAATATAAAAACTTATGAAGGAAAAATTATTGAAAATGATACGGAGAAAACTAAATTACAAACAAAGATTAAAGATCTAAAGGATGATATCGTTCATCAAGAAACGCGTAAAAGAAATTTGAATGATAATCTTAAATTAAGGAAACTTCAATTAACTGCTCAGGATTTACAGCAACAATGTCAAAATCTAAATGAGCAACTCGAAAATATGAATTACAAGAAAATGATGGAAAAGTTGCAAAAGTACAAAAATCACGAAGAAAGTTTGTTACGAAAGGTAAAATATTTAATAAATAATCACAAATGAAAATAGTTTAGTTAAAGAAATAAAAGATATAAAACATTATGTAATTTCAGAAAAATGTAGCAAATGGCAAGCAAGAAGAATTAGAAAGGACATTGTTGCAATATACCGAAGAACTTAAAAAGGAGAATTATAGATTAGCTCGTAAAAATTACATGGATAAATGTATTGAATTAACGGTACTCACAATAACGTATTTCTTTTATTGCATAACACACACACACACACACAATGATTAATGTTTATAATTATTGTGAATAATATATAATTTAGATACACGATGAAGCGATATCAGATTTAAAAAAATACTGCAAGGTGTTGGATGCTGCAATGATGAAATATCACAAGGAACGTATGGCGACTGTAAATAAAATAATTAAAAAACTTTGGAAGGCTATATATGTAGGAAATGATACATCTTCTATAGAAATCCGTACAAATGATACATCAGGTACAGCGTCTGGACGAAGATCTTATAATTATAAATTAGTTCAAATAAAGAATGGAAGGGAAATGGATATGCGAGGACGTTGCAGTGCAGGTCAAAAAGTAAATAATTTTCTTTGAGATAATAGGTTTATATTTTATTTCACGGGTATTATATGCGCCGATATTTTAGGTTTTAGCGTCGATTATCATAAGACTTGCATTAGCTGAAACTTTTTGCAAAGATTGTGGAGTTCTTGCTCTTGATGAGCCAACTACAAATTTAGATGAAGAGAACATGAACAGTTTAGCGGATGCTCTCAATATGTATGTAACACGTTTATTATAATAATGTGTTTGTGTGTGTAAAACAATGATTTTTTTACAGGATTGTAAGAATGAGATCGCGACATCAGAAGAATTTTCAACTTATCGTGATTAGTCATGACGAGAAATTTTTAGTAAAACTTGCTCAACTGAATAATAGCGTTGGCTATTATGAACTTTATCGCAAGGAAAAGTGCGTTTTGATTCTTTATTATATAGAATGACAATATTGCATACGTACAGATATAAATATATTTTCTTTTTTCAGTGGTCTATCATCAATTCGATTCCGTGAAATGGGAACAGATCCCTTTCACGAACCGTTACCTAAACAAGAACTTGAATTATCTGATGTTGAGGAAAATGAAAGTAACGATAGCTCCCAACAAATACAGTCGAAAAAAAGAACTCACGATAATAACAGAGATGACGATGATAATTACAATAGACCAGCAAAGAAACGATTTGTTTGTAAATTTTAAAAGTAAGAAATTGAGAGTATTGTTAACGTATTTGTATTACATATTTCTATGTATTTAATTATTGCATAGACATATTTAAGTAATTATAATTTTTATATTAATATAATATTAATTTTTCATTAGCAATAAGAAATGTATTTTTTATGAATATTTGATTTCATTTTTACAAAAAAAAAAAATAAAAAATGAAAAAAACACCTTCTTTAATTTTGATACATTATTTTAAATATAATTTGCATTCTTAATTAGATGTAATATTAATTTGATAAAATATACCTTTTTCGTTAGATTCCCCTCCCTCTCCCGTTTCCCATATCACTGCCGGTAATGTAGTTTCGCGGCATTTGTGTATTTTGAAATATTTGTCCACTCTATACATCAAATGTGGTTCGTGTATGTACAATGTGACAATTCTACTAGAGTATTATTCGAGTATTACTACTTCGAATACAGGTGTAAAGCGGATTATAATATGTAATAGATTTATGTTAATAACATAAATGTTTTATAATATACGTATGAACAAATAAGAAACACATTATATGTGTTTATATACGTATACTTGTATTGATTAATTTACAAGGTGTAATTGTTGTCTTTGACGTAAGTGGTATGGTCTGTCAACATGATTAATTAATAGTAATATTAATTGTTAATTAATTTATAAATCTTGAAGCATTATTATAAACATGCATAATATACAAATGAATTGCTTTCGGACTACGGCAAATAACTTTTATCGAAGTGTTCATCTTTCTTATACCATATCTTTTTGGTTATAATATCAATTTGTATATTCACAAATCTATATATATATATATATATATATATATATATATATATATATATATAACAAACCAACGAATTTATATTTTACAGAACAAGAAATTTGAATCATGTCTGAGGCATTGAATTTGCCATATGATAGATTGAAACAATTACAAAAAAGAGCATATATTAATTATGAAGGAGTGAGCCTTAATAATATATTTATTAGGCTTCCTAAGATATATAAGAAGGGCCAAGAAAACCTAGAAAAGGATGATGAGAGTGTAGCTTTTGTATATTTCACAAGATGGTTAAATGCTGTGAAGTGGATAAAAAGTACAGATCCAAAATTTTATCTTCAAAATATTGATAATGATCAGGTTAGATGATATATATATATATTTTGTTGACTATTTTAAAGTAATATATTTCTAATATATAATTAAAAAAAGATAACCGATTAATCTAAACATGTTGTTATTTTTGTTGTAGATAAAAAATGTGGAGCAATTAATTAAGACATTATCAGAGAAGTTAGAAGCAAAATATAGTCAAAATTTAAAAAAGACAGTCCTTGATGGAAAGGGTTCCGTAGATCAAATGGATTTAGATATTCTTCCATCTACAAATGAAAAGTGTAAAGTATTTTCCGACGTAACATTGAAGTTTCCAGAAACACCAACAGACGATCCATTGAATACAGAAATAGAAGAATTTATACCTTGTAACCAGTTATATCAAATAATGCGAAAAGAAGATCAAAGATATTTAATAATTGATATTAGACCACAAAGTGATTATGAAATGTCACAAATAAATACATGTAAATGTATAAACATTCCAGAAAATGAAATTAGTGAAGGGTAAGATTTAAATTATTTCAAATTGAATAAAACTATAACATAAAAAATAGTATAAAACTATATTTATATTATGTTTTAGTAAAGCAGCAAGTCGTTACGAAAAGGATCTTGCTAAGGATGTAAAATCAAGAGAACTTTTTCGTACACGTGGATCACGATATGTAGATATACTAGTTTTACTAGATTGGAAAACAAAGAAAGAGTCATTATTATCTTCTAATCCTCTAAACATATTTAAAGAGACATTACTGAAGTGGGATCCAGCTACAAAATATAAAAAGATAGTAATATTGGATGGTGGTTACAATGAATGGTTAATGAGGTATCCTGCACATACAACAAATCCTAACGTAACAATTTCTGATACAAATGAAGCGAATAATGATATTTTGGAAGATTTTGTGTTAGATAGTTATCCTGTCTGGGTGAATAATGACGATGAAAATACTATTAAAAAACAATCTCAAAATAAATCTAATTTTATAAAAGATAACAGCATTATACAAGATTCTTTGGATGACAGACAATTGCTTAACAATTTCGAATCTAAAATAAATAGCACTATATCTTCAACTTTGTCCAATAACAATATCAATTTATCGGTACATTCACCGGCTGGAAAAACTACTGGCATTTATAAATCTGTATATGGAGAAACCATAAATCGAGAAAAAAATATTCCTGCCAAATTATTACAACAAAACATGATAACTAAACCAATTATTGATAGAAGTAGTAAGCCTACTTCATTGAAAACATCTGATCCTAATTCAAAAGAAGTGTTACGTCTGATGAGAGAGCTAAATGAATCTTGTAGAGAAATGGAAAAGCTAGAACAAAAGATTTATGATACAGAAACTTCTTTGTATAATCAAAATATAAAAAATAAAGGTTTTAAGGAGGATTCAACCATACACACAGATTTGGAATCAATGAACTCTGAACTTAACATATTGGTAACAATATTTTTCTTTTTTCTTTTTAAATAGATACCATTGAAATAAAAAATTACGTATTCTTAATATTCATTATGTAATATTTTTTTATATTTAACTTGTAAATTTACTTGTATTTTTTTCATAGCAAAAAATTCATAATAAAAATGAAAAAGAGTTAAACAAATACAAGGAAGTAGGTACAATTCAATTCTCTAATGAGGATCAAGAAGAAAAAAGCAAGCTTGATTTTAATCTTCATATAGTACGACAACGTTTGAAAGATATTAGTGGACATAGAAAAAGATTGCATGAGTAAGTGTACAAATAATATTATAATTTCTTAGATATTATCATTATTATTCTAATATCTTATTATACATATTCTTTACTTTTAACAGAAGATCTCTAGAAAATGATCATAAAGATATATCCATAAAACAAAATGACAAAGATGTTCATATGGAACCTCTTAAAACTGATAGTTCTATCAGTAGCGGTTTAGAACGTTCACATTCTAGTCCCAATTTAATGCAAGTAAGTTATATATTTATAATATATATAAATTTAGACTCATACAAATCAATAAGAGGTGGATAATGAATATTTACAAAATTGTTGACATATAAAAGATTGAATAGTATTTTGAAACAGACTTCTTTCCTTTTTCATATCCCATGCATGTAAAATATGTAAATGAGAACAAATGAATCATTTCATTTTTATTTATTGCCATTTTCTTATGGTATATTATTCTTGGTTTTTATATTAAATTTGAATCATCCATATTGGATGTAGATGAGGGATCATAAGGCACCGGAAGTAGACAGATCTTCTAAACCACAAATTTCTTCACAATACCAACATACTCGTTTCAATAATGAGACTAATAGAATTCAACGTTTTAATTGGGGAAGTATTGAAGAAAAGTTAACTCCTATTCATGGGAATGTAGTAAGTAATTTATCGTTAAAATTAAAAAAAAAAAAAAAAGCTTCGTTATGTTTGTTGATAAAATTTATATCCAGCTTGCATAGTAAATAGTTTTGCCTTTCTTAAATGGTATAATTTAGCTTGCTTTAAGATTTGAATGCAAAAATAATACAATTTCCATAGCAGTTTTTTTTTTTCTATTATTTTGTTAATATACAAAAAATGATAAAGCATGTGATCTTTACTTTTTTTTGTATTATTATAATTTTTGGATACTATTACATAAACGCTATGACATTTGATGTTTATGCGATTAAAGGATTCAAGGGAAGTCACGTTTTGAATATAACAGAACTCTAAGCGTCCTAAGCAATTATCTGATTACAATGAAGTCTGTCGAAGTTATTTTTCTCTCTCACGCGCACGCTTTTTATCTGACTGTTCTGTCTCTGTTTGTCTCTCTCTCTCTCTCTCTCCCCCCCCTCTCCCTTTCCCTCTCTCGCTTTTTTATTCACCTAAATACGTTTATATGGTAGCAGGAAGAATAATTCTAATTATATATATATATATATATATATATATATATATATCTCCGTATCATATATAAATGTATACATGATATAGTGAAAATTAGTTGGTTAAGTATATTATTTTATATATATATATACATATTATAAAGAATCGATCTATCTACACGTGTGTACGTATATATATATATATATATATAAACACGTGTAGGGTTTCTCAATCCAATCTGTTCGCCCTCACCGGTTGCTGTCATTTATACACGTGACAGGGTTCAAATATGTGCTAATAATTTCATAGTTCTTACGGAATTTAATTTTGTGATATCAGTGGATTGTTTAATTATTGCAATGGTGTGTTTTAAATAAAAAAAATTGTATACATTGACATATTACAATGCACAATATATAGTGTTTTGTATCAAAGAAAAATGTTCCAATAATGGTTTATTTGCATGCAAAATTTAATCCACAACAATTTATTAGTTATTTTAAAAGAGTAAGTATATTAGGTGAAATGATAATTGTATATTATAATATTTTGTATAACAATTTATTCCAATTAGTGAACTCTCATGATATATTTAAATTTTATATATCAATACTTCGTGTGGGTGTATATGTGTACTTAAGATAATAACATATGTATTTGCATCATTTTTTTTTTCATATTTTATTTAGTAATAGTAATAGATAATGGAAATAAAATATTTTATTTCTTTTAATAGCATCCAGGTATAACTGGACTAAAGAATTTAGGCAATTCTTGTTATATGAATAGTATCATACAATGCCTAAGTAATACACCAAAGTTATCAAATTATTTCATCGATAATTTATATGCCGATGATTTAAATAGAAATAATGAGAATGTTTCACAAACTCAAGTTGTAACAAATGTTGCTGAAGTAATCAAAGCACTTTGGACTGGACAGTATAAAAGAATATCACCACATTGTCTGAAGGTATTTTTAAATTGGTGTATGTTAAATATTAATTTATTTTACATTATTTTATAGTTAAATATTATGAACTGATATGATAATATGTATATATAATGAAATTTGTTTTGTGATAGATGGCCATTGGACAATATAAACTTCAATTTAGTAGTTACGAGCAGCAGGATTCTCATGAATTTTTGACATTCCTTTTAGATTGGATGCATAGTGAATTAAGAAAGGTAATATTATAAATAACATGCACTTTAAGTATTTATATTCGTACACCATACTGAACTGATTTGCCTTTACGTTTATAGAAAGTTAAAATACAAATTAAAATGACTACTGCTGAAAAGGAATGGGATAAGTCTATGGACTCTCAAGAATCAATTATATCTGAATTATTTTTTGGACAATTAAGGTCAACTATTACTTGTAGTTCATGTCAAAAAGATAGCACAACATATGAGACTTTTAATAGTTTGACTATGTCATTGCCACATACAAATAGGTGTACACTGGATGTAAGTTCAAAATATAGCAAAGCAAAAACAATATTTAATTTTTTCATGAGGTTTCATATTGGATATCGTTCTAACGTATTTTCTAATTTTATTCAACTATATTTATAGGATTGTATACAAAGATTTGTAACAGGACAAAAAGTAGTTGGATGGAAGTGTCCCAAATGTCAAGCGCCACGTGAAGCAACAAAAAAATTTGACTTTATAAAACTTGCACCTATCATTGTAATACATCTAAATCGTTTTGCGGAAAGTGGTGGATGGCTTGAGAAAAGAAATACTACGGTTGATTTTCCTTTGACAGAATTTAATTTAAAACCATATCTTATCATAGATCATGATGCACCTATAAACAATGCACGTTTTTGTACTTATAATTTATATGCTATGTCTAATCATTATGGAACGATGGAAGGTGGTCACTATACTGCATTTTGTAAGAACAGTGTTCAAAATAAGTAAGTTTAAAAATTGATTATATTCTTTTTATTAAATATGTTGGAGATAATGATTATCTGTTTTTTTTTCTTTTTAGATGGTATAAATATGATGATCAAACTGTGACAGAGGTATCACAGAGTCAAGTAAGATCTCAGAATAATAGTGCCTATCTACTTTTTTATACATCTTTATCAAATCCATATATTTAGTACGAGGGTACGAAATTTGTTGTACAAAATATTTCGCTTTTTGCTTTTTTTTTTTATTTCATAAAAAAAGTCTTTTGGCTATGTGAATCTTTATTTTATATTGTAAGTTATAAAACAAATTAAATTTTGTATATTTACAAAAAGATCATTGCAAATAAGCTTATATCATTTTGCAAGAATATAAAAAGCTTTAGTGGTGCTGGAGTTCTTATAAATATGTAAATAAATAGTGAAGATATATATTGTAACTATTTTATATTGTCATAAGTATATATCAAAGAATGCGAGATTGTGTCGCAATGGGTCTTTTGTAGCTTGTACTATGTTTAATCATGAAAAGGAGATAATTTAATTTTGTTACGCTCCATTTAAACAAAAATGATTGGAGAATATTATAGTATCTGTATATTACAAATTAATAATCATTGTATTATCATTTATTTTAGATTATATTAAATTTTTGAATTAATATGCAAGTGCTAAGAGGAAAAAATTAATCAATGACGATGAAAATGTTAATGCCTTGATGAAATATAGCAAATGTATGGAAAATAATGAAAATTGTGTTTTTGAATACAAATTATATATATATAATTAAATTGAATTAGAAGGAATATTACAGTTAGATATTTTTTTACTATTGCATTAAAAATAACGTATAGCTTGTGAATAATTTGTGAACTGTCTGTTTTCTTTAATGGTAAATATTGTAGACTATTTCATTTATATTTAGAAAATTAAATAACGACTTAATATAGTAATATTAATTGCAGCAGTGTATATAATGATTAAAAGTAAATAATAGTTAGAATAATATTAAAATATGATACAACTAAATAATATTTAGTTCCTAGTAGGATTATGTATTATTATCATGAAGAATAACTTTCTCCTAAATATTCTATTACTAAACACAAGAATTATACGTGTATGATGGCGAACGAACGAAAGACCAGACATTTGACGTTTGCATTTTTCTTCGATCACGTAAATATGTATCATTTTGTTTATAATTAAGAGTCCCGTTTTTAATTTAACATTTTAATTTAACACAAGAAGATTAACAAAGGATTTAATATTTATTATGGCAATAAAAGTAGGCAGTACCGTTAATGAACGTGTACCACGGTATAAATCCCATGAAAATATCATCTTGAGGCTGTTCACTACCTTTTGTTCAAAGTATGTGTTATTTCAGCCCCATGTATGGACAAAATATGAACCAATATAAACAACAAATACAAACGAGGAACGCTGCCCCCGCCATGCGTCTATCTATCGTATCGGTGTATAAGCTTGTTTGATTATTCCCCTTTCAGGCGTACGTAACAATTGGTTTCGTGTGTAGGTTTGAGTAAGTAGTGTTAGTAGACCGTGAACTCACACTTTTCAGTCTCTAATATGTGTATCTATCTTTGATGATAGCTGCGTGCGTCACGCCATGATCCGTGCTAGGATACTCATATATTCGTTATATAATATATCATATATCATATATGATATATCATTAATATAATAATCATATATTATATTATTTTAATACAAATTAAAATGCGAGTTCATGTCCACACTATATATGAAGTAGAACTCCCAGCGCTTTTTTTTTACGCGGTTTCTTTTCCTGTAGGACTAGTATTCCACTTTATACTACTTCGATTATTACTACTACTATTGATAATAACTATAATAATAATAATAATAATAATAATAACAATAATAATTATAATAGTAATAATAATAATAATAATAATAATAATAACAATAAAAATGTACCTAAATATTCATATACATCTATATATTATTTAATACATTTTATATTATAATATTAGAGTTCGCGCTTCAAACCACCACGTAAAATGATATGAATATATTTTTCCTTTTTTTTTTTTTGTTATCATAAATAACCATCATCGTACGTGTCGTGACGTATATAATAATATAAGTATATTCTTTCGTTTCCTCATCTTATTACTGCTCTTCTTATTAATATATTAACTTATTTTTGCCATAGAATCGTCTGGCCAAAGCTCATTAAAATGATCGAGTGAGTTACCGTAGCCTCTCCGTGCGACGGGCATCGTAAAAAGTATTTCTTTGCGTTTGGAAATAAATGTTCCAAAAATCTTAACATCGGCTATATACGCAGGACAATCAAGCAGGCAATCGTTACTTCACGGTTATAAAACGCACCATTCAAGCGTGTATACGAAAATCAGTGGTGTGTGGGTGTACGAGCTTTCTCTCTTTCGCCGCAAATTTCGAAGGACGTCAGAGTACTAAACTATTTCTTCGCGAAAAATATCGAAAAAGGACATTTACATCGTCGATGAGAACGGGCGTAATTCTCGAACGACTTTGACGTACAAGATCTCATTTTAAAGACGAAGGCTTATTAATTCATCGCGTATTGGTTTCGAATTTTTGAAAAAGGTTCTTTATCTGTCCATGAACAAGTCTCGAAAGATAACGCTTTTTAACGCGTCTTTGCTTTCTTTCTTTCTTTTCTTTCTTTTTTTTTTTTCGTAAGGAGATAAAGCTTTTTTCAAAATTCGAATTCGACAAGCGGCAGATCGAAGCTTCATCTTTGAAAATGAGACCTTGTTCATCAAGAATTACGCCCGTTCTTATCGATGGCGTGAACCGTTAAAAAAAGAAAAAAAGAAAAAACCCATGGGATAATGAAGAGTCTTAATCAAAAACTTTTTACCATTCTTCTTTGCATAACTCTCGTTAAGGCAATTTATATTTCATCCTTTAATACAGGAGACAGGAACGGTATTGCCAGTTTGTGCTCCCTTACTTGGCACCCTCCCCTTCGTCACGTCGGATCGTACAAACTTTTTTCATATTTCAATTAGTATATTTTTCCATTGATTTAAAGTCCGTGAGTGCAAATATTAACGGCTTAACACAACAATAAATTTACGGTGTCAATGCTTTAGATTTTCCATCGAGGGCGATCGTAAGGAAATGAGATGGCTATAAGGGAGAAAGAAATAGAGAGAGAGAGAGAGAGAGAGAGAGAGAGAGAGAGAGAGAGAGAGGGAGAGAGAAAAAGAAGAGGAAAAAAAGAGGGAGAAAGAGAGAAAGCAAATCTAAGGATCGGAATATCCCCCACCCACCCATGTATGCTAACTTTACGAGTCGTAGAAACTCTCGTAACATTAATCACCGTTAGTTATCCAAAATCAATAACGCTCGTAAAAATGTCTACTCTCTGTTTACGAGCTATTCCTTTTCACTTTATATCGTCTCCAGACTGGCTGAAATTATTTCAAATTTAATTGCGGGACGATATCGTGCCTTCTCCATATCCGAGATCCGAGTACTCACAGAATGAGAATGGCATTCCTCGTTTCCGTCGAGATGGATTTATAAGAATGACGTGATAATAAAGGATAGATGGGAGGATACGGATTTTGGATCTGTAGTAGATCTAAATCCGTTATATCGCCTACGTAACTTACCTTAATTTTCCGTATACCGAATTACACAAACGCGCCAAGTATGAATTATTAAAATAAAACGAAGAAAGTTGATGAATAAATTGTTGGAAGAAAACAAAACAAACGAAAAGAAAAAGAAAAGGAAAAAAAAAACAGAAAAGAAACGAGAAAGAAAGAAGAAAAAGAAAACTTTCGTAATCATCCTGAATCATTGGAGATTGGTTTAAAGAGGTCACGGCTGTTTTATGAAAACAACAGATACACGTATACAAGATAGACGATTAAGAAGCTGTATTTTGTTGATCGACAAATAATTGCATACAGGAGGCACACGACGCGTATGCTTAATGATAGATCGTGTTAACTTTATGCGATACAAACAGAGGTAGAAAGGCTAATGCTGCCAGAGATACGCGATACGATAGTACAATTATCATAATGTATAGGCCATTTATTAAATTGGAGATATAATACACAAGCGGTAGATAACACGTATGTATAATTTATACAATGCTTTCCCCCTTCTTCTCATTTTATACAGATTGTCTCTACCGTTAATTAACAATAATTTATCTAATACTGTACAGTAATTGTTAAATAATCGATAGCCGATAAACTTAGACTAGGATGTTGAAATTGTATCGCTTTCGTTATTGCAGCGGATGCAGTTTATGTATACATATATATTTTTCATTTATTTCCCCATTGTCTCTCTCTCTCTCTCTCTCTCTCTCTCTGCGTATCTTCGAACGCACACTACGTGTGACGTTATCTCTCTCTCTCTCTCTCTCTCTCTCTCTCTCTCTCTCTCTCTCTCTCTCTCTCTCTCTCTCTTAATTTGACCTTATCGTTTAGTCACTAAGTAATAATACCTACCCACCTAACTATGTATACCGAAGTCGTATTAAATACGTTAAATATCACATTCACGTTTATCGTATCTACAGAAATATACAAAAGTCTTATTCTTGGCCAAACTCGCTGGCGTTGATCTCGTTAACGATACGTTCACTCATCCGTTTCAGTTATTTCTTTTTCTTTTTTTTATTTTTTTCATTCCGCATTGTTGGTGCTGTTCATAGAAGAAAGTTTAAGCTTTCTCCGCGAGATCCGCGTTACCGTGATTCATTCTATACCTATATTAAGCGCAATTGATCAAAATATTGATCGATAAACCGTTGATTTTTTTTTTTTTTTTTTTTTTTTTTACAAGGATGTAACGTCAAGTCGATTCTCGAGGTAGATGCACTATTCTCTTCTCCCTTGCTATTAGATAAATTAATTGTATCGTGTTATTTATTTAAATAAGTACAAATGTGAAAGTATCAGCGATAATATTGTCTAACGGATTATTCCGAATGATACTTCCCGTTATTTTATCATTTTATTTCTGACAGTTCCAACGTAGCGATTTAATCATGAAAAAAGGAGAGAAAAATAATATAAAGAAAGAAAAAATAAAAAAGAAAGAAATAACCAAGGAATGACACGTTTGACATTTTCGCTGGACACGATTGGACCATTCCTGAGATATCCGAAGAAAATGTTCGTCTTTTGCCTTTCCACGGAGGATCGATTCTTTATGTCGTCTGTTGAAATCTCGTAATTCAGTCACGCTTAGCAAACAACGAAGCACCTCGAGGACGAAGAAGGAAGAATAGAGAGAAGGTATTTGAACACATTCATGTACACACACACACACACACACACACACACACACACACACACATGCACACTCGCGCGGGCACACGCATACACACACACACACACATAGACACATACAGTCGCACACATATGTACGTATATGTATATTAGCAAAGCTCTCGTTACATCTCTCCAGGAGCGAGTAAATCCGTGAAAAAGGATTTTCTTTTCTCCTCTCTTTTTCTCATTCGTTCGCATCAAAGATATCAGCTGTTTCTCTCTCTCTCTCTCTCACACTCGCTCACTCGCTCGCACTCTCTCTCTCTCTCTCTCTCTCTTCCTTTCTTATCTTCGTATAGCCACGCCTCTCCTCCTCTTCTTCTCCCATCACCGCCATTTTTCTTTTCCTCTTCTTTCTCGCATCTTTCAATGCCTGTACTGCTGCTCGAGTTCCCTCCTCAGCCTCTTTGCGGCCGTCTCGCTACTACCATCAGCTTCGGCGTCGCTGCAACCATCCTCACCCTCCGCCACTATACCCTCAACCTCCTCTTGACGTCTCTTCGCCGTCGCCATTTCCGCGGCGTTCTTCTTCCGCCACTTTGTCCTTCTGTTTTGAAACCATACCTGTAACGTAGACACGTACTCGCATTAGATTCGCGATACGGATATATTAACGTGATATTTTCGACGATATTGAGCCAACATTTTCTTAAGATTAATATTTCATCGGGGAATCATTCGAGTATATGTGCTATACTCTTAACGAGGCTACCCTAAGAATTTGGTGAACGAATTCGAAAGGCAATAACCCGGAGGATAGTAAAACGATCGTAAAAGAGTAGTTACACGTAGGTGAGATGATACTCGAGAAAATGAATGGCGAATCGAGCCGAAAACGAAATAGCTCGATCTAGAAAGTAAGAAGAAGAAAAAGAAGAACAAGAACAAGAACAAGAAGAAGAAAAAAAAAAACCAATAAGCGGTTTATATCGCCGAGAGTAATTAGTGCTGAGTTAGACTTAAGTGGACAATCATAGTGGTAGTATTTAAAAACGAGAGAGAAAGAAAAAAAAGGGAGAGGAAAGAGAGAGAGAGAGAGAGGGGGGGGAAAGATATCAGGGAAAATTCCAGGAATGGGCTCGCCGGAAGCGCTGCTAACTTAAGGTGCCCCTCTGCACCTATAAAGCTCGAAATACATAGTAGGAGTCTCTGTCCCCGCAACAATGTATTTAATTAACGTAACGGGTGTCAGGGGAGCAACGGGGAGGTAGCACCGTAGCGATTGCACCCACAAACCACCCCCGATCCATGGCAGCGCGGCGTAGAACCCCACTAAACTCCACCTCATCCTCTTCTTCCACCACCATCACCTCTACCACCACTACCACCACCAACATCACCCTCTTCCTCCTACGCCACCACCCGCCAATCCGCACGCTTGTTCAATGGCCGCCAAGTCGAGAGCTTAAATTAAAGATATAAGCGCATCCTGCCTGCTTTCCTGCCTGCTTGCCTTCCTTTCTTTCTTCCTTCCTGCCTGCTTGCCTGCCTGCTCGCTCGCTTGCTCGCTCGCTTTCTCGCTCGCTTGCTTGCTTGCTTGCTTGCTTGCTTGCTTGCTTGCTTGCTTGCTTGCTTGCCTGCCTGACTGCCTGCAGGAAGCGGTAAACGAATTAAAAAGTAAACGGCCCACCGTAAAAGTTAATAGCTGTTCGGATGAAAATTAAAACACTCGAGAAATTAAGATAACGTGGAGAGGAAAGAGATGGAGAGGAAGTAGAAGGAGGGGGAGGAAGAAAGGATAGACAGTCGGGAGGGATTGATCCCGCGAAGGTGAACGTAAAAAAAAAAAAAAAAGAAAAGAATGTTCTTCGCCCGCGAGAAATTTCTAATTTCTACCACGATCCTTCTTTCCCTTCTCTTACGCATCCGGCCATTTATTTTTACGATTTACCTTTCAAAAAAGGAAACAATTATTGTATAATATAATATAATATTATATATATATATATATATATATATATATATATGTATGTAATATATTATATACATATATATTTTTTCTCTTTTTCCTTTTGCAAAAGGGCATCGTCGACACTTAAGATTTTCGTTCAATTAGATCTCCAAATTGATAGGAAATCAAATTATGGCCCCTCACCGAAACGATATCGTGTTAAATACAAGTCACTCTCTTTCTCTCTCTCTCTCTCTCTGTGTTTGGTGATACGAACGAAGGGTAACGGTTTCACTGTAGGGGGGTTCGAAGAATAAAATCGAAAGGACAAGTGACACGGACATTGGGGTAGTACGAAGCAGCACGTGCAACGAGAAAATATTTATCGTAATGAACTCCGAACGCTTAAACGTTCGTTGTTCGTTGAGTGTGCTCAAATCGAATTCTTTAATTTTCTAAGTACCGTCCATTTTCTATTTTCCTATGGTTTCGAAGGAAAGGTGGTAATGCGACGTTGTTTATTTAAGAGAAGGATCCACTCTCGTTCACGCAGGTACATCGCAGTATCATTAATCGTTACTTTATTGTTATGCTGGCGCGTCATTACGCAGGAATGTCTCTTCACAAAGAGGAAAGAACTCATTCATATGTTTAGTTAAGACGAAGAATGAACGTAGAACACGTTGGACCGTCCGTGAAGCGAGTTCTATGCGTAATATAATATATCAACTTTTCTCTCTCTCTCTCTCTCTCTCTCTCTCTTTCTCTCTCTTTCTCTCTTTCTCTTTCTTTCTCTTTCTCTCTCATTCTATCGTTCTACCTTCGTTCCCCACGAACAGCATCCCCTTTTGAGAGAGCGAAACCTACGGACAACTCGTGTAAGTCGCATAGCCGCAAGCTTTTGACCCATTCGAGGATCTACGAGTCAAATGAGGGTGAATGACAATGACAGATTTAACGTATTAGACTCTTCCTCGCGTATATATAATATCGTATTGTACATTCTCTCGAAATTCAGTCATCGGGCAACATCCTGTTATTCTGACCGCGACGTAAGTGAATCTTTTTTCTTTTCTATTCTTTTTCTTTATTCAAACGAACAAATTTTCTTTTTCTCGTATAAATTGTTTACGATATATTTTCTAACGAAACATCGAGGATAATAACGAGGACGTTAAAATAAGATTGATAAAAAGAATCGTAGATATCGTCGGTTAACGACGACGTTGTTAAGGGAATGAAAGTTTTCAAGTTTTAAACGTGAATATATTTAGCAAGTTTTCTCTTTAGTCGAATGTAAGTAAGAAGTATTAAATCCCATAGATAGTGGTTCACAAGAATGTTAAATCCTCTTGTTGCGAAAGATATCATCGTGTCAAAATGTAAATGCAAAAAAGGCCTTCCCGATGGATCATCCATCTTGTTTTTGAACGCATTAGTCACGCACACGTTGCCGTAAGCGGAGGCGGACGGAAGGGACGACGTCCCCGCGCTGTTGCCTCACAACTGTTCGATTTATTAAATCAGGATTATCTAAGCCCATTACTTTGTCCTGTAAACGTAGACACAAAACCGCATTTATAACGGCGCAAAGCCCTTAAAGGGCGGGGTTGAGGTACTGATTTCCGTGGCTGTCTACCACCCTACTCTAACAGATAATACCGATAGCATCTGATCTCGTTGATATTGACGGACAATTTATCGTTTGCGAAAGATTAGAGAGAATCTCGTGACTCAGGCAGTTGTAAAGGCTGTTGTTTCGTTTTAGGATTGTCCAAGTAGGAGACAGGAAGCCGAGAAAACGACATGTATATTTAAAAACCGAGCCACAGCGTGAAGAACGCAACACGTGTCGTTAATATCCCGAGCGTGAGTCCTCGATTTTCCGAATCGTTCTCTCTCCTCTATCTCTTTTTCTCTATTTTTCCTTCTCTTTCTTTCTCTTTCTCTCTTTTCGATGTACATCTTGCAACGAGCTTGAGTTATCGGATCGATATGCTAAAGTAGAGAAGTGTGAGATTGTAAAATATCTAAGAATATTCTATTATAAAAATCTTTTCAAATCGCTTGCACGAAATCGAGAGAACTCGTTTTATCGGAGTAAACATATTCGAGGAAGTCTTGTCGGTTATGTTTGTACTGGTACGCAATGAGAGTAAAAGGGGAGAGAGATTTGACGAGGAAAAGGGATGTTTCGTGCTACGACGAAAAAAGAATAAAGGTATGGGTTGCGTCTGCACAACACAGGTAGGAAGGTGGTAACAAAGGATGGAAGAGGGGAGGGAAAGTTGAAGGGTGTTTTGAAATAAGAGAGAAAGAGAGAGAGAGAGAGAGAGAGAGAGAGAGAAACGATGATGGGGAAGATGTACGGAGAAGGAGGGTGCGGAGAGGGATGGAAAAAGGGTTCGGTGAAAAAAGGTTTGAGATCGGTGAAGAGGGAAAAGAGGAAAGCGAAGCTCCGAAAGGGAGGAGGAATATGGCGAATCGAGAGGGTGGCAAAAGAGAACAATGTACACGATTTAAATAAGTGTCTATGTATGAGAGAGAGAGAGAGAGAGAATGAGGATGAGAAAACTATGTAAAGGATATTTATAAATCGTTCGGAGTTATCCTTTTACAATTAGCCAAATAAAAATTAAGTGGAAATATAAGGAGAGCGAATCGATTCGCAGGATAACGAAGATGAAAGAACTGTCCAACCTGCAAATTCCTTTTCTTATAGCGTTAGATTCTTTCGAGAATCCAGATCTCGTCTTCTCTGTATTAGAAAGTGCATTCAACCTTGAAAATTTATCGGTGGTCCAATGAAACTATACCGTTTGAATAATAAGCGAAGTCAACGACGCGTAAGAGTTCGAAGTGAATGTCGCGAACGATCAACTTCGACACGCATCATTAAACATTACCTTTTTCGTGCTCGATTCTAAGTCAAAAATTTTCCATTATATACATACACACACGTATATATATATATATATGTGTGTGTGTGTGTGTGTGTTTGTACGTGTATATATAGTTATGTGTTCTCTGTAATCCTTCTGTGCATGACTCGGGAAATTTCGCGCCTTTTGCGATTCATCGAATACTACGTTACATCGTGCAGAACGTCGCCCATATGACACATACACACACACACACAATTTTCTTTGACAATTCCATTGTTCCTTTTCTTTTCTTTTCTTTTTTTTTTCTTTACTATGAAATTCGAAATTACAAGGAATTTCTAACCGAAACATTACGTTAATAATAAACTTAACGTCGACTCGGTCCTACTACGATCGTTGATACTTAAACTCGTTACCATTACGAAACGCATCTCGATGATCGAGATAACGTTCATGGAGAAAGGGTTAGGATATCGTCGTAAAAAAAGAAAAAAATAATGTTCCTAACGAAACGATAACCTATCGCATCGCGTTGTATAAAACGCGTATCTCCGTATCGCCATGTAATCCATATTCAAATGGCTTTTACGACGCACGACGTGAATTATGAAAGGATGCTAGAGGCCGATATACGAGTCAGATACGATTTACCACGAGGGGAGGTGGGATGCATCGAAATTAATTACGGTACGTTTTCGAGATAACGAAGACCTCGCGAAGATATCAATTTCGTTAAGTTCCTTCGATTTTTCCGTGGAGTTCATTGGAGTTTCGTTCGTCCAGATATCTCGGCCTTTTCTTTTCACCCTCTCGATCATTCCAACGATATATCCATAAACAAAATTCTATTAGCGAGGATCTTTATCGAGATATATATATATATATACATATATACATATATATTTTTTTTTTACCCACACCGATATCGAGACTAAACACGCGAAGCAATTAATTTCTTCGTGATTTCCCCTTAACGCTTCGGACACTGAGGCCCTTTTTTTTTTTTTTTAGTATAGGATTTACATTTACGCCATATGGTGTCGCGCGACAGCCTACACGCACAATTCGGCCGCACGGGATATAACGCAGCTTTTAAATACCTTGCCGACCAAATGCGTTTATCCTCGATCTCGTTTTCGAACTCTCGACAAGCGACTTTCGCCGTGGACGCGATTATGAGCGAATAAATAACCGTTAATACGATGCGTTTATCCGGTCGGATACGCGTGTCCATTGTCGACGTGACGATCGCCTTTTTAAATACGTGTCAAATTATCTGCCACTTCGCAATATTACATCTTTTTTTTTTTTTTTTTTTAGAGAACATCTCTTATCCTCGTATATTACGTCGTATCCATTGTATCTTCTATGTAAGATGAATTTCTCAATGGACACAAATTTTTTCCAAATATTTTTCTTCAATAATCGATTATTAATATCCAAGCGATAACGTTCTTCATTCTTGCGAATGGATATTTAAGATAGAAAGAGAGAGATAGAAAGAGAGAGTGACTAGAATTTTATAAAAATGAATAACATCCATAAGATACTATATTAATGACACGTATCCTTTGGATAGAGTAAGGATAGATAAATTTTCGAAGTATAAAAAGGAAAAAGTAAAGGAACGTAACTTTATCGTACATACGTTCACGATAAAATCGGAGGAGATGTGCCGGACACGACGATAATTTTATAAATCAATCGCATACGAAGTAATCGCAAGACGTTCTCTCTTTCTTTATCTGCCTCTCTCTCTCTCTCTCTCTCTCTCTATCTCTCTCTCTCTCAACCGTAATATTACAAAGTGCTCCGAGCAGAATGTTTCTTCAAATAATAAGTAATGCGATCCACGAGAATGGCAGAGGGTAGTTGGCTGTTGGCGATAATGCGCTCCTCTGTATTCCGTTCTCGTAGCGCTTCCCCATATCGATATGTTTCCTCATCCTCCCCCGATACCCTCTCCGACCACCCATTTGGCTTTCGCTCGAAGATCAAATGGCTTCACCGATTCGCGTTATCCCCAATATTCTATTTTTATTTCGGAATCAAATTTCACAGGGCGAAACGTGGCGCGGCGAGTTGCTGGTGGAAGTACTGGCGGTGTTGGTGGTGGTGATGGTGATGGTGGTGGTGGTGGTGGTGGTGGTGAGGCGGTGGTGGTTGTAGTGGGCCGTACTGGGAGTGCTGGGAGGGGAGGCTGAGGAAAAGGGGGAGGTCAATTTTACGACTCTCTCGTACAAACCGAAAGATCTTTCTCGCGAATACGAGCGAGGATGAGGAGGAGAGGTTCCTTGCCTATCTAGATTTTGATTTCAATTGTGTCGCATACGCGTTATTTATTCGAATGATTCCTAGATCACGATTCTATCTCGAGTATTATATCTTCTTTTTTTTTCTTTCTTAGATACCGGTGCTCGTCATTTAATTCAATGAAGTATAAGAATTTAGTTCTTTCCTTTGTTATTCGTTGCGTCTTTTACATCGTCATGGTCATTACAGTCGTTGATCTCTTCTATTGCGTAGAAAAATAGAAATACAAAAAACAAAAAAAAAAAATATATACAAAAGAAAAAGAAGGATGGAGCGTGCGGACCGTCGTCGAATCGTTGACTTATACTACTTGGTTCTTATTTACTCGTAACGACGCGCAAAACGCATTGTTACAGCGGGAAACATAGTAGCTCTCGGCACGGAGCGTTTATTTTCAATTTCCTCCTGGCCGAAGGCAATTAGTCGTCGGTAGAGCAGTCATCATTGACTACCGCTTGCGACCCTAACTTACCGTCCAATCGTAGCGAGGCTATTTGCGCGAACGTTTATCGTCGACGGTGCCGTTATTCGCGTTGTCGTTGTTCACGATATTGCTTGATTTTCATAGAGCTATATGGTCTTCACAATATAACCTCGCTTACCCCTCGTATAATTAGAGATTAGATTATTAGATTAAAAGGGAAAGAGAGAGAGAGAGAGAGAGAGAGAGAGAGAGAGATATATGTATAAACAGGAGGATAAGATAACAATATAAATATTACAATTGTCCGGTGAAATAATCAACGTATTCTTTCACGATAAATACGAGGAAGAATGAAGTGTGTTGATGACTTGACTGACGTAAGAAATGCGAGAGAAAAAGAAAAGAAAGAGATAGAGAGAGAACTCGTGGAAACGAGCATTATGGAGTCAAGTATATGTGGGCCAATTTTGAGAAAGAGAGAGAGAGAGAGAGAGAGAGGGTAAGAGAAAGAGAAGGGGGTGAGGGTGTGCGCGGGTTGAGGTGAATGAAGGGAACACCGTCTGCTGCCGTGATTTATCACGCCGTGCCATGCCGCGCCGCCGTACGTACATATACCACCATGATGATACATGGTAGTGGAAAAGCGGGTGGTAGAGGAGGCCTTCGCTCGTACTAATTGACGTCATCGATATTGGTATCCGTCGACGAGCAGATTACTCCGCCGTAAACAACTCCGCCCTCCTGCAGCCGTGCATTCTGGCCGGACAACGCGGATGGGAGGGTAGAAAAGCCACGCCACTTTACTACTACGCTACTACAATACTACTACTACTACTACTACTACTACTACTACTACTACTACTACTACTACTACTATTAGTATTAGTATTAGTACTACCACTGGAATCGCTATCGACGAGTAGACGTAACCGATCTACCCGCCCTCCCCCTCTTCCTTGTTGTAAGGCCTCCGTACTCATTCGACGACCCCACGTATTATCCCTACTGATCTCCCTCACTCTATCTCTATTCCTATCTCTATCTCTCTCTCTCTCTCTCTCTCTCTCTCTTTCTTTTTCCCTTCTTTCCTTTTCGCTTGCACTTGTCCGTTCGAATTAGCCGAATACTTAACGTTACTTTTCTACCTAGTTCGTTTAACGTTCCAAAGTCGTAGAGTTTATTCACTCTAAAATGGTATGCATTTGTCGAGTGTAATTTATCTCTCGTGGATAAAATAAAAGCTCTGCTTTGGAGTACATGTATTGTTTTCGTGAGAGAAGAGAAAAGAAAAAAGATAAGAAAAAACAAAGTACAAAGAAAGTTCACGGAGAGAGAGAGAGAGAGAGAGAGAGAGAGAGAGAGAGAGAGTATTGGATATCTATTATTTCGAGAAATAAAGGGATTTAAAACTATCGTATTTTCGTTATCACTTTTGTATTCTGTTTCCTTATGTAATAGATATTTGATAAGGACCTCTTTAAGGGATCGCCATCTGCGATAGGTTTACTCGAGATCTCCTTGAAGATTTACAAGTCAAAATCATTTTCATCCATACTTTTTAGCCTGCCCCCATCTCGGTTGGTTGAATCCCCAATACCTAGCGACAACATTTCATAAATTTTACGCTCGGCACGTTCGCGCGACGCATGAATGATAAGTGTACGTTTTGTTTTGTTTTTCTTTTTTTCCTTTCTTCTTTTTTTTTTTTTTTTTTTTTTTTTTGAATATCTCTTTCTCTTCTTTTTATCGGTATTGTGTTTTCCTTCCTTTTTTCTTTTTTTTTTGCTCCTCTCTCTCTCTCTCTCTCTCTTTTTCTTTTTTATTTTATTTTATTTTCTTTTCAACAGATTTTCGCACCTACACCACGAGTTCCACACTTTTCCCTCCCCCATCCCCACTCACTTTCCCCCTCTCTACTCTACTCCACTCGTCGGCCAAGAGTGAATCAGTGTTAAAGATCGAACGATAAATTAATGGAAAAGGTCCATTTCTCTATCTGTCAGTTCATCTCGTTTTCACATATCGTATATACACGCTTATACGCGCGCGGGCGCGTACACGCACGTAGTAGCGTTGACGTTTCGATACGCGTTCATATATACGAAGGGTGTCACGGTCTTTAACTCGCAAATGCACGACGTTCACTTTGTCGTATTAGATTCTAATAGAAGGGAGAGAGGGGAATAGTTTTCCCTTCCTACTCCCCTCCCTTTTACTAAAAGCACAGACTTAGTTACGTTCTTCCACACTCGTTACTCATTGGCAGTTTCGTTGAATCAGAAAGAGAGAGAGAGATATATATAAGATGGAAAAAGTAATATTAGGTAAATTTTCTATGCGATGATACTGATATTAAATCAATGATTGATGATATATATATATATATATATATATATATATATATATATATATATATATATATATATATATATATATCGTAAAAGACGATGTCGTTGGTCTAATACAGGATATTCGTATTCAATGGAAGATCACACAGTAAATATCCGAATCAAATCTCTGTTGCCTCCATAACGTATACGGTAAAACGTTAATCAAGCAGTAATTAGGCCGTGCTTGCGTTATCATCGTTTAGGATGTGATCCAGTAGGCAATAAATGTCGTTCGCCGGATTAAAGAGTAGTTGTATCGGGATAGCTGCGAGAATCGATAAACCGTGGAACGAGATATCCTCGTTGGTTGGTAGTACAGTACTATTTGTATTGTTTTAAATGAATTCTTCGATTTTAGGAAAAGAAAGGAAAAGTGAACGAAACCAAAGGGATAAGAAGAAAGAAGGAAAAAAAGATATAAAGAGGAGGAAGAAACGGAAGAATAAGAAGAGCGAACTTCTCGTCTGGTAGAAAAAAAAGAAAGAAAAAAAAAAAAAGAAAAAAAAAAAAAGATTTTCGAACGATCGTCGATGTGTTACGCGACGCGATAAATTTTCCGCGCGAACGAAACGCGTATCTCGCGTTGCAAAAAGAGCGCATTAATTAAAAGAGAAATCGTATCGTTGGCGAAAAAGTTATAAATCTGGGAATGTCATATGCGGTAGGACATATAAATCTTCATCGGGCAGAACTACTAAAGCCCGCCCGTACCGTTTGAATCCCTCTTCGATATTGCAAAAAGTGATACGTTCAGCATGTAATGATCCGGTATTACACCGAAACCACAGGGGGAACGATATTGATTTACGTTAGTATTTTAATCGAAATCCGTCGCGCCGTATCGTAATCTGAAAAATTTTTGATTATTTAAAGATCGATCTCCGTAGGAACGGGAATTTGTAAAATTTATTCGTTTCGAACGAATTTCCAATCGCATTGATCGGGGGATAATCAATTTGTTGCTTTCTCTCTCTCTCTCTCTCTCTCTCTCTCCCCCCCCTTTCCCTCCCTCTCCTGTTTTATTTTGTCCGACCTACATCATCGTGGACGATAAAAATTTCTTTTTCTTCTGTTCTAAGGATGCTTCTCTCGATAGATTTAGTGTCATTCGCAAAAATCCATTTTATGAGTAATTAAATAAACAGGATGGTAACGTCACCTGTGCGACATAAAATATTAAAATATTTCAGAATAGGATTCATACCGATTCATCTTCTATCAAGGGGATTCCGTTCTTCGTGAGCCAATTCATAAGGTACGATATTGTGGGTGCTCGAATCAATTTGTGCTTCATCAGTAGCGCGATTGTAAATGGATACAGGTGGGAATGGTCACGTAAGCGAGAAGAAGCAACAAAATTATCACACGATGACAAGCGGAACTCGTCTTCTCTCACTCACACATTTCTCTCTCTCTCTCTCTCTCTCTTGTACTCTCTTAAACGTGGACACTTTTCTACAATACGTTTCTACCTGACGTTTGATCGTGCCGCCGCCATCTTCTTTGGCGTCCTCCGCATCTCATTGTACCTTTAGAAAGCGAACGCACGGTATTAAGGAGAGACTCCATTAGGAGAAACTATTTTTCTCCCGTATGCGTGATCTCACAACGTCGTCGGACTCTTATCCCGGTATCTCGTATTATTATATTCAAAAACCAGGATGCCCCCTTTTGATCCGTCGTACGAGAGACCCCTCTCTGCCGTTCTCACATCCGTTGTTTTGAATCGCATCGTTCACGGTGGTGCACGGATCACGAACGAGGAGAATATCGACTTGGGCCCCGGACTCACGACGACTTTAATCTTTTCGTGCTTTGCGATCGTTATTTTCGTATTTTTAGACGAGGACGTCTCTCAGCCTGAACGTTTTCGACGTATCATTTCTCTCTCTCTCTCTCTCTCTTTTTATTTTTTTTCCATTCCTTTTTTTTCTTAGGAATAAAAAAAAAAAAAAAATGAGAAAGCGAAAGAAAAGTAAAGAAAAAGGGTTAACAAAAACTATAATCCTTTCGACGAGTCAAATGACAGAGCGGCAAAATCGTTTCTATGCATTAATGTAATAAAATGGAATAGTTACGTTAATTCAAGCATTAATGGCGTAACGCATGGTAAATCGCGAGATAGTACAAGATATAAACTCTGGTCGTAGGATCGCAACCCCACTTGTTCTTTATACCTATCGAATCGGTGAGTAAGAAAGAGCGGAAGAGAAAGATAGCGTACACGAGCGTGTACGTACAATATCGTAGTAATATTTTGGAAAAGCGCCGCGGTGTTCCTTCGGATCCGAAGGCAATCTCACCCTCGAAGATGGCATATACGCGGAGGTGAATCGCCTCTTTCCGAGGAAATCCGAGGTAATTGAATGCTCACCCTCCTCTCCGCCTCGTCTCGGGCTTCCCTCGAGCGTCGCCTTCGTCATCCGGCCGCGTCCAACCCCCTCCCTCGTCTCTTCTTTGCCACCCACTCGTCTATCCACCATCATTTTCTCTCTCTCTCTCTCTATCTATCTATCTATCTATCTATCTTTCTCTTTCTCTTTATCTCTCTCTCTCTCTCTCTCTCTCTCTCTCTCTCTCTCTCTCTCTCGTGCCAAAGAGAAAGGAGTTTGCTCTCATCCCCTTGCCATCACTCACGGACGCGGACTTGTAGCTTTCAATAAAAATGTAAATATGGCGGCGTAGAACGAGCCAATGACAGCGCTACATCGACGCGGACTCCGTGAGAGGAGAAAGAGAGAGAGAGAGAGAGAGAAAGAGAGAGAGAGAGAGAGAGAGAGAGAGAGAGCAGGAGTAGTAGCATGGGCGCGAGCCTGCCGCCACCGCAGTAGCAACAGCAGCCGGAAGGGGATTGAGGGCTCGAAATGGGCTCCCTCTCGAAGATGGCGAAAGGAGGAGGGTGAAAGAGCTTCGACGCCACTGCTAGCACCGTCGAGAGGAGTTGGAAGAGGAGAGTGCTCGAACGGGGTGTGGGCTTTAGGAGAATCGAGAGGGGTTGTTCGCTTAAAGGTGGGGAGATAGATAGAGAGAGAAAGAGAGAAGGCAGACCCTACCACTAAAACGTCACCCCTCTTCTCTTTTCGCGAGAAGTCGGGAGGAGAAGAAGAAGAAGAAGAAGCAGAATAAGAAGAAGAAGAAGATGAAAGAAGAAGAAGAAGAAGAAGAAGAAGAAGAAGAAGAAGTGGAAGAAGAAGTGGAAGAGAAACGGTGGGAAGTGCCGAGCTTTTCTACGAGAGCGACGCCACGAGGATGACGCAGGTGCCGCAAAGCTTGACACGTCTCCGGCTGTTTTGTCACCTTCTTTTATCCTTCGAACTTTTTACAAGCTCCCTCGTTAGAGGCCTCACCCGCTCTCGCCGTACGCGTTGATGGAGTAAGCCGAGCCGCTCGAACCAGGACGCTTTTTAAAATCTCACCCTACCATCTCACTCGTCCAAACTCATCCTCCTTCTATCCTGCCTCTCCCTCCGTAGATCGGCTTGCTACTTTTTTTTTCCTTTTCTCTCTTTCTCTCTCTCTATCTCACTCTCTCTTTCTCTCTCTCTATCTCACTCTCTCTTTCTCTCTTTCCTCCGAGGAAAGAGTGTTTGCGTTGCCCGGGGTGACGATAGGACAATCCGATCTTTTTTGCCGATTTTTAGGATTTAGGGACGACGACGAGCCCTTTTCGTGATCTCGATGAAAGCTGTCCTGGTTTAACGATCATCTCCGACGAAACGGTACAATAATATTAAATATTTTTTTTTCTATTTCTCTCTCTCTCTCTCTCTCTCTCTCTCTCTCTCTCTTTTGAATTTTCTTTCAACGGCGTTAAACGAATGAAATTAGCTAGGTGACAGACCGATTGATAATCAACTCATCGATCTTTATTTTTTGGTTTCTTTCTTTTTTTTTTCTTGTTTGTTATTTTCTTTTTTTTTTGCGACAGAGTTACAATTACTATTACAATGTTCATTCTAACGAAAAAGTTTAATTAGCTCGTACCTTAACTTGCGATTCCGACATTCCAAGCGCGTAAGCCAATTTAGCGCGTTCAGGTCCAGCGAGATACTTCGTTTGTTCGAAGGTCTTCTCCAAGGCGAATATCTGCTGCCCGCTGAAGGTCGGTCTCGTGTGCTTTTTCTTTCCACCTTCGTGTTCCCCGGCACCGCCACCGGCACCTGTCATTCCCTGCTGACAGCCGAGCTGTTGGGATACTGCAACGAGAAGGTACGACGTAATTATATAATTAAAACTTCGCGATTATTTGTAATTCGAAAGAAAAAAAAAAAAAAAAAAAAAAAAAAAAAGAAAGAAAGAATAAGGAGATATATAAGAACAGATTCGAAAGGAAAGAAAGGATAGACGCAACAAAAGAACGTCTTACGGTCGAGATCTCTGTCTTAATTAGATGAGAAAAAGGTTCGGGAGAATTTCCAAGGGTAATTAAGAAGTAGGAAGGGTAGGGTAAGGTCTTATGGGCGAGGGCACGCGGTCGAACGTATTTGTGTGGCATGTGGGCACGGACTCTCTTGCGTGTATGAACGAAGAGAAAGAAAGATAGACAGTTAGAGAGAAGAGAGAGAGAGAGAGAGAGAGAGAGAGAGAGAGAGAGAGAGAGAGAGAGAGAGAGAGAGAGAGAAGAGGGCGTAGGGTTCGACACGACAGTGTGGGTTGTGGGACTTTAATTTAATAAAGCAATTTGTAACGGAATACGGAACGAGGCAATAATGGCCAGTCGGCGGGGAGGGTTCTAATGAGCTGCTTACCGCACTCTCCACCCTCCTCTACGATAGGTACCGCGTTTCGCTCGATTCGCTTCTCGTTCGTCTGCTTATTGTTACGTACTGTCCGTCTTTATTATACACGTGAAGAATATTTAAAGTCCATCCGACAAATCAAGGATTTTGTTCAATAATTACTCTTATATATTATAGACCCATGAATACGATTAAGTGTATGTATGTATGTATGTATATATATATGTATGTATGTATGTATGTATATATGTATGTATGTATGTATGTATATATGCATACATGTATATGTAGAATGACGATCGACATAGTAAAACAATTTACCGATTCAACGTCACGGAGATAATGGTTATATCTGTGTAAACGATGTTTGGAACGATGAAACGTACTTATGTGTGAATTATTTCACCTATATTCGTTCATATTCAAACCATTATAAAAGTATTCGCGTATTACAGTAACGAACTAAGGTTGAAAGAAAACGAACGTCGTTATGTGAGCGTATAAATGACAGGATATTATTTGTTAGTATTTAAATATTACGAAAACGTAGTACGAAGTCCTATCGATTCACGGATTTCATCTTTGGAGTATAACCCAGGAGATGATGGTAGTTTCGTACGATCCCTGAAATTGTCGGATTAATCTTTACAACATGTCGATGCGTGTACACGGGTATAATTTAATCATTCGATTTAGACCGTACAAGTGATACGCGTGTCAAACACTATATGCGAATCGAATGGTAACGAGATAATGTACGCGCGCGATTATATAAACGCGGGCGATATCGTACCAAGCAAACGTTTCCCTGTTAACCATTGATAGGAAATATGATGGCTTTGCGAGAAAATAAGGAACAAGGACGTCGCATTGTTTTATCGAACAAAAAAAATCCTTTCTTTTTATTATTATCCGTATCGATATCGTATTATTAGTACCGTTTAATATTGACTTTTAATTTATAATTTAATTTATATATATATATATATATATATATATATATATATCTTTTTTTTAATCTATCGTAATAGTTCCTTCGTGACATATTTTCGTTAGATAGATAGAAAGAAAAAAAAAAGAAAAAAGAAAAAAACCTATACAACGATAAATATCATATGACTTAATCGCGAATGAAATAACTAATCTAAAGGAGAGAGAGAGAGAGAGAGAGAGAGAGAGAGAGAGAGAGAGAGAGAGAATCATCGTGACGAGGAGGCAAATAATTCTGGCGGAAACGTTCTCGGGAATTTTTCCTCGATCGGTTTGTCTTCAAGCTTTATATTTATTTCCGAGTATCGAAGAGGAATGAGACGGGCATAAATACAGGAAGAACGCGTTGGATCCCGCGGCGATCGTTCGACTTTTCTGCGCCTCGCGAGACCCATAGAGCCGATCAACGTATCGCTCTGGAATATAAAATATAACGGTGCCCGGTGTAACTTACGTTCGATGCTGCTGGGCCGTCGAGGGCCATAGCGTACGTTGGTGGGACGTAAAGGGGGGAGGGTGAGGGTTAAGGGGGAGGGGAGGGGGTGCACTTCGAGTCGAAGGGTAGGTAGCTAGAGAGGTGGCTAGGTAGCAGGAGGTTTGAAAGGGGACAGTGGTGTGTGGATACCGTGATGCCGCAGTTAAAATATTGCCGGAGTTATTCGCGCGAGTGTGGAAAACGTAGAGAAAGAGAGAAAGAGACAGACAAAGAGAAAGAGAAAGAGAAAGAGAGAGAGAGAGAGAGAGAGAGAGAGAGAGAGAGAGGGTGGAGTCGGGATAGAAGGGCTGATATTGAATATGATATTCTGGATCCAACGGCCACAGCGGACTACCACTACGCCACCCTCTTATTCGTCCTCCCGCAGTGACACTCGTGTACGCGCTGGTGAAACAACACACGCCCGTGGAGCCTTTTCTACTGACTTACATCCTTACGTTCTCGCACCCTCCTTACGTCACACATGTGCCACCCTAGGGACGTAGTGAGAGAGAGAGAGAGAGAGAGAGAGAGGGTGGAAAGCGAGCACGCTGATCTATGCTCTTGAAAGGGGAAACGACACCCCCTCCGCGTGCCGTCACGTGTTCTTTCACTTTGTTCATGATTTTTTTCTCTTCCTCTCTCTCTCTCTTTCTCTCTCTATAGCTCTCTATCGTTCTCTTTCTCTCTCTCTCTCTCTCTCTCTCTCCCTGTCTTTTGGCGGTCTACTTGATAGCTCTTACGATTGGTCACGCCGATGGCGACGATTGGATTTGCCTGGACAAGCAAGATTCTTGATTTTTGTTGATATCTTTAGGGAGGGTAGGTCACGTTGGAACATCGTTTACGAGGGTCTAAATGTTTTCCTTTCTCTTAGAACGATTCGACGAGGTTAATTATTTCCGAACGATCGAACGATCCCTTTTTTTAGTTTCTTTTACTTTCGTTGATTATTATTTCAATAGTGACTTTAAAATCGTTGATTGCCTTTCGACGTAACATCTTCGTTATCATCATCGCGCGTTATTCGTTTCATTCAATGTCCGTGCGTTGTACGAATAAACAGATGCGAGCGGCAATCGGTGGGATGAAAGAGTTAAATCACGTTTCGTTGGTAATGCGACGAGTTTGAAAGAGACGGGGAAAGAGAAAAGAATACTTCTTACTGTCGAATTTTTCTAATCCTCACGTTTATCGCATACCGTATCCGTTCTCATGATTACCGACGTCGAAATAAGAGCGGAATAGGTAGGTTTTGCTCTATTTTCGGACAGTGTTTTCTGCTTTTCTTCCTCTAATTCATTCCACTTGACATGTCTCACTCGTCGTCACGGTTCGGAGGTCAGTGCTTTCGGCTCCGTCCTTTCCGGGATGTTGTTTAAAAAAGAGCACATCGTCGTCGTCGTCGTTGTCGTTGTCGTTGTCGTTGTCGTTGTCCTCGTCGTCCTCGTCGTCGTCAGGGCAAGTGTTTTTTCACTTTCGGTCCCGTGATTTTCTTGCCGCAAAAGCAAACACAGAGGCAGCTGTCAAACCTGCGTGCCACGATACCAAGGGAGGAAAGGTTGAAAACATCCGCAGGCATTCTCGAATGCAAGAAACGAAAAAAAAAGAGCTTGTGTGTGTCTGTCCGTCTCTCTCTCTCTCTCTCTCTCTCTCTCTCTCTCTCTCTTTCTCTCTAGTTTTCTGTAATAAGCGTTATCTCTTAGATGTCGAACGACTGTCATCGGGCGATTTAACGCGTGTGTTTTTTTTTGCCTTAGGACGATAATAGAGTGGTATGAGAATTCCTAGCTGTTTCTGACTGTCTCTCTCTCTCTCTCTCTCTTTCGTTTTTTTTCTTTTCCGAAATGTTTATTTTAGCTCAAATATCTTTTGATCCTCGTCAATGATCTCCTCTTCATTCTGTTAATGATAATTTAAATGAAATTCGAGGGAACTTACACGTGTGCAATCTTGCTCGCCATGCCAAGGGATCGCTGACCAATCCTTGAAGACCCGGCCAATATACAGCCGGATGTCGTGGTTCTGTCCTTTGTTGGAACTGTCCGATACCTGAAGACAAAATAGAAAAGTCCCTTAACGCTCGATTTATCATCGTTTAGTTTCTTTTTTTTTTCTTTTTTGTCTTATAGGAATTTATTTTCGGTGACGCGAATATTCGATGGATTTGAATGTAAGGCGCGCGTTTTGAGTGTCTTTCGAAGTAGGGGAGGAGGTAGAATACCTTAGTCTTCCTCCCTTTCACCAAAACCAAGTTAGACCCCTTTAACAACTCCAATAGCTCATAACTGCTCGCGGGGACACGTTCAACGATTTTATACGCGTACGGGACAATGTGGATTTTGAAAAGGCGACAAATCATCATTGCTATTATTAACTTGTCCTTCGTTTCTGTGGACGTGATATTATTTAAAAGAAAAACAAAAAAAAAAAAAAAAAAAGAAAATGAAGTGATAATAATTTTTACAACAAATAATAATAACTACGGATACGTAGAGGTCCGAGGATCGTGAAATAGAATTTTTCACGATTTTTTTTTCTTTTTTAAATAGTTTTTCTTGAATACTCCGGAGACTGTGGCTGTGTGCGAGCGAACGCTTAATTTCCCTTTTAACAATACACACCTTGGCTATGGTATAATAAAAGGTTATTTCCGTTTTTACTGTCACGTCCGACCGAGCTTACCTGGAAAGGAGACGAAAATGGAAGCGACCACGATACACAAACCGACCACTGTCATTTCCTTTTGTCCGGCACTACCAAATCAAACGGAATTTATAGCATCGTAAAGGAGCACGGACAGCGTACTCATCAATAAAATATTAAAAAGGACTCCTTCATCTTGTATACCAATCCGTAATAGGAATCTGTAACGTAATCCGTAATAAGAACCTGTAGCTTTGCGGGGAAAAAGAAAGGAGATGAAGGGAAACACTTAGCCAGTTAAACGGACCCCCCGGCGTTGACTTTTATAAGACATTTATGGGACACTATGGACAGTGCTTCTTGATTTAAACGATGAAAACATTGTAAAAATGGATGCGGACGTGAAAGGTGGCGTTCGCTCGATGATTATGATCGTTAATCAAACGCCACTAGCGTATACTGTACGCCTTGGTATAGTGTTTCTTTTTAGAAATTCCACGATGGGGATGATGAAAATGAAAAATCTATTTTCGATCCTCTTTCGAAGTACGAAGGAAAAAAGTATACCACGTGTTCGTCTTTCCTTTTCTTTTTTTCCTCCTCCTATTTTCTTTTCCTATGTTTTTTCCTCTTTCTTCTTTTTCTTTTCTTTCTTTCTTTTTTTCTTCGATAAAAGCACGTATAAGCCGATAAAATTATTTCAAAAGTATTAAAGGTGAAACGTAAAAGCTATAAGAAGCGCTTCTTTTTTTTTTTTCTCACCAAGGATAGATAAACGATGGGCCAATAATGAGAGTTATCAAACGTAGAGGCTGTATAACGCAGGACACGCGGCGTATCGCTCGAAGTAATTAGTATCGGCGTGCAATCAGCGTGAATAAAATACCGACGCATATTAACGTCGATTATTAATAATGATCGACGATTATTAACATCGACGCGTTGTGCCAGGCTGAAAGCTTCGGTAATATCGCTAAAACGTATCGCCGTGGTACCCTCCTAGCGAATATCGTCCAGCAAATACATTCCGTCGGGCAACTCATCAATATATGTATGTATATATATATATATATATATATATATATATATATATATATATATATATGATTTATTCTAATAATGTAGAATACCGATCGCCGCAACGTAAATGCTTGTTCGTGCCTATTGCATTTGTAATTAACGTTACAATCTCATATGGATAATGAAGTCGTTTAGTTGGATTAAATCGTTATCGATAACTCCCAAAACTTCGCTTTCCGTCGGCAAATTTTATTTCACTTCTTTTAAACATCATCGGTGCCACGAATAACGGCTTTAAAATACTTTCGTTATCGATCGATTTCGAAATTATCTCTCTATCGAATCTCTCTGTCCGACAACGTTCTGAATGTTTTCATTCGGTTGCGACTCTCCTTTTTTTTTTTTTTTATACTTCACATTCTCAAGTTTTCCCCGATCATGCGTAAAATAGCGCAAACATCAATATTTACATTTTGCATGATATCGTAACGTGGAGAGAGACAAGATTAAATAATTCCCCGTTAAAGCTGTCAAAATGCGTTCATATTTACACGTCGAAAATGGTATACTTCGATTACAGGGATCGAACGCATCTCAATTTTATAAATTGTTTCGCGCACGTGCGCTCTTTAAATACCGCGTATCGAACGCTATTCATCAAACGTATCTGTACCTATATCGAAATATATAAAGCATTTATTATATAGCGAATATGGTCGGTATAACGTACTGGTTACAGTTAACATCCCTATATATCGATCGCGAATATTTTATTTATAATCTTTAATCGTAGCTATAAATTGTAAATGGTGTTATTCGTTGTCGCGACGAAAATGTCGATAAATCCGGAATAAATCGAAGTAAACCTATGCCGTGTGTATCCGACGGGAATTGTAATATTATTTATTCACATTCATCAAGTTTATCATTAGGATAAATCAATGGTAATATTGTAACGAATATATAGATATAATAGTAAACGGTGTAATAAGGATCTCTTTAAAAAAAAGAAAGAGAAAAAGAGAGAGAGAGAGAGAGAGAGAGAGAATCATTTTTAAAAATCACCGACGAAGAAATTATATGAAAGAGCGCAACTTGGTTTACAAGTCGTGAGTGTAATAAACGTGTATGTGCGTGAACAAGTTTCTCCGGAGGATATAATGCTTGTCACGTACATTGCTACACAATGAAGATACATCGGTCACGTAGATACGCTTTCATAGAAGACACGAAAAAGAAAATTATTATTCTACTTTTATATTAACTTTGAGCGTTGTAAAATATTTTAACGAGCGGTCTTAAAGTATTTGTACTACTTACATAGATATGTATCTATGTAACGCTTCGGATGTCACGAATTTAAGACAAAGTTTTTATTGTCGTATGACACAACGATCGTGTTCAAACATATTAACGAAATATTTTCTCTCGCGTGGTAGCTAAAGGCACCTCGCATTCGGATAATGACTTTCGGTGGCATACCATCTTTTCTTTTTTTTTTTTTTTTTTCTACCTTTCTCGACTATGATTGATATCTTAATGTTTGCCGGACGCGGAAATCGACGCTTGGTTCTTGCGGATAAACGCGGGTAAAACACGTTCGAGTATACCACCCGATGTGTTTCATTATTGTGAAACATAACAGCACTTCGCGAAGAGCAAATCGTTTAGAAATTTAATGCCATGAATGTTAAGCAACGTCGCTCGTTTGCGTCGCTCGTTAATGTACCGTGGGAGCACGTAATTCGGTAAGCATAAATTTTACTACCACTTTACCTCCCACGTTTCTCGGTCGACCTGGCGATCAGGTACCGCCACCATCACCATCATCATCACCACCACCACCACCACCACCACCACCACCACCACCACCACCACTATCACTACCACCACTACCACAATCGACATCACAACCATCATCACCATCACCGTCACCAACATCATCATCAACATCAACATCAACATCAACGGCACCATCGCATATCCTCCAATGATACCGAATGAGTGTCATTAATTCGCTTCTTTCATTCGCACGCTCTTACCAAGCTCATTTCGAGTACTTAATTTTTTAAAGGGAAATACTCAACGTTAGTAACGTAGAACGTTTATTCGATCTCTCGTGTTTAATCGCGAGCTCGTCAGTCTTCGTCGTTATATACGCGTAACAGGAATTAGCGGTTAATGACGCTCCTTGAGAACATACGATCGTAATTACGCGGCTACTGCAATAAATTATTTTTTTTCTCTTCGTTCATCGTCGTTATTATTGTTATTATTATTGTTGTTGTTGTTGTTGTTGCTATTGTTATTATTATTATTTTTTTCTCTTTCTTTATAATAAAACGTGAATATTTACAACCGAAACGTCAGATTGAAATTTATTTAATTGCGATGACGATTATACATTATTTCTCTTTGAAAAGAGAGATTATAAATCATGATCGTGAATTTGTTAGGGAATGGACGTTTTTGCGTGAGTTCTTGCGCGATAGTAGTTAACCACACACGTCGACCGATGCTTTATGGGGAGTATCTATAGCTATATTTTACAAATTTTTATACGAAAATAATTTTAACACTGGATCATATTTATCTTTGCATAATCGTAACGTTGAAAGGTTTCCAAAGATATTATTATGTCTACTTCGTTCCACGATTCCTTCTATTCGAACATCCACCCTAATGTTTTATTCTTTTTACAGTGATCT
Source organism: Dolichovespula saxonica (assembly GCA_911387935.1). Taxonomy (NCBI): domain Eukaryota; kingdom Metazoa; phylum Arthropoda; class Insecta; order Hymenoptera; family Vespidae; genus Dolichovespula; species Dolichovespula saxonica. The sequence goes on along the minus strand of OU426996.1, from coordinate 5,802,268 downwards.
CTTTAAAAGGAACAATTCGACTTTGTGGCAGTATTCCAGCAATGTCTCGAAACATCGCTTTTGCTCTTTTATGGACTTGGATTCGAAGTTTCGTAACTTTGGTCTTCTTCCCGAGAGAAATTCATGAAATTCCAACGGGATATAGTTACGTATTAAAAATCTCATTTTAATACGACTCCGTTTCAATTCGACGTCCAATTCGTTTCGATCATATCCTTAGTTATCAAAATGCCCTGATAAAACGATCGTACTACTTTTCTGACATTCAAAATGAACAATTCAATCAATAAGCCGGGCATTCGAAAAATTCTCAATATCCCCGAAGAAAAATAAAAAAAAAAAAAAAAAAGAAAAGAACAAAAGAAGAAAAAAACAAAGAGAACGCGATAAGATACGCCGGTTTAGATCCACCGATATCGAACTTGACCTTTTACGAGGGTGCCCATAAAAACGATGAAATTTTATAACAATCCACGGCTTATCTTCAGGTCGTTTAGCTCGGGAAATAACGGAGAACCCTAAATAAAAGGAAAAGTAGTCGATACTAACCGGTAGACGTTGTGAATCCTGCGTGCATGGCGTAACGTGGTGCCGCCATGTGTTGGGGATGCGGTGCTGGTTGTAGGGCGGCGTGCGAGGCGGGCACAGGAGGTTGCGGATGCGCGGCCGCCGGTCTCGAGAGTATTGTGTCTATACCATGAGGATTGCTTCCGACCGATGTAATCGAGGTGGCCGGACTGTGTTTTCCCGTGCTGCCCGTCGGCGAGGATTGCCCACCTTGAGTGGTCAATGTCGCGAGAGGAACACTAATACGCGGCAATTGTAGTCCCTGTTGTTGTTGATGTTGTTGTTGTTGCTGTTGTTGTTGTTGTTGGTGTTGATGCTGTTGTTGTTGTTGTTGCTGTTGTTGCTGTTGCTGATGGCTACGTTCGGCCATCGAATGTAAAGCTGCCAACGGTTGATTGCCGAGCATCCCACCACCGGCAGCGCTCAGATTGAGGAACTGTAGAACGTGGGGCGCGGCAGCGGCATGAAAATCGTGAAGCCACGGTGGCCTTGGAGGTGGCGGCGAGTGGCTCGACGTTGGAGGTGGCGAGCACGATCCCAAGGACGAGCCGGCCGAGGAACTACGATCACCTTCGGCTATATGACTGTTTCTCCTGTGTTGATCGCTCAACGAAGACATGTTGTCCCCGATCTCAAGCTCACCTTCCGGACTTGATCTTTGTTGAAGCTCCGGCTCACCGTTATCGCCGCAACTTTTGTTGCTGCCTCCGCCGCCTCCTCCGCCACCTCCGCCTCCTCCTCCTCCTCCTCCGCCTCCTCCGCCTCCTCCGCCGCCTCCGCCGCCTCCGCCGCCTCCGCCGCTGCCGCTGCTGGTCAAAGAACACACCATCTCGCACCACGCATAATTCGATAGTGAACGGTAAATCTTAACGAGACGTTATGCACCGGCGTGTCAATGCGCGATTATCGTCTGCGTATGTCCTTTCCGTACGAGTTTATAAAGCGCTTAGGTTCATACGTGTACACGCGTGTCTTTATGGACGAACACACGAATTTTTCTTCGGCCTTTCTTTTTTTCTTTTTTTTTTTTTTTTTCAGCCGACTCTCTCGGAGTACCCCTCGACCTTTCGGGGATCCCAACGATTTTTCGATCTTTTCCTGGAAGGACGGCTGCTATCCTTCTTCTTCTTCTTATTTCCCTTACTTTTTATTCCTCTTCCGGTTTATAACAAACGAGAATAATCGTTTCTCTTCTTCGAGTATTCCGTAACACGAGTGTCAGTTTATATTTCACGATGTCACGGAGTAACACTGTAGTAGCATTAGACGGTACGTCATTCGCGATAATCACCGTTCACCGTTCATTTCTTCTTCTTGATGCACAAACAGTTCGCGGGTAGAGGCGTCGTCGGTCCAGCAGCCGGCACCGAAGTCGATGATGATGGTGAAGTGCTCACGCGAGAATGGAGTCTGTTCGATCGTGAATCGGTGTATCCACGGTGGTCTCCATCTACCGTGCGAGAGTCGTGGGACTCTCTGTCTCTGTCTGAGCGGCGATCTTGGAGAGTATCGTCGGTCGACTCTCCGATGGCTGTGTGACTCTACTCTCGCTGGTGGCAACTGCTCTCTCTCTCTCTCTCTCTTTCTTTTTCTCTCTCTCACTCATTCAGTCACAATCATACATAGGATCGCACACAGGGACGCTCACACAGACACACAGGTACTAGACGTTCTCGAAAGGGTCCTCTCCTCTTCTTTCTCGTCCTCGTGGCAACCGAGGGAGAAAGAAAAAGACAGATAGATAGAGAGAAAGAGAGAGGGAGAGGGAGAGAGAGAGAGAGAGAGAGAGCGCCAGCGACGACGGTCGGGATAGGTCTGCCCCCAGGACGCGTGGCGTTGAAACGAGGGGCGAGAGCGGATTGGCGTCCCCCTCGTGGGACGGCCCTGCCGTTGAGGGCGGTACCACACGCTGATTGGTTGCCAGGATGTCGTTCTACCGGAAGAAGAGGTGTTCCGGGCGGGGCCTCTCAATCTCGCGTTAGCTTCTTGTTAAGCGTCTTTCATTGTGTGTTTAAATTCGTAATTTATGATCCCGACTGAATAAAACAAGAACTTGCTGGTTCTCTAGCTCGCTCGCTCGCTGGTTTGGCTGGCTGGCTGGCTTGCTGGCTGACTACTTGGTTGGTCGGTTGGCTCGCTTGCTGGCTGGCTGGCTGGCTGGCTGGCTCTCTTCTCGCTAGTTTCCTCGACGACCGGGTACCTTCGTACGACTACGGTGACACTGTCGCTTCGATAACTTCCTTCCTTCTTGTCTCTTCCAAGAGAATACTCTTCTCTCGTTGTCCTATCTCTTCTTTCTAAACCCCCACCCATTCTCTCTCTCTCTCTCTATCTATCTATCTATATATATACATCTCTCTCTCTCTCTCTCTCTCTCCCATCCTATTTCTGTCTCTCTTGAAATCGAGTTATTCGCTCCCGATGGTCCACTTACCCGTGCTCTCTCTCTCCCCCCCCTTCCTCCCCCCACCCCACTTTCCTCTCAGTTCGTTTTGGCCATCCCTCGAACGTACCACGGCGATATGCGCGCGTCAACGAGAATTCGGTTACTTCGTACTCGATGAACCATTGCCTACGCCAGGAGGTAACGAATGTCGGGATGAACTCGGCGTTTTCTGGCACTCAACCAACGTAATGATCGCCCCGTAAGTGTCCAGGCGCCTCCCACTCGACTCTTCTATGTCCTCCTTGTTTCTCCATTCGGACGGCGAGATGTTTGCTCCCTCGGTGATACAACGTTTAAGAGCTTTTCGAAGCTTTCGTACGATTCTACGGTTTATATCTTTAGAATCGTTTCTTACGTACAAATCGATCGTTATATTCTCTCTCGTACGAGACGACGTTCTATTAATTATGATGAACGATGTTACGAGCGTGAAACTATAATCATACGTTTGCGTTATGCGTATATACTTTCGTACGACATTAATATATTTGACTGTCAAGTAATGACTTTTATAATAATTCTTTGAATATCGCTGGCTTATGATAAGAGATGCGAGATCTTATGCAATGGAGTATAAATAACATTAGCGTTACTGTTGGAATATTAATATCGATTTGATCGAAGAAATCAGATTCATTAGAGATAAACGGTTGGTAATTTAATTTTTCCAAGAAAGGAGATCACGTTTCTCGTTCAGTTATTTACCGAGTCGGCAAAGTTAACGCTCAGCGGGTGGGAGCGTAATTAGCGTGCCGAGAAAAAAATTGGCAGGGGCGGGCGTAACAGGCGCCGTCGCGAACTTTCTCTCACGCCTTCGATTTGCCTTCGATGAGTTATAACGGTTGTTTATACGGCGCTATTTATCGCGGATTACGAAATTTAAGGGAGCAGTCGCGCGAAGCTTTCAAGGCAGTTATTTGTACCGTTTTCCCCGTTTTCCTCGTAAGTACGTTACGTACGACGGCTACGACGACTACGACGACTACGACGACGACGACTACGACGACGACGATGGCCGACCGCGTTTCCAATATTCCCTTGCGTTTGGAACGGCTTCGACGGGAAAGAAATTTACCGACTTTTCTTACAAAAGTTCGAGTCGCCCGCGTTACGAGGGAAGAAATAGCACAGGCCGCTCGAGTTCTGTAAATTTTTACGAACCACCCTCACCCACGGCAAATGAAATGTTACTGATCCAGGCAGGGTGGTCTATGTATTTGTATTGGTACGTATATGTATAGAGATGGGTGGGAGGGTGGTGAATGGGCGATACGGTAAAGGTGTACGAGGTACAAATATTTCTACTAAGCGGAGCCTTTAAATGAAAGACTTTCACGAATTTATCACTCGTCGCTTTGAAAATATCAATTCTCGCCTCCTCGTACCGAGGACGTTAAGCCCTTTTAACGAGATGACTGATGGCGAGAGATACGTATTTCGTGAATAAGGGGCGCCTTCCGTTCGCCAGGTAATCTAACGAGCCGGTATAATAAGACTCTTTGTATCTGGCATATCCCTTTCTTACTTTTTTTTTTTTTTTTTGTTCTTACCCTGCAATCCTTACTCGTAATTTCGCTTTTCTCCACTTTTTCTCTCTCCTTTCTTCCTTTTTTATTTATTTTTATTTTTTTTTTTTATTACATTTCCTTTCGGTGGAAAAATCCTCGAGAGATGGAATGACTATTAATCGGTCGGATCTTTGCTCCCGCTTTTGAAGTATCAAATCGTTCGTGAAAACGTTCTGAGGGAAAATCGTAGAAAAAAATAGGGAAAAAAAAAGAAAATAAGAAGTAAAAATAAAAAGAGAAAAAAAAAAAAAAGAGAGAGAGAGAGAACGAGATCGAGTTTTAAATATCAAAGAACCGTGTGTCTAGTCAAGTGGCAATAAAATCGTTTTTCATTCGACGACGAGAGAGAACGGTCGGAGAATTATTTTTAATAATTTACCGCCGGAGATAAGCGCCGTGTAGAGAGAGCGCCATATGCTTCCCGGCTTCTACGAGTATTAAGTCCTAGTTATATCGCGCATCATTACGGGTAGGCAGACGTTATCGTGGTCGCACGGCGTATCGAGTAGTAATATGCAATAGTAGTAAAATGAATAGCAATGTAAACGAAAGAGCGAGATAATTATGTACATATGCCTGATCGAAACGTGACCGCCATATTCGTGCTTCCTGTAAACTCGCGCAATCGCGTTCATCGAATTGTCAATCTCATTGTACGAAGTATATGATAACACCGATACTAATTAATTCCGTTCGATCTTTTTTTGTCCCTTTTTGATTAATAAAAATGGTCGGAACGGTGCCTCGCGTAAATTGCGACAGGCAGATATAAATCTGTCATTAGAAAGTAAATTCGTTGCTCGTCACGTTCCCTTTTCGTTAAGGAAAAAAAAAAAAAAAGATAGGGAAAAGAAATATATATATATATATATATATATATATATATGTATATATATGTATGTATATATATATTAAAAAAAAAAAAGAAACGAGCGTGAAGGTAGAAGCCAACGATGTTCCGATCTGTCCTTCTCCCCCTTTTTCATCCGTCCTTCCTTTCGGTGTAGGGTGAAATTATTCTGCAGGGAACAAAATGAGCCATAAAATCGTGCAAATTGCACGCTTCGCCGTACGACTTAAGCTTCGTCCTACCGATTAGCTGACAATAATGCCGATAATTGTTAAGCGGACAGCTGCGATCGAATGTATTATTCGATGATCGCGTTAAAACGGAGCTTGTACATTTCAATACCTTTTAGCTATTTAGTGATATACTTTTAATTTTCTACGCGATAAATTCTCTTTCTGTTCGATCGATATTTTCTTCTTTTTTTTTTTTTTTTTTTATACAAGTAACTCCGAGTAATCATTAAGATCTATTTTAACGTAAAATTCATTAAAATCCAAAATGGATTCGGAACTATCAACGAAAGGGAAATTTTTCGATTCCCTCTTTTCGATTTCGTATTTCTAAAGGTTTTATTCACGTCACGATTATGCGTTTCATGAACACGTCGTACGTATACGAGGAGCGAGATATATCGAAAGTTTTGAAACACCTACCAAAGGGCCGTCCTTTCGTTGTAACTCCGCAGACGCGAAACTTTTTCCGAACTCGATTCCAGTCCCATTCGATGCCTGATATGTTTCTTCGAACTTCGAAACGGGATATTTTCCCGAACACGAACAGAGAGGGTGACGATGTATTGCGCTTATAACAAGATCGTTTTGCAGATTTTGCAGAAACAAGAAGAAGGGCTCGGCAAAGAAAAGGGACTTTTCTCGGGGGTGAATAGGATCGTGGATGAGATACGTTTATGTGTTTCTCTCTCTCTCTCTCTCTCTCTCTCTCTCTCTCTCTCTTTCTTTCTCTCGAAAACCACCGATAAAAATCTATTCGTGAACTTGCAGGTTGGCAAATACGTATGTACTTAGACTTTTATATTCTCTTAGATTTTATAGACAATAATTTGAATAACAATGTTAACGAATACTTGTTAGAACGGATAATGGATATACGATCTCTCACGTTTCACGTATTTCCTCGATTTCACGAGAATCGATAGAAGAAAGAGGATTTACGTGGGGTCACTCTGTTAAGGTAGGGTGTTTAAGTGTGACCTAATTTTACGGTACGTCGCCTTTTATTAACGCGACGATGAGTCGTCACGCGACGACAGGTAAAGAATTGGCTGTTAGTGAATAAGTCATTTCGTAGGGACGCCCGTAGAACCGACTTCGTCTTTGGCATTGTTGTTGGTCCCGGCTTGAATCGTCACACGCCGATGATTACATTATATTAGACATGCAGCCGATCACTCGCTCGTGGATAATCCGTATCATTGTACGTTCATCTCTCCATCCTGTCGGATAGAAATCGAAACGAGCGTTACGCTCGTTTTTCAGATCCCCTATTTCTAATAATCCTAAACATCGCGTCAATCGTAGATAGAGGAACGATAATTTTAACTCGAATCTATCCAATATCGGTTATGGAGAACAGAAATTTTCTATAGTTCATCGCGTATACATGAACGATAATAAATATATCGTTTTCCTTAGTTAGGCTCGAACACTTAGGACAGTCTGCTGTCTGTCATATTTAGAGAACACTTGGTATCCCAAGTACGTGTTAAGCACATGTTACACGCTAATGAGAGAAGAGACTTTCCTACCACCTGTCCTCAAACTCTGCCCACAATTATAGGAAGTTTACGCATTTAACGGGCGGGAGAATTAATTAATTCCTCTATCGTACCAGGTCTCTGTTATCGTACGTCTTTCAAGTAAATCTCATCGATTTTATTATATTACTTCTATACTTTATTTTTCTTTTCTTTTTTTTTTTTTTTTAATAGAATATACCGATGTAGTACGGTCTCGACAAAAATTCTTTGCAAATCGGTTAAGGAAAGTCAAAAAGGATTAGAGATTGACTTTCTTTGTTCGAGAACTTGAATGGCGAGCTTAACTTTTTCGCCAGAATGAAACGAGGTCGTAGGAATTCGGAAGTCGTTCGCCGTCATACGGGAAAAATCCTCAAATCGAAAGTAGATTTTCGTCGTACGACAGAAGTCGGCTTCACGGTTTACTATCCCTGTTGAATCGTTTCATTGACCAAATTTAACGCTAATACTGTCCAAATACGGGAGCCACCTTTGTTGGAGGATCCATGAAAAGGTAGGCCAGACCTGAAAAATCATACAGGAGACAGCTGCTGGCACGGCATCGTAAGGGCCCGCCCGACAAATGGGCTTAAGTCACTCACCGTCGTCTTTTCTCGGTCTATCAGTCATCGTGGAAGAAGAGAATGCGTTCGAGCGTTATATAGGTCCATTCAGAGGATATAGTGTAAGAAATTCGGTTCGTTCCTGATACGTTCATAGATACATACGTACATACATACATACATGCATACATACACGTTCGACTTCAATTCCGCCTTTAACTTAGCCGTCTGCACTTAACATTCGTCACCTGAACATTTTCACACTTTCAAGAAATATTATTGGAAAACTTTTTCCCCGATCGGGATTTAACGGAAATGCATACATACGTATCTATACTTTTACAAGGTCTCTCGAGTGTCTAGGAAAATTGGACGGTAACGATAAATATATAGCGAGTGTGGTTATCGAGCTGAATGCGCTAACACACGAATCCGTAGGAGGGCTAGAGTTTCCATGATATTTTTTTTTCTCTTCTACTTATTTCCTTTTTGTCTCTTTTTTTTCCTTGTTTTTTTTTTTTTTTTTTTCGTATGAACCGTGCGATCCTCGTGGATCGTAGAAGAAAAAGGAATAGTCCGATGCATCAATGTCATCGCTAGCAACATTGTTCCCAAACGCAACGACTTGTCCCTAACGAGATATTTATGACGTCACGTTGCGGCTTAAATAATAACCAGTTGATGATGGATGGCCGCGGTATACGCGTAGAAAACCGACATCATTATTGCGGTTGGCATTTTGTAAGTTTCACGGCGTATTCCTCGATCGTACAATACGTCACCGCAGCGCGCGAGCGCGGTCTAGCCAGGGCCTAACAGATGTGTCTAATCTCTCTGTATTAGCGATAGCCTCGATCCCGTCGATTTCAATTCGTACCCGACCCTACCCTCCTACCTTATCTGTCAAGTAAGCCGTGCTCGATAGATTTTCTGAAAATCCTGGATGAATTAAAGTTTTCCGAAAGCTCGAGATTTTCCTCATAAAGAGGGAAACGTCGAGGAAGGATAATGGAAAGAGGATAAGCTTTTTCAATGATTTTTCGATCGTATTCCGTCGTTTAATATTCGTCGAATAAATTTATTACAATTTTTCTTAAAAGAATTTCATTTAATGGTCGGCAAATTTTACAAAATTAAAACAATATGTTATAATGCTTTCAATGATCTTTCGATAATTCGTCGGACAAGGTAAAAGCTAAGTGTCGAATAATCTGGTTAGCGTATCAAACTGAAGAGAGAGTGAAAGAGAGAGTGAGAGAGAGAGAGAGAGAGAGGGGGGAAGTGACAGGCAGCAATTGTCAGGGTGCATATCTCCCCCTCCCCCCTCTACGTCCTGCCTACCTTTGTACCAAGGATACAAACGGCGTTCGTGCTGTGCTTTTTCGCAGCCTCCATAGAAACGTATCCCCCATAACAATAGGTTAAAGCGTCAAATTAGGCGGTACAGGTCAACTGCATGGGCGTCCCTGTTTAGTTCGTGACTTTCGTTCGGCGCACGCAGGCACGCATATAAGTTTAGCTTGGAGTTAGGGTAGATGGTAGGATACTTTTTTTTTTTTGGTAGTGGAGGGAGGGTGGGTTGGGGGGGAGGGGGTAGAGAGCCTCTCGGCTCCTTCCGTTCCCCTTCTCTGTCTCTCGCTAAAACTCACCTCTATAATACTATAATACAAATAAGTAGTCAGTCAGTCAGTTGGTGCCTTGCCACGTATAGCCGTCGGTCTATTATGGTTCTTGATCTCCGTCCATTATGCGTTCTCCCTTTCTTACTCGATCGCTATGCTACACACAATCATTCGAAGCAGTCTAGTTGGTTCTATCTCTATGGTAGCTCTATCTTTTTCTACGTAGGAAGGTCTTTCTATCTGGGACGTTTTCCTCTCTCACTCTCTCTCTCTCACTCTCTCTCTTTCTCACTCTCTTTTCCTTCTCTATTTTCTTCCTATATATCAAACCAACAGCGCTTACCCCCTTGTCCTTTCACTTTTACTCATGGTAAATTATTATCCTTTGCAAATTCGAAAAGTAGATAGTTATATACCTGGAGGAACCTATTGAAATATGGGAATAAGTAACGATATCTCATACGGCGTTAGATATAGTTACGAAATAATGGCGATAATTTCATTTGAACGTAAAATAATATTTCATTGTTGTACGTACGACACAATATATCCTTCCGTTCTTTTCCTCCTCATAATCACAAGGTCATCTTCATATGCTCATCTAATGGAGCCGATACTATGTATTCTCTTTCCCTCTCTCTCTCTCTCTCTCTCTCTCTCTATCTCTCTCTCTCTCTCTGTTTTGTTAGTGAGAAATCACCTTGGAATCATACACTCCGATGCACTCGAAATGCTCCCGCTGGAATTCGCCTCGGCCGACGGTGGCTTAATCGTGTGCGATTAATTCATTCGAGAAGCAAGGGGTGCACGGCATGACGAAGAGAATTACCGTTAAATAATTTTATTATAGGCAATCGACGAAAATAATAAGTGACTCCCTTGATGTTTATCATTAATATATTGTGCAACTGTTATAACGTATATACCAATCGTATTATTATATATATATTATTTTATCAAGAGATTAAGTTTATAACTATCGATATAACAAGTTCGTAGAGATCCATAGATTTTTGACTCAAGAGTGGCAAAGAGGAAGAAAAAGTTACTTTCTGGTGTCATAACGGTTTTATGAATGCGATCGAGCAGAAAGCAGGATATAAAGTTTGTAATAGAGTCTCATTTCGTTGGTAGCTAGTAGGAATATGTATATATAACGAAAAGTTGAAATTACTTGTAGTAAGGTGGTACCGTGTTTGTTTCTTCGTTTGTGTATAGGTACGCGTACGCGTGCGTGCGTGCTCCTGTGTGTTATAATATGCGCACGCGCTTTTACTCGATCGTGAACGTTTGATTTTCGAAGATTTTAAAACATGACGGAGTCGAAATAAGTCCGCTTGTAAGACCATGAAAATCAGCGAGAGTCTCGATGGAGGATCGATCGATCGATCGGAGGGTTTTCGATTCTCGATCGAAACACACGTCGAGGCTAGGTAACATCTTGGAATATCTCGTAGGTGGGCAACAACCAGGACGGACTTGGAAGGAAACACACAGTCTATGCGGATTTCTCCCCCATCTTCGCTCCTTTCACGGATACAGTTTACCCCTCTCGATACCCTTGTTTCGCTCTCGCCGATTTAATCCCGGATTCAGCACTCAATTTGGTGCGTTACACAGCGGTTTGTATGCCCTAGCTCGCCTTACTCAAGCCGGTACACCCTCTTCGTATTACTGTCTCTACTACCCGCCCATACTAGATCGCTTCATCTTGTTCCAACCCCCCTCCTTCCTTCCTTCCTTCTTTCTCATTCTCATTCTCTCTCTCTCTCTCTCTCTCTCTCTCTCTCTCTCGTTATCTTTCTCTCGCTCCATCTTTTACATACATTCTCTCCCAAACTCTCCTTTCATCCTTCTAGTATCCCCTTCTTCCTTTCCCTCTATCTCTTTTCCTTCCTCTCCACTTTTCCTTTCCCACCACCATAACCACCCTCTTCCTTCTCTCTCTCTCTCTCTCTCTCTCTCTCGAAACTCGTTGTTTCCACCACCGGCACTCTTCCGATCTTTCCACTGTCCGTCTCTCTTATACTCTGTTTCTCTCAACCCCACCAACCATCGGTCCCTTACGTTTTTCATCCACCCCTCGGTAACACCATGATACGAGAGATGCTATGTTTCAGGGTGGAAGTGTCTCTCGAATGTGAGACCAGTCTTGCACCCTCCTTTCTCTCTCTCTCTCTCTCTCTCTCTCTCTCTCTCTTTATCTCTCTCGTTCGCATTTAAATTAGATTAGATAAGTTAATCAATGCGGTATTCAAAGTAAAACCTGGGATTTTCTGTTTCGCACGCCGTAGACGGAGGAATGGGAAGAAGGAGAAGGAAATTATTGGTAGTTTCAAGGAGAATGAAATCGTCCTCTAGAACGTGGCAAGAATTCGACGGATAGTTTCAGTTTCAAACTGATGTTGCTGGCACTCCTGATGCTGAAAGAGGTAAAGCCGACGTAGAATGGTAGTAGTGGTGGTAATATCTACAATGGTAAATGCGACGGAGGATGGAAAAAGGGACGAGACTCTGCGCGGTCTCGAGTTTAGGGGGCGGATCGCGTGGCCAATACACTTTTACTTTTTTTTTTTTTTTTTGTCTTTTCTTTTTTTTTTTTTTCCCAAACGTACATACATCGAAACCCGATGGAAATCTCAGAGACGCGTTCGTCACGCGCCGACCGGTTATCAAAATTTATCGTAAACGTTTTGAATACCGATCCAAGCTTTCTCTCCAACCCCCTCCACCTCCCCCCAATCCTTCCCCCCTCTTTCCCCGCCTCCCCTTCCTTTCCCACTCGTGGATTTATCGCGGCTCGTCGGCTTTACCGTCGATTCGGTCTACCTACCGACTTTGAGATCGCGAGCCCGATTTGAACGTGTACTTTTACAAACTGTCACGTTTCTGTACATCCGTAAGTCGTTCGTACGTCCCTCGAAATTTGAACAAATTTCTATCTCTCTGCTAATATAAGTGATTCGATTAAATAGAGTAAAACATGAGGATACGTTTATTCTTTTATTTTATTTTTATTTTTATTTTATTTTATTTTTTTTTTTTTTCTACAAGATCACATACTCACGTTGGATACATTATCGATAGTGTACGTGAGTCCATCGTACGTAGACTTGGAAAACATTGCACTTTTCGGAAGATACAAGTTCAACGATCGCGTTCTTGAAAAGAATTTCAATCGATAAGTTCAGCAGTGTAAATCAATATCGATAGAGACATAACGTTAAAAGTATCGCTCGAGTGTGCGTTAAAAGCCGAAAGAGAATTGTAATAAGATTATTTCCGTGATTTTCTAGGATATTCATTCATCTTGAATATTCGGGGAGAATTAGGTGGATAGGAGACGCCCGGAAGATATAATGCGCCTTTTACCGAACGCGCACGAGTAACACGACTTATAAAACGCTAACAAGGGAAGATCGGAGATGACCTCCCCGGCGCTGTGTTCGCGGAAAGTTTGAGAGCTTTTAGTAGACATTCCCCGGGTGACTAAAAGGCAAACGGAGTTGGGGGTGAGAGTGCCTGTATGTTAGGGCAAACGGCCAACCAACCGTTTCTCCGGCAAATGAATTTGATTTCTTCGGGAGCTCCCCATAAACTCTCTTCGCGCTCGAACTTGGCTCGTTATTATCTTTTTCCATTACATTATCCTTTGTTTTTCCGTTAACGTGCGCGAATATCCTCCGAAACGGGAGAAAGTTTGCCGTGTAGCAGATTCCAACGTTGCTTTTTGATCCATTTTACGCAACAGACAATAGTACGCCAGAAAAATGATGCCGAAGTTATATATATATATATGTATATATAAAAAATTCGTCCTATCTTATATATCGAAGATATATAAGTTTCGACGGAAATCAACCGACGATTCAGGTTCTTACTACGTTTCAAAGATTGATAATAGAAATTTACGTTATACTTGAATAATTTTCCTTTCCTTTTTTATATTTTCCACGAACTTCGCATATTTTTCTACCGGCAAGACTATGAAGAAGTTAGTAGGCCCGAGCAACGTGCGATTGGCCAAACGACGAATTAATCGAAATCGAAGGTAACCGTTGACTCTGACAAACGATCCACTCCTACGTTGAAAGGAGTTTCGGTGGTGGGCGAAGGATACGATAACCAACCCTCTCTTTTCTCCCTGGTAGCTCGATCGATCTTGAGAAATGGAGAATTCGATTTGCAAACGTTTAAAGGGGGGGGGGGGCATACTTATAGAAAGGGCTCATACTTATATAAACGTGTGTACGTACACGACGTCGTAAGAATTTTCTTTTTGAGAAATGTTGCTGGCAGATTGCGTGAAGTTTATCCATTGCGGTACAAGACAAATCGACGTGGGAGGAGAGGGAGACCCTCTTAGGTACATCGGTGGCTGACAAACTGGCCAAAGCCCTTCTACGACCCTCTCGGTCGCCACATTATCGGACTCCTGTGGACAGCAAGGCCATTTATACTGTTGAAAGACCGAGAGAGATGGCGAATCGAAGACGGAGAGCGTGGAAACCGCACGAATGAAATGAAATTGTTTTCTCCGTCGTGCGTCGGTGTGTAGGTAAGCCCACCTTTCTCTTTCTCTCTCTCTCTTTTTTCTCCGCGAGCACTCGTTTAACGGACGAGAAAAAAAAAAAAGGAAGGAAACAGACCTCGAAATCGCCATTGTCTCTTGTCGTGAAAGAAAGAACAACGGTATATACGTCGTGTAATTCAGTACCTCAAATACGTGAATTCGCGTGCGCTTACTCGTTACGCGAAAAAAAAAATAAAAAGAAGAAAGATCTAAAAGGATATAATGTTTAGTATATTCGTACGTAAGTAGAATTGTTAGTGTGGTCTTATATGATTTCAAAATGAAATATTTATGTGTAAAATAAAAAGAGGAAACGTAAGATTATGAGACGTTATAATGATATATAAGATTATTAGACGTAAAAAATAACGAGGTGAAAACGTTCATTCAAAGATTAAAAAGTAACTCTTTTAATATATATTCATGAAATAAGTTCTTAAAAGTTAATAACGAATTGGATCAGTGATGAACGAAGATAGATAGATAGATGGATAGAGAGAGAGGGAGAGAGATAGAGAGAGATAGAGAGAGAGAGAGAGTGGTTGTATGCTTTTATTCGGTCTAACGCACGATGGACCTCCCTTTCTGATAATTATGCTTTATCAACGGTCATTGAATTAATTCGTACGAATTTATGTGCCGTATAATCGAACATCGATTATGCGGTACGCCAGCTAATGTTAAAATCGATTATTCGATAATTAATAAATTGGAACGAGCCCGATTAGAGTCCTAGGACGGTTTTCGTTAGTCGAAATTGTTTGTTGGAGAACTATTGGCTATATGTGTGTATGCAAAAGAGATTTTTACGTTTCATTTAATGGACATTTTTCGTTGGGTCGTTCGAATCTAGACTAATTATCGTATTATTAGAGTATTTGCCGCATGCAAATGGTCTAGCGGCGAGCTAATGTCAATGTAGTCGGATCGGAGTGGACATTTCTCAAGATTTCTAATCAGGGATGACAGAGATGGCGCGTCAAGATATTTTGATAAGAACATCTCAGTGCAACAGGTAAAGGTTGAATTTCACGATAGAAAGCGAGAGTACAATGTTTGTTTAATATATTAGAGAACGAATATGGGAACGATTGATTCTACATATTTTTTTCTCGTTATTCCTTTAAATATAATACAGGACTATATTAAAATATATAATTTATCTTGAACGACGATCTAGTGTATCCAATGCATCTAATGCGTGGGAGCAAAGATCACATTGTATACACTATTACTATTATATTGTATATAGGGGGGATTGGTCACTGTGAGGATTAGTATTTACGCGTGTAGGATCATGGAGTGTGTAGTATCATCCCTTACAGGATTGGTTCGTGTGTGGAATCAGTATGCGTAGGGCCATCGCGTGTAGGATGATTGCGTTGAGGATCTGTACACGTGTAGGATAAACGCGTGTACGATGGGATCCGTTAGGCGACGCCAGATCCCAGGATTTAGTTCATATAAAGGAGTATAAAGTTTCGATTAGCAGTAAACATGTAGGTATATACATGGAGTACGATGATTACGAAAGTGATCTAAGGAAACGAGTACAAAAAATTGATAACAAACAAAAAGAGAAAGAAGGAACGGTGATTTTCCCTTTTCCAATTATTTCCGTATTAAAACAAATGATGCAAAAGAAAAGAAAAGAACAAAAAAAAAAAAAAAACATTCAATTCTTCCAAAGTTTTAATTTAGATTCTATACTTTTTCTAACTTTATATATATATGTATGTATGGACCGTTTATTTTGAAAGTGGTGTAAGTCCTTTAAAAAAAAAAAAAAAAAGAAAATGAGATGACGTAATTTGCGCTTACTTTAGTGTAAACTTTTTGTTTATAACCAGTTAGTATTTAACATCTTAAAATATGCCAATGCTTCGTTCAATTCAAAATTGGCCGGTAAAAGAAATTGCGTAACCATTGATTATGAACATTTAATTTTCTCGAAACAAAAGGAAATGGGCTGGCACCACTTTCAAAATAAACGGTCCATGTATGTATGTATATACTCATACATACATACATACATACATATATATACATGTGTATCTTAATAAAAATCTCTTTTGATTAAGATCGTTGATAATTTTCATATCTTTCATCGAAATTACTTAGTCGAAAGCGATTTGTATCGGAAGGAAACAATAGGAAAATATTCGTGAATGTTGGTAGAGACACGAAGGCGTCGCCTTGAGCCAGCAAACAATATGGCCGAGCGAAATGGAGTGGAATGTCTGGGTGCCGGATGGAGTGAGAGTACGGTCGGCGGTAGTTGGTGGGCTATAATAACGTATAAAGTAATTAAGGACATCGGGCGACAGCGGGAGAAGGGTGTACGGGACAAGAGGTGGAAGAGTGGAAGAGAGGAGAAGTGGAAGAGAGAGAGAGAGAGAGAGAGAGAGAGAGAGAATGAGAAAGAGAGAGAGAGAGAGAGAGAGAAGAGGGAAAGAGGATGAACGAGAGAGAGAGAGAGAGAGAGAGAGAGAGAGGGAGGGATAGAGTGAAAGAGGATGGAGAGGGAAAACGGACAGGTTAGGGAATGCGACATTTACATAGTAATTAAATCGCGCGAGCAAGTGGGACCGTTGGGGGAGATACTGGTGCTCGAGCAATTACAGACGCATTAGATTGCGGTAAGCACTTGTTTATGGCCTACCCTGCGCCCGTTTTACTCTACTCGATTCTGCTCAGACGTGGCACACGTTTCTATTCTGTTTCTCTCTCTCTCTCTCTCTCTCTCTCTCTCTCTCTCTCTCTCTCTCTCTCTTTCTGTTTCTCTCTTTCTCTTTCTCTCTTAAGTGCGAGCTCTGGCACCATGTTTTTTACCGCTCGAATACCCTACAAGTTACAACGTACTTGTTCTCCTACTGCGGTAACGCCATACTCCAAAAAGGATACTCGTAGAAGAGCGAGCTAGCGATTCGCGCGCTTACGAGGGACCGCGGCACAGGATTATGACTTTGCCCGAGCAAGGTCCACGTCGTAATCGATACTATTTTCTTTGGATATAAAAAAAAAAAAAAAAAGAAGTATTAGATTCTTGCTACCCGCAATAGCTCTATACGTATACGTATGTAGGTATACGTATCGACGTGTAATTTGTTGGTTAAGTATATCTTGTGGGGAAAGGAGAAACGGCCGGAGCGGAGGGGTAGGGGAGGGCGGGGAGCGAGGGGGGAGGGGAGCGGAAGGGGGACGAAGAAAATACGGTACAACTTTGAAGTTGTTCGATGCAATTACTATGAAAAGTCCGAATGGAGGGCGAAGTACTAAAGGATTATTTAAAAGAGTCACGTGCACTTTTATTTGTGGGTATTAAAGTCACCCCATTCGAGCGTTGCCTTTCTCGAAACAAGATCTCCCGCGGAGACAAAGTAAACGCCTACCCTCCCTCCCTCCCTCCCTCCCTCCCTCTCTCCCTCCTTCTCTCCACCTAAACACCGATCGTCGAACGAGGAGAAACCGGATTTGAATTATTGATGACGCGAAACCGACGTTATTATCAAAACGTTCTCGATTTTCCCAGAGAAGAAGAGTAAGAAGAGGTGGATCACTTATCAACCGATGACGTCAGCGTTAGATTGCCTTGTGCCTGGTTAAAATGTTAACTAAAGGATATTAATAAATAGTGAAGTCGCAAATGGTGATCGCACTGAGAGCTCTTGTAGCCCCTCGTTAGATCAAGAGGGTCTACACTTGTCTCTCTCTCTCTCTCTCTCTCTCTCTCTCTCTCTCTCTCTCTCTCTCTTCGTATGTTTGTATACGTGTATACGTGAAACAAGAGGGTGTCGTGAGTTATGAGTGCTCTGTGATATCAATGCATCAATTTGACTAAACGAAGGATTAATTTAATAACAAGTCAGCAGATGAGTCGTCGGATGATGTATAGAGAAGGGAAAAGCAGTAAACGATGTTCGGGGATATAAAGCTGCGTTGGTCTTTTGTAGCTTAGTGTACCGTTCGACCCCGCGCAAACATACTCGCTTTCTTGACAAAGAGATATGACGCCGATAGATGCTCCGAGAGAGCCACCATGCTAATCGCTTTAAGTAAATTTTCAGTTTCGGCTGGTTGCCAGTCTATTACTCGACGACCTATATGACTCCTCGAGGAAAAATCATTTTCTTCTTTCAACTCTCCCAACTCTTAGTTCTTAAGAAAAATCTCCGTTCATTCGTTCACGATATCCATTGGAAATATTATTTCAATTTATACAGATAGAGAGTTATAGGATTCGTTATTAAAATCCAAGTATTCCGTTAACTTTTGTCATTTTGATCTGATTTGCTATTAAAATGCAAGTGATCTTTTTCTTTTCGTCATTTTGTTATTTTCTTTTTTTCTTTTTTATCGCGTTCTTTTTCTTTCATTTTTTTTTTGATTTTTTTTTTTTTTTTTTTTTAAAGACCGGTATCATCACTCGAACCGACTCGACGTCGGTCGATGAATGGTAATAGCTTTTCGGGTATCTCGTAATATTAATGATTGTTTGGAACGTTTCTAATGATAGTAGAAATCGAATGCTCGTGGAAACTACTCTGATCGTTCATCTGTGAAGCCAACAGCGGGGGATTGGAGTTGTGTGCGAGCGGTAGAGCGTAGCGGGGGTAGGTACGACGTACGGGGGTTGGATATCACTTTCATCGCGACGTAATGTTACTAAGCGACAACTTCTCTCGCACCCTCTATCTGTCATGCCAATTAACCAGCCCTCTCTGCCATCGTCTCTTACGGTATTCTCTCTCTCACTCTCTCTCTCTCTCTCTCTCTCTCTCTCTCTCTCTCTCTCTCTCTGCAAAGGAGTAAAGTAGTGTGAGAACAGATTTATGAGACCGTTTAGAATGATACATTTTTCACGATTACGATAATTTTCAGACTAGTGCCTTCGCGAGATTCAAATGAAGGCAATGATCGATGATCAACGAAAGAGATCGATTTATCGATGAATATATTTACCGTCTTAACGTAGATATTATAACGTTGATAATATCGCTCGGTAAACCTGTTAGAAACTTCATCGGATGCGTTAGAGTAGGTGAAATGGGTAGTGAATATCCGTGATACTAAGACAATGATCGTAGAAGAAGGAAAAGCGAGAAAGTCAGCAATATCATAAAATAAGTTCGTGGCGTAGATGGCCACATTGCGCTCCTCTAATGGACAATAACTGCGATATATTGCCTCGTCCGGACTACCCCAAACTACGTGACTTTTCTATATTTTTGTCATCTTCGGAATTTAAACGTAACCTGCGATTCTTTCTTCGTTTGGTCGAAACAATTCGAGGATACGATGATGATATTGAAAATATACTCGCAAATATCTTTGAGAGGTAATATTGTTGTTGTTGTTGTTATTATTATTATTTTTTTTTTTTCTATCGAAAAGTCATCGAGAAATACTTACCTATGTCTATCGAGAACATAGAAAGGTTATAAAAGTTACGTCATACATTTATTTCATTTCCGGAAGACCAATAAAAGTCCCAATAATAATTTCGGATGTTTTCCAATGCAACATGTTTGATTTAGTGTCGGACATTTTGTGATCGCATATCTGCCTCGTAAATCTCACCGCGGTGGCGCCACTGCATAAAAATATCAAACGTCGATGTGTCCGCGTTCAACCCCAATCCCGCGTAAAATATTGCTCGCGATTCCGTGCAACGGAAATAGCCTTTCATTCCCGTCGCCTGATAATTCCAGAATTTCGCAATTTATACTCCGGAAGGTTATAAAAGATATGCCCGATCGTGAGTTATTATTAATTGCCGTACGTAACGATAAAGTGAAACGTTTAATTTCGATAAAAAAAAAAAAAAAAAAGAAGAAATGGGGAGAGAGTAACGAATCAAAAAAAAAAAAAAAAAAAAAAGAAGAAAAAACGAAAAAAAAATGAGAGCACGAAAAATATTTCGAACATCGAGTAATATACATCGGGTATATACGCGGTGCAAGATCATACAAATAGATTTCGAAAACAAAAATGGTCAAATAAATTTACCTGTACGATTTCGAATGCAAAATTACGCGTTACCGTTTTCAGATTTCTTTCTCTCTTTTTCCCTCCTTCTCTCTCTCTCTCTCTCTCTCTCTCTCTCTCTCTCTTATTATTTTCGTTTCTCTCCATGGAAAAAGAACAGTTAGATTTCGTTAGGGGGATCTTTCAAGAATAACAATATGGCGAGATGACGTATGTATATCGTTGATATCTTGATATCGGAAATGTTCATGAATGCGAAAGCAAGTTCGAAAGTATAAGATAGGAAGAAGGCAAAATGTAGAGTCTGCTGCATCGCGTAAAACATCGAGTTTATTACTAATAATGTAAAACGAGTGGAAGCTTCGCTATTTCAATTCCGGTTATAAAAGAAAAGAAGAGGGAAAAAAGAGAAAAGATGGGGCAAGGAGGATTATTGAATTGCACAAGACAACGAATGGAGAGAAAGAGAGAAAAAGAGAGAGAAAAAGAGAGAGAGTGAGAGAGAGAGAGAGAGAGAGAGAGAGAGGGTGGGAATATGGGAGGGAGGGAAAGAGAAAGAAAGAGAGCACGCGCTCCCATCGGAATATTAAAATAATCTACCATTACTTTAATAAATCTGTCCCTCCGTTTTGCCTTCTCCGTCGCGACTTTCTGGTCTCCTCTAGTGCGTTCCAGGCAGCAGTCACAGATGTGACTGTACCCCTAATGAGCGCGCTATTTTTCACGAGTATTTTTATCCCGTTTATTGGCTGCCCGCTTCACAAACTGTCGGCTGGATATTAATCATCCGACTCTTACAACTCTGCTTTTATTTCTTCCAAGAATGAAGAATAGAAAGGATGGGATAAGAAATTCAGGGGACGAAAGCTCGAGCTCCTTCATTACTATTATTAAACTAGACTCCCCATAGAGAACGGTTTTTTTCCCTCGCGAACATTCAATAATTATGAAAATATTTCAATAATTTTGAAAATTTTCTCCGATCGAAATTGTTATCGTGAGTACATGTAATTTATCTTATAAAGGAATGTTTTAATTTTTTATCGTTAATGTTCTGCTATCCGCTAAATTTACAAAGGAAATTAACGCCGAGGTTTACCGTTTAATATATTATAATCCGTTTTTGAAATGAATATAATGTATATTAAAAAGGAAATAAGATTCGTATTTTCATCCCCCCAGAAGATGGCAGCACGATATATTGCCACGTGCTAATAACAAACCACTCGAGTAAATTCATATAGTTTGACAATACTTTCATAGATGGCGGATAAACATGTTTACTGCCATTGTGGTTATTATTATTATTATTATTATTATTATTATTATTATTATTATTATTTTTAATTTATCACAATACCTTATCAAGTCAAGACAATGTTGTATATTCGTATGAGATATAGAAATGATATTCTATATTAAATGTTTAAAAGAATTTCAGAGAAAGTTTAATCAAAAAGGGAGAGCACGGAAAATAACGACACTAGCGAACCTATGAATTCGCGGGGGTGCGATTGAAATCTTTAGTTTTCCCATAGTAGTGATTTGCTCGATCTGTATATTTGTAATATATCACTTATAGGTATTCGATATATCTATTCGATGCAGATTGAACACAAACAAATATAATCTATGAACTTCGATAAACACATATGAATGCAACGTGTGTGCACCTGCATGCGAGTGCATGCGAAAAGATAAAACATACTACGTAAACCGATTGGTTTTATACTAATATATCATATAGGAAATCTCTCTTATACGACGAAGAGAAAAATGTAATGAAGAGATTGTATTGACGTGTAATATCTATATCGCAAATATTATTGATTTGCATTGTTTCTTAAAGCTCAATTGTAATTTTGTCAGTAAGGTAACGTAGGTTAGATTTTCCAGTCATGGCACAGTCGACAGCCAGTGGAACGTCATCTCGACGATATATGAGAGAACATGATGTTAACGTATCATCCTCGTCTCGTTATATGGATAGCGAATGGGAAACTAAAGAGGTAATATTACGTATTTGTTTTAGGTATAATTTTTATTTTTTTATTTTTTATTTTTTATCTTCTTTGATACTTGTTACAAGCTGTTGCATTATTAATATAAAGTATGGGAATTATTTTTTATTACAAATATTTTTTTATTCATCTTGTTAATCTTAGGCCTTGCGGCAGAGAGAATTGGAGGAAGCTAGGGCACGAGCCGCTCAAATGGAAAAAACTATGAGATGGTGGTCTGATTGTACTGCTAATTGGCGTGAAAAGTGGAGCAAAGTTAGAAACGAAAGGAACATGGCGAGGGAAGAGGCCAAAGCGCTTAGAGCGAAATTAGAAATCGCTATGAAAGACGCTAATACATATAAACACGAATCTCAGGAATTAGAAATGAAGAACGAACAGTTGAAAAATGAAATGGAGAAAATACATATGTTACTTTTGAAACATGCAGGACAGTTCAATCAACAAATATTCTCGGTGCTTGAATCTGATTCGCAATTGAGAAGTACACTTGGAATTGACGAATTGTTCGATTTTTATAATAATGTAGAACAACAAGAAAAGGGGAGTCAAAAGGAAGGATTATTGAGCCAACGTTCATTTGAAGAAACAAATGTTAATATCGGTAATCATACTGCTCTACCAGATAGAGACATTGAAGAATATGTACTTCAAGGCGCAGTCCCAAAACATGCAGTAGAATTATACAAAGAGGGTTCTTTGAGTACATTAGACAGAGATATTGCGCAGTTAGTTGCAGAATCTTCGATAGAAAATAAAACAGAGAAACGACAGTCTTCTATAGAAATGTACAATGAGGAAATATTAGCGCAGAAACTTTCCATGTTACAACTTAGATTGGATGAAGCCACCAAAACTATTTCAGCTGAAAGAGAGTAAGTGTAAACACGCAAGCAATAACTTTTATCTAAAACATCACTTTTTCTTAATGTTAATGTTCTTTTTTTTTTTTTTTTATAGAGAAAAAAATTCACTGCACAGAGGTATAGAAAAATTGAGGGCGGAAGTTACACAGTTACAAGAACAGTGTGTAGAACTTCAAGAAAGTAGAGCCGAAGCTATGAGAGAGCTGTTGGAGTTGAAGGAACGATATCAGGATGAGCTTAGTAGCGCACACAATGATTTGGTCGTTGAAACTTTGAGTAAAGAAGGAATGGATCGTAGATTGTCTGAATTATGGACAGAATTAGGAAAATTACAAGCTGAAAATGCGGCAGAATGGGGTAAACGTGAACGTTTGGAGACTGAAAAAATTTCATTAGAGAGAGAAAATAAGCAATTGCGTATTGAATTGCATGACTTACAAGAAAGACTAGAATCACGACGATCTCGCCCTCTTTCCACTATAGATACAGATGGAAAGCTGTTACAGCAAGAGCTTTTGGATAGAAACAAGGTTTATATTTTGTAGAAGTTTATTTATGTTTTTTGTAAAGGATTAATTGTTTTACAATTTTTTTTTCTTTTTCTTTTATCAGGAGTTGTCAGATATAAAACATTCTCAAACAAAATTGAAAAAGTTGTTGGGTGAAAAAACGACAGAATTATCACACGCGATACGAAGATTGGAGCAATATGAAGGAGAAGTTAAAAGGGTGAGAGGAAGAGTAGATGAACTCAAAAAAGAATTATCTTTAGCTCAAGACGAAGTAGATGCTGCAACCAACAGTGTACGTAAGTTACAGCGGGTTAATGAAGATCTTTTGGAACAGCTACAGTCGGCAAATGTACAATTAGAACATTTTAAAAACAGGTAAACTTTAATTTTCTATCTAATATAATTATATTTTCTTAATTAATCATATGCTGTTTCATTATTAGTTCTGAAACAAGTGCAGTGAACAGATCTGTGGAATCATTAGATAATAAATTACACGATGATGAGGAATTATCTGATGGTATGGTTTAATCTGTCTATAATTTAGGTACAAGTCAATATCAAATTACTTTTTGACATTTATTGTTCTAGATTATGAAGCAAATCAAGCCTAATATATAATTGCTATGGTAAACATATTCATATTTCGTTTAGATAAGAAAATAGATGGAGTAAACAAATCGTTAGGAGGTAAAAATAATTTATATTTCTTATATTCCTATAATCTTAACACTCCACTGACAACATTCTTTCATTAGCAACTTTGTAAATGTGTATACATAGTAATCAGAAAAATAGGTACTTTAATCAATCTTATTCCTGTAAATGTATTTTTAAAACACTATGCACTTATAAGATTTATTTATATGTTTAATTATTTTTAGATTTTTTTTTTTTTTTTTTATTATTTCATACGATGAAATTTTAATTTTTACTGTAAATAATCTTTTCTTTTTATATATTTTTTCATTTTAATATGTACATCTTTATTTAATGACAGTCTAGATTTTTTTTTTTAATTTTATATTTTTTATAATTTTTTGTATGTATGTACACACTGTATATATTATAAGAAAAAGTAATAACACACGCAATTGCCATTTTTTAAAAGACTTACGAAATGTACAAGTCATGATACCTGATTCGTATGGTTCAAACCCTTATGTCAATGTTGAAAATGTAAGTAGAATATGATAAAGCAATAATGCATTTACCTATGTGCCCGTGATTTTAGTGTTACAGTTACGAGATATATATTATACTTATTGTAACTAGAGAACAAACATTTATGGAAATAGTGAGAGTAAAAGTATTTTTAAATTATTGACTCATAAAAATTAGCTTTTGATTGAATGAATAAAAACCAATAATACTCTTATTCCGAATGTACTTTATTAGTAAATCGATAAATAACAGTTTGGCAGTAATACGATAGCATGCATTAAAATATTTTCAAAGAGAAATATTACTCATTTAGAAATATATAATTATAATAATATTCTCTCCTATGAAATTATGATGTTTATATAACAGTTACATATTTAAAAACGATATATCTGTTTTTCTTCAATTATACATATTTTTATGACAGAAAGCGATCTATGAAAGAGATTACGTATATAAACTAAATGGACAATAAAAGTGTTACTAGTGAATATTATAAAATAATACAATATGTTTATATATATATATATTATAATAATATAATACACACAGTGTGATTAATTAACACTTCATTGGTGTACCATCGGGATATGTTGGTACTTTAGGTTTGCAAATCTTTGTTCTACCATTAGAACCGTATACGATATTGCAAGAAAATGTAAAATATCCGCACGTGGAACTTTTAGTATAATACCGATGTTCGTATTTCTTTTGAGAGCTTTTGTTATCATCTATTTTACCAGCGACACTATTTGTTACGGTGTAATAACTGGGTCTAATCGATTTGTCCAAATCACGTGTAAGAAAACTATTAGACGACGATCGAGTAGGAGCGTTTAAGTGATCACCATTATTTCTATACGTAGGAGTTCCTGTAAAGCGAGGATAATTTTTACGAAGCGATCGCGTTTCCGAGATAAGTGATTTCTTTTCAAGAGTAGCATTTGCTTGCGTTGGAATTAATGCGACAGTTTGCGATTGAGCTTTCCCATCGCCTTTGGCAATTGTATCATCACCGGCAATCGACAATACTCTTCCACGAAAACCAGGTGGAACGGTATAACCTGGTAAGGATTGACCTGGTTGCAATCTGTCACCTCCTTGCGCGATATTTGAGTCCTGAGTGACCCGAACGTCATATCGATTAGCATTGCCGATCTGTATCATTTGCGATTGATGTTGGTCTTCCGGTTTTTTATTAGAAGAAAAAGTTTCTAAGTTGGGCGGAGGAGTTTGTCCAACCGGCGACTCATAATCTTCGTCTTCGTACTGATCCTCGTAATCGTCCTCGCCGTAAACTGGTTCAGCTGCATGCTTGTTGTCCATAGTTTGTTCCTTCCTATTCATTAATGTTTCTACTTTTTCTTTCGATACGCCACTAACAACCGTTTTTCTTGAACTTGAGCTCGTCTGTAAGCCATGCCGTTGCGCCTGAATACGATTGAAATCGGCATCGCTCGGGACAGTCGTTATTTCCGTGGCGTCGTTTTTAGATAACGACGGTATATTACTCGGTTTAAACGACCTATAAATTTCAGAATTAGTAAGATTGAAGTTAAATGGCTTTCTAGAAGCTGCTGCGCCAGATCCTGAGCCAGCTTGCGCAGCACCGGTATAAGTGATACCGTATTGAAATGATCCCTGTAATTGAGATTGAGATTGACCTCTGTGGGTACCACTTTGAGCAGACGCCGCACCTCCACCACGGAAGGGAAGCGAATGTTTTTCAACTTTGTTATCGTTCTCTAAATATGGCTGAAATCCAATTTGTGCCTGGCTGGACGTGCTACCTACACCGTTAGCTTGTGCGTCTGCCATTCCACCTTTGGAACTGGCTTGCACCTGAGACGTTGTCCCATGATTCCAGCCGCTACTTTGAGCTCCCGTCGAAGTAGCACCAGAATCAGAATTTAATTGAACCTGAGCTTGACTCTTTCCACGACCACCAACACCTTCTGCGTTACTTACAGCACCATCTTTGCCGCCACTTATTTCAGCTTGAGCACTTCTATTAATATCACTGGTACCAGCTTGCGCCGAAAATGATGCAGAACCACTGTAAATTCCAGACACTTGAGATTGTGCAGTACCCTGTCCGTATTTACCTTGGGCGGATGCGCTCGCTTCTGTACCAGAATCGACTTGTTTTACGGAACTAGCCGCTTGGGTATCTGCACCATCATCTTCTGCACTCGTCAGCGAAATATCTTTAAGTTTTTTATAATGTTGTGACTCCTCTACGGTGCCTGTCGTACCGACGCCTCCTGGATATTGGCCTGGAATCGTTTGACCCCCGATTCCACCTGGATAATATTGATTAGTAGTAGGATATTGGGGGATACCAGGAACATTTGTAATTTGACCAGAAGGTAGTATTCCGGAAGGAGGATATTGTACACCCGTTCCCGTAGTTCCTGTTCCTGGTATGACGCCTCCAGGATAAGTTCCAACGCCTCCTGGCAAAAATACATTAGAACCTGGATAAGTTCCACCTGTAGTACTCATTCCAGTGATTCCACTTCCTGGTAAAGGTGTTCCTGGATATACGGTTCCTGGAGTTATAAATCTAGTCATACCCGGTTGCGCTACTCCACCAGTGATACCAGTACCGCTAACTTCTGGTATTCCAGGTGATATTCCAGGATACGATATGGAAGTACCGACGTCTGTTTTAGCAGCTGTAACAATATTAGGAAGAATTCCGGAAATTTTTCTTCCATCCGTTGTGACAACTGTACCAGGGTAAGCAGAACCTCCCGTAACGACAGTACCAGGAATTCCAGCAGGATATATTCCACTACCACCCACAGTAGGAACTCCTTGACCACTAATAACACCTGTTGTACCTACTCCAAGTGGGACTCCACCAGGATATGTTACCGTTCCACCTGTCCCAGTACCTGTCGGATAAGAAACTCCTGGAATTGAAGCTTCTGAAAAAAGTTATCGTCCATAAAGATATATTTCTAACGTCACAAAGCTACATTTCTATCGTTACAATTTATGTATAATACCTGCTGGGTATCGTTCTCCAGGCCGACGTAGTGCTTCCGTTGGAACGCTTCCAGGTATTACACTACCTCTTATAGGTCCTGGATAAGTTCCACCACCTGTTATAGCTCCTGGAATAGCACCACCAGGATAAGGTCCACTACCTCCAGTAGGTACAGTTCCCGGTGCAGTACCTCCAGGATATATACCAACTCCTGTACCTGTAGTTCCTGTTACGGGTCCACCAGGATATGGTAGACCACCTGTAATTGGCACAGTTCCTGGTACAATACCTCCAGGATATACTCCAGCTCCTCCTGTCGCTGTAGTTCCTGTTGCGGTGCCACCGGGATATGTTACATCACCTCCAGTTGGTACAGTTCCCGGTGCAGTACCTCCAGGGTATACTCCAGCTCCTCCCGTTGTAGTTCCTGTTACGGGTCCACCTGGATATGCTACACCACCTCCAGTTGGCACAGTCCCTGGTACAGTACCTCCCGGGTATACTCCAGCTCCTCCCGTTGTAGTTCCTGTTACGGGTCCACCCGGATATGCTACACCACCTCCAGTTGGCACAGTCCCTGGTACAGTACCTCCAGGGTATACTCCAGCTCCTCCTGTTGTAGTTCCTGTTACGGGTCCACCTGGATATGTTACACCGCCTCCAGTTGGCACAGCCCCCGGTGCAGTACCTCCAGGATATACCCCAGCTCCAGTAGTTCTTGTTATGGTACCACCAGGATATACTACACCACCTCCAGGTGACACAGTCCCCGGTGCAGTACCTCCAGGATATGTTCCAGCTATCTTTGATGTTTTCGTTCCTGTTACGGGTCCACCTGGATATGCTACACCACCTCCAGTTGGCACAGTCCCTGGTGCAGTACCTCCAGGGTATACTCCAGCTCCTCCTGTTGTAGTTCCTGTTACGGGTCCACCTGGATATGCTACACCACCTCCAGTTTGTACAGTTCCCGGTGCAGTACCTCCAGGATATACTCCAGCTCCTCCTGTTGTAGTTCCTGTTACGGGTCCACCTGGATATGTTACACCACCTCCAGTTGGTACAGTTCCCGGTGCAGTCCCTCCAGGATATACTCCAGCTCCATTAGTTCTTGTTATGGTACCACCAGGATATACTACACCTCCTCCAGGTGACACAGTCCCCGGTGCAGTACCTCCAGGATATGCTCCAGCTACCTTTGATGTTTTCGTTCCTGTTACGGTGCCACCAGGATATGCTACATCACCTCCAGTTTCCACAGTTCCAGGTGGAACACCACCAGGGTATATTACACCAGTACCCGGAACAGTGCCACCAGGATATACTCCACCACCTCTTGATGTTCCCGGTATGACGCCTCCAGGATAAGTTGGAACACCTCCTGGCACAAATGCACCTGGATAAGCTCCACCTGGTACAACACCACCTGGATATTGTCCCGGTGTCACACTTCCTGGTCCAATTGGTCCAGTCGGATATGTTCCAGTTCCTTGTTGAATTCCACCAGGATAAGTTTGCCAATCAGGGACAGTACTTTTAGGTACTGTAGATCCAGGAACAATAGTTTTAGGATATTGCTCAACCTCTCCTGTTGGTTTAGTGCCAGGTACCATACTTCCAGGATAATCTACCGTTACCATCCTTCCTGGAGCTCCACCGGTACCTGTTCCAGTCACATATTGCCCATCCCTAGGTAATCCTTGAATCTGTAATTTACCTGGAATTTGGTCTACGCGAAGAGCATAATCAGGCTGATATCCTGGACATTCTTCACAACCACTTCCACTCGATGACATACTTTGTGCTTGGCCCATACCATTATTACCAGCTGAAATATTTAAATTCAATAAATAATGAGATATATCGGACTATATCAAGATAGAATAGAAATTATCGATGCGTACCAACAACTGCTCGAGATGACTGCTGAGTTGCTTCCGCTTCGGCTTTGCCTTCTGTTTGTCCATTGTTACCAAGATTTAAATATTGCGATTGAGTTTGTCCTCGGAACCTTCCGCGATATTGTGACGTTTGACGACGTATTCGAATTTTCTCGAATTCTTCGTTCAATCTTTTTCGATTCTCTAATTGAATTTCTCTCTTAGCTCGACTGATAAGAGGTATCAGTACGACATCAGCAACTCTTTTCGACGCGATATCATTTTCATCGACTGGAATCTCGTTTAAGAACGGATCGAAATTATTTCCCTCAATTGGTTTAGTTTCTTGAAGGAGATAAATATTACGGCCTCGACAAAAATCTACGATCCGACCTCCAGCTTCACGCCATGCCTGATTTATGAAAGAAATATGATCGAGATCATGAAAATTAATCTAATAAATTTGGTTAAACATTTTAATTGACTTTTACCTCTAGCTTCGTTAATGTCTCATTTGGAATATAAAGGACTTTTGAATTTTGTTTCTCGCGATATCGTATTGGAACATCCTGATGATGTTTTACGTGATCTTCTTTCAATCTCTCCAGATAACAAGCATTTTCTTTTTTATCTTTATAAGCGGTGAAAAACTGTTAACGATGAACGAATTATCATTAATAGTCTATCATTATGGATACTTAGTACGGTAAATAGAGAGTGAGAGAGAGAGAGAGAGAGAGAGAGAGAGAGAGAGAGAGAGAGAGAGAGAGATTGAATTGTCAATTTACCGTTTGATCATCAGTGAAAGCCCATTCTTTGTTGATTGTCTCGTCTAACTTATCATTAATCGAACGATCAAAACGAGTTTTTTTCTGTAAACAAAATAAAGTATCGGGTTTAACGTCGATCTCATTAAATTCGTATACCACATTCAAGTTAGTCCCAAGATCTCGAGACCTCGACGATTTTCTCTTAAACTCGAGCTTTCACGATATCATATCGTATGTTTCTAACAATAATTTTATATTGGAGGAAGAAAGTGGAGCTAAAAAAAGGCAGGATAGACAAATCGGGAGCAGGCCAAGTAATTTCATATCGGTTCGGTTTATCTCGTGAACTCTGATCTTCAAATCTCTTTTAGAAACATCTTCTAGTCACATGAATCAGAATGTGATCCATGCTACTAACCTGTTCTAACTCGACAGTAAGATTATATTAAATTAATAAACAATTTAACGATCACGATACACGTTCGTCAATTAGAATCATATAATTAAGATCAATTATATTTTTTATAATTTCCGTTTTCATTATCTCTTTTTCTTTTTTCGTTCGAAACGCGACAAAAAACATTCGTTCGAACAAAAAGCATGGTTAGTTGTTAAATTAAATGATTTTTTGCGCGTCCATCTAAATTAGGATCGAACAAGAGAACAGTCGTTATAACTACGTAGAAAATTTATGCAAACTCGCAAAAATATAACGTAAGTTAATGCACTCTCAACAAGTTGAAATCCGATAAAACTTTTATCACACGAACATAAGTGCCCTTTCGCGCGAGCGAGCGAGCGCGCACACGCAGAACGTGCTTTTAAAATCTATTTTAAAATAATCGTTTAGAGATTCTTATTGAAAGGGAATACGAGTGTCACGAGGAATAAAAATTTTATTAAATAATAACGAACTTACGGAATAGTACGAAAAGGCCGTATCTGTAAGGCAGATCAGGATAAAGAGGATTGGCCGCATGGCTTGAGCCTCTTCGGGACGCTTCTACTATTAATTTCTACGTTGATCTTCGTCGCTGCCGAGTCGTCAACTCCCACTCTGTTCACTCCTTCTCTTCTTATTCCTTTTCCACTTCCTCTTTACCGGTTCACTCATACTCGCACATTTCACGGTAAGACATCGACGTAAAGAGTTATTGCAAATGTTCAACGAGATGAAGTAAAGAAAAAAACACAAAAAAAAAAAAAAAAAAAGAGAAAAAGAAAAGCAGACAAAATAAAAAAGAAAGGGAAAAACTCTTATTTTCAAGCGAACTTTTCAAACGATGTTAGAAAAAAAAGTCTACTAGCTATTATCGGCCGATATCGTTTAAATAACGTTGTCATTTCTTTTCTTGCGAATTGATAGAAAGAATTCTAAGAAGAAGACGTATTGTGAGTGTTAACGTTATCTCTTCTCTCGCTCGACTTCATGCAGATCTTGTTACCTAAACTTATGATGTGAATATGTGTCTTTGCCGGCAATTACCAAGATATACTTTCGGGAAGTCCGATAAATATTGATACTATGAAATTTATTGACACAATTGAGTTCTTGTATTTTCATAACTCAAACTTATTTTGTTTAATATATATATATATATATAGGCCATCGTGTTTTTTATCTATGGAAGTAATTCGAATTTTGCATTAATAACAACTTCATTATGTTGTGTATATTTATATATATATGTGTGTGTGTGTGTGTGTGTGTGTGTGTGTGTTATATAAACAAAAGATTTGTTTTTTATTTATGGAATTGTTGTTATATTAATTTTCTTTTGAATTTATATATAAAATCTGATTATTAGATAAAATACATAGTTCTTAAAGAAAAATATTAACTGTATCGATTACATTTATTTTCATTGACATGGATCGATCTTTTTGCATGACTGAATAAGAGATGAAACGAAGACGTTGACACGGTCGTCATCATTATCGATTGAAATGATTTCTTCTTCGTGTGTCCTAATTATTGACTTCAATTCATTTACTAAATACACTGACTCTCTGTTTACTCTAGTTCGAGGCATCACTAACGATCGTACGGTTCATCAATCCGATAATGTGACCGATGACTAAAAACAAAACGAATGACTGACATAGACTACTTCTCTGACAATTTGCATCTTGCTCAATGATTTGATATTGGCTTTTGAAGAAAAGAAAGATACAAAAAATATATACACGATAATAGATATATATGTATATATTTATATATATATATATTTCTTGTTGCGATGGACAAATAGTTTCACAATTCGTACAAAAAGTGAGTAAAATATTCACATAAGGCACTCCGGTACTACAAATGGCACATACAATTATTTACAATAAACAGCGTATAAAACTGTCTTTAATAATACGACTACGCATCACGTTCATCTAATTTCTAAATACAACAAAATTGGGAATGCTATTTACAATGTCCGAGTAAAATGATTACTACGTTAATGTTATAATAAAGAAAGAAAGAAAGAAAAAAAAATAGAAAGGAAAGACGTAAATCTTCGAGTACGATCAGTAATTAGGATATTCCATAACATCATCGATCCTTTTATCGATCTAACGAGGAATAAAACTATCTTACAATAATTTTGTTTTTGAGTAAATATTTAATAATATTATATCCTTTCGTAATATTAATAACCGTTGCCACTCGAGTTCTCGTGGTAACCGCCTCACTCGTGGCAATTCCTACTTTATCGAGCTGCGATAATGTTCATTTATATATATTTTTTTTTTTTTTTTTTTTTTTCAATATCTCATCGTTCGTTGGAAAGTTAATTCTTAGAACAGAGAACGAACAGGACTCGCAGGAACAACATAACGAGTCGCTTCGATGCGAAGGGTTACGCTCGTTGTAGCAAAACGGACTCGACTAGTTCACACTCTGATCCGTTACCGACCGTCGGTAACGGATAAAACACAAATGAAGAAAAATCCTTAATTATCGTACGTAATGCAAGCCTACATCGTACATACATACACACAACATACAAGCATTATCGTTAAAAATTTTTTCAATCACAGATAGAATACATTAGAGATACAAGTAATTTAACGTTAATTAGTATCGTCTTAAATTCATTTAAACATTTTACGACTACGTTCACGATTTACTTATATCCTACTTGGCATAGGGAGTATTTCTTAAATTAATTACTTTAATCTTATTAAATCTAACGAGTAAATTATTTACTCGAATTTATGAAATATTAAAATCGATCGTACGACCCTAATTAATGAAAATTCGTAAATATTCTACTGTACAGATCTAATATCACTATTACCTCCTCGTCTATGTTCTTCTTCGTATAACTCACTGCTAGGTACGCTCGTATATGATTATATACAATCCGCGAGGCACCTTTTTTAGCTGCCTTGAAGAGCACGTGAAGAGATTCTATTGTTGAATCTAATTATAAAAATTATATATCAATGTCACCGTAATTCGATTAGGATTCGTAATAAAATAATGACGCCCCGTGTTTTGGAAAATTCGTCGGATGGCATAGTGATTTGAACGATCGTTCAGCCGCCGATGATGATGAAATATAATGAAATAAAAAAGAAATAAAAAAAGACGTAGTCCTTAAGGCACGATCAATCGGAAGAATCCTGGGCACGTCATTTAATGATATAATGCGTATGACATCTTAGGACGTTAATATTAATTACGACTATTCTCTACATGGTCCCTAATTAGGAAGATACTTTAGACAATACCCGTTCACGTAATGCACATGTTGATCATTATTTAAACTCGGCACTACGTCATCACGTGTCGGGAATCGACACCTTTGGCATCGAAACAAAGTAAAATTGATCTAGCCTCGATTACACAATTTCGTTCTATAAAAACAAATAGGAAATAAAATGGGATACCAATAAAAAGAAACTAGCCGATAAGATCGAAATTTGTCTTCGTTGTTTCACGCGATCGCCAAATTGAGTGTCATCGTTGTGGGTCTCGAGAAAGCCGAAGTTCTCGTTGATTCGGGATAATCGAAGTTATTGTTTGGTTTCTTAGATTCGTTGAATCGACCCAAGTGTTCTGGATTGGGCGATATTACGGAGGTTCTAATGACCATGCTGGAAACGATCTCAGTGGTTTTAGTCTCTTGCGACTTCCCGTCGATTTCTTTGAAGGGACGTTTGGCCGGTGGTGGCGTAACATTCTCGGTAGCACCAGTGTGTTTGATGATAGCTGAAAATGCCGATGGCGGACAGGTTTGATCACGTTGAAGGCCCAAACGTGGAACTATCACGCTGGTTGGTGAAGCTGTCATACAGGAAGCCGCCGTTGTCGTTGTACTCGTCGTGGCCATTGCCGTCGTTTTCGTAGTCTGCGAGTCGTTAAAAGCATCCAAAGCCGTTGGAACGGGTTCGTTCGTTCTACCGGATGTTGTCGATGAGTTAGACGTTGTCTTTCGTTCGCTCGATTCGTTCTTCTCCATTGAGGAGCGATGATGCGCTCGCATACAAGAAGATTCCTCGTGTTTGTAAAGATATGACTTTAAGGCAAATGCCTTGCCACATCGAGCACACACGTGAGGCTTTGTGTTCGAATGAGTTTGAATGTGTGCACGGAGATTCGACTTGTCCGCGAAAGCTTTGTTACAGATCGTACACTTGAACGGTTTCTCACCTGTACTCGAGGAGAAAAAAAAAATTAAAAAGAAAAGTAATAAAAAGAAAGAAGAAAAAAGATTTAGGATCGTTATTCTCGATTATTAGTTCAATCGAAATAATTTCATCGACCTTGTGTCGGGTCGTTCCTTACCTGTGTGCGTGCGTATATGTCCCTGAAGCAACCATGGCCTTGAAAAGCACTTGCCACAATAGTGACACTTGCAGCCCTGATTGTGAGTCCTAACGTGCATACTGAAGGCAGGCATGCTGACATAAACCTTGTCGCAATGTGGACACCTCCTGGCCTTCTTATCACCGAGCGATCTATGCGTTTGCCTGTGTCTGGCCAGATTCGAGGACGTAGAATATTTTTTCCCACAATCGGGACATTCGTGATCCTCGTTGTCCTCGCCCTTTGAATTTTCTATATTACTCTGAATGGTTCTACGAGCTTGTTGAGCCGTGGTAGGACTTGCTGGTTCACTGACATTAGTCGCCTTCGGAGGTGGCTCAATTTTGTTTTCCGTCGCGAAAGGGGTTTCTTCCCGAGGATGATTTGTCTGATGATGATGATGATGATGATGATTTCTATGATGGTGACGATGATGTGAAGGAGACAGTCTTTTAATCCCAAGCATCTCTCGTTCGTTTTCGATACTCTCGAAGAAGAATCTCGTCCTATCCAAACTTTGTTCTTCCTCGTAGGTATTTCGCCGTTCCTGAAGGCGTTGCTGTTGGTGAAGATGATGATGATGATGGTGATGATGATGGTGATGATCCTTCGTTCTCGGCACAACCCCTCTGTTACATTTTTCCGTTGGTTCGGTACATCTCGGTGAGCTTGATCGTTGATAGATCAAATTGTTAGGATGAATTAGGGTACCGGCTGCTGCAGCAAGGCTCACTTCCGCAAGTTTCGTAAGATTGTACAATTCTTCCGGACATTCAGAGGAGGTCTCGCTACCGCATTCGCTAGCACCATCGGAAGTAGGCTGAGCACTACCATATTCGGCTAGCCTAACTCCTCGTTCAGGACTTTGACCTGTGTATAAAAAAGAATAATTTCGTTTTTTTCTCTTCTTCTTTCTTTTTGTTTTTTTTTCTTTTTTTTTTTTTCTTTATCTTCTCAATATTTTAAGATTATCAAGTTCATGCCTCGTGCGTTCAACGTACTCGAGGCATATCGACGGCTTCGCGACGAAACGTTGAAAGCTCGAGTGTTAACAATACCAAGTTGGTCTGGCAAACTTCCAATAAGCCTCGAACTCGCATAAATTCCTATCGACATCTCCAAGTTTTCCTGCCTGCTCTTTCTACCATCACTTAGTACAAAACGGAAGCATCTTAAAAACCTTTTTGACATGAGATACACATAGACGAATCTCGATAACGATAGATTACTTACGTTACTATCCTTTCGAAAATAGAAATACATCTTTTGATTTATCGATAGTTAAACTCAACAGGTGGTTCTTTCGTGGTCGATTAAACTTGAATTAACTCGTGAAGTAAATAACTTCACAGTTGGTTTACTTTAAACGGGGGAGGGGAAAAAAAAAGAAATGAAAGAAGGAAGAAGATTCTATTGGGTTAATTATTTTTTTCTCCCCCCCTTTCGATTTCTCAATTTACTACGCGAGAAAGTTCGCCGTTACTTTTTCATGAGTTTTATCGCTTCCGGAATAAACAGGGGTTTTTCCACGATTTATATCAACCAAATGGATTCGGTTATGAGCAGTAAATCCGAGCAGTAAATTCGGGATGATTCGTGAAACACGCAGGCACTTTCGAGAGTTTGCTCGCAGCTCCGTTTTTGGGGAGAACGGAAATAGCGTGCTTCATTCTCTCTCTCTCTCTCTCTCTCTCTCTCTTTCTCTTTCTCTCTCTTCTTTCTCGCTCATTCCGCGTATTTTCGAGCGCGTGTGCGTGTTGCGCTTGTAAAGAGGGCTTGGAGGGGTTGACGGCATCGCGACGGTATGCGTCGTGCGAGCTTAGTGACGCATCTAGTATCTCCTATTCTTAAATCTCTACAAAATTCACCGGTCAATCGTTCCTAACTAAGTCTTATTATCATGTATCTCTCCTAACGATTTAAACGATAAACCTTTGATTCGTTACAACTAAAATGTACGATTGATCATGAAAGAAAAAATGATCCGTCTGTTGTCATACGAAATTTGTTATCATTCAGCCATACAACAGAGACAATAGATCGTCCCTTTACGTAGTTCGTGATAAAATAAATATGAAAACAAAAAAGAAAAAAATCATCGATGACGTTAACGTTCCAACGTCCAACTATCGACCCTCCCCGTCCCCCTCCCTTGACATTTAAAAACGAATCCGAGTCGATTCGCGAATCATCACGAGCGGATCATCGATCGGAAGTTTGATTAGCGACGATCATTCGTTTTTAATTGAACCGGTCTTTAGCATCGGCGATTTAAGTAACAATAAAAAGATTCGCACCTCCGGCGGAAGTATCGAACTCCTCCTCGACGCCATTGTATCGGCGATGAGTGATCAGGAAGGCCCTCGGCATTTTCTTCTCCGTCTTATCTTCCCACCTCCTCTTCTTCTTCCCCCTTTAGTCTTCTTTGTTTCCCTTCGTCCTCCCTCCCCTCTTTTCTCCCTCACCACTTGATCCTTCCTCAAAGAATCACACTAACCATCGCGTACTAACTTCGAACGGAGTCTCACAATTGAACAAACACACGCGATTTGGTGTCCTCGGATGTTTAAAAGAAAAAAAAAAAAAAAAAAAAAAAAAGAGGAAAAAAGAACCGAAAAAAAAAAAAAAAAGAAGGAACAAGAAGAAAAAGAAAAGAGGGAAAATAATGAAGAAAAAGGATGGACGAAGGAGGAGACGGCGGTGGGAGGTGGGAGGAGGGAGGGCGGGAGCGGGAAACGGGGGAAAGTAATAAAGAGGTAAATCGAAGTGAGCGAGGATAATTGTAGGCGAGTCTCGTGTGCGACACGAAACCCTCGCGGTTTTTCTTTTCTTTTTTTTTTTTTCTTTTAACGGGCCAGGGGTGCGTACGCCTCGGCAATTTCGGGCGCAATAGTTCCTCTGGCTAAGATTCGGGGCTACATATAGGAGCGCAGCCTCCCTCGCTCTTCTCTTCCCTTCCTCATCTACCTCTTTGCCTTCTACTACTACTACTACTACTACTACCAGCACCACTTCTTCATCTTCTTCTTCTTCTTCTTCTTCTTCTCCTTCTCCTCCTCCTCCTCCTCCTCCTTCTTCTTCTTCTTCTACTTCTTCTTCTCGTTCAGCTGGCAAGTTGCACGCGTTCCCTCCTTCGATCTCGAATCTCTGTGTGTTGGTAATGTGTTCGTGTCTTCTATGTATTACGTGTTAAATAGTGTGCGTTCACGCGTACGGGATTCTCATCGCTTCGAGTGCGGATAATAAACTCTCGCGCGTGCACGTACCTACCGAGAGCTCGGAATATAGAATGGACCGAAGAAGCTGAGAAGCAGCTTCTCTTCTACCACCGTCTGTCTGTCTACCAACCACCCTTATCGTTAACCGTTTTATTCACGTAGGCGATCACTTTTTTTTCCCACTCTCTCTCCGGTGTCTATTATTATTATTATTATTATTATTATTATTATTATTATTATTATTATTATTATTGGCGGATTGACCGAAGGTATATATATATATATATATTCGTGCAAGAACGTCCGACCTCCTGGAATATCGTCCTTATCCTTCCTCCCTTTTTCTCCTCTCTTTTTTCATTTCTTTTTTTTTTTTCGTCTATTTTTTCTCCTCGTTTTTTTTTTTTTGTATCTTTGTTCCGGTGGACGTTCGAGTCATTAAATAGAAAAGAGAGATAATTAATAGCACGCGTGGGACGGATAAAAATATCGAGGATCGCTCGTTTAATGGAAATATGTATCGGAGAGAGAGAGAGAGAGAGAAAGAGAGAGAGAGAGAGAGAGAGAGAGAGAGAAAATTAAGATCGAGTTTTCCTGAAAAAAATGTAAAAACGTGTCGGTCACTACGTGCATACGTATTCGTGTGACGAAGCTAAAAACGTTTTTCGCTTGAATTGATTCACTTTGTTTTCACCGTTCCCTCTATGATTCGTCTTTATATATATATATATTTCTTTTTTTTTTTTGGGAATGATCCAGATGAGATCGTCAAATAATCTTTTGTTCTCCTTCGTGCTTACGATCCATCGGATATAATTATATATCAATTTCTGTAGAAAGGTTTACGATCATTTTAACCAAACGAAAAAATAAATACTAAATTTTATCATGAAATTTACGTTGATACGTATGAGCATAGCGTGATTCCTGTTGGCACGGATCAATGCATCGCATGGATAACTCGTGAAGGTCGAAAGTTATTCCTTAGAGATCGATATCTCTTTTATCGAGTTATACTATCGTTGTTCTCGGTCATCGGTATAGTTTATTATTTAAAGAAAAAGCAAGAGATAACTATTAGGAGTTGTAAAACGGCGAGAAGAGAAGTGAGAAGGACGATTTTAAAAGTATTTTCGAGCAAAGGCGAACGTCGGAAGGAAGAGGGAGTAAAGGGTCCTTCGACGTTGAATCGACGGCACGCGCTCACGCTCATTAACTCTGACGGACCCAACGTTGGAATAGAAAAAAGCAAGAAACTTTTTCCCTCCTTCGGCTTCTTTAACTTCGAAAATTAAGAGAGCAAGAAAGAAAGAGAGAGAGAGAGAGAGAAATAGAGAGAAAGAGAGAGATGGTATAACTCGAAAGCAAAAAGTAATGCAAAGCTGGTAGGACGTGATTCATCGAGAAACACACACGGGCTTTTTGCTGAAGAGAAGAGACGAGTGATACTTCCAGGAGAGGTACGGTCATCGGAGTTGCAAATGTCTCCTCTAATTC
The DNA here is from genome assembly GCA_911387935.1 of Dolichovespula saxonica. Classification (NCBI taxonomy): domain Eukaryota; kingdom Metazoa; phylum Arthropoda; class Insecta; order Hymenoptera; family Vespidae; genus Dolichovespula; species Dolichovespula saxonica. The sequence continues at coordinate 5,762,605 of OU426996.1, read as the reverse complement.
CAGGAAACGTGTACGTCCGGACGAGAATACGGGGTTGAAATTTGATCCTTCCGCGCTATACGATTATTCATCTACGATATTTAATGATAACAAATGATAACAAAAAAAGAAGAAGAAAAAAAAGAAAGAAAGAAAGATTATTATAATTTATTTTTCATTACAGGGGAAAAGATAATATTGTATTCATTCGAGAACGTTGTAAGAAATAATTTCGATGAAGATAATAAAGGACAAGTTCGTTTTGACAAATGCCGTTTGGACATTTTATCAAGAAAATGTAACAACGTGTTGCTCTTAGTTTCGTGATCGAAAGAGCGAGATAAAAAGATAGAACTCGCGCTTGTCTGGCACACCGATCGTGCTTCCGTTCAAAATAGAACTCTCTCTCTCTCTCTCTCTCTCTCTCTCTCTCTCTCTCTCTCTCTCTCTCTCTCTCTCTCTCGCTCAATCTCGTTGTGCGTCAAGTGATAGCGAGCAATGCTTTGGCAAAATGCTGTATTTTCAACGCCACACCGACATGCGCCACCGCACTTCATCATGTTAAATCGAGCAGTTAACATTTAGAAAAGTATCCCTACGGGTGAATCGAACGTGGGCCATCGACGTATGCTTGAAGAAAACCGATCCGTATATTCCATTTTCTTTTTTTTTTTTTTTTTTTTGTAATTTTAACAAAATACATTTCCACGAGACGTTAGTTTGTTTTTTCGCACGTTAGAATTCGGTTCGAGTCGACTCGGAGGCAGCTTGGGAGGTAATAAATAAAGCCTAACGTGCAACGTTGAGCATGGAGAGGAGAGAGAGAGAAAGAGAGAGAGAGAGAGAGAGAGCGGGGGGGGGAAGGAAAAATGCAGTCGAGCGCCATTTTGGATAACGATCGAGAGCCGGAGATTCGAGTGTAACGAACGACAATGTAAATGTTTTCGCGATACAACGGCCGGCTCGTAGTTCTCGAAAGAATGGAGTATGCAAGGAAGGCATCAGGGGGGCTTTTTGGTCGACTATTGAATGAATGCCACGCGAGTTAGTCAGCGTCGCGGTGCTAAATTCGGCGGACGCCTGGCGTCGCGCCAGAAGAACCACCCAGCGCACCAACCTGCTTCTCTATCCTCCGTAGCCACCAACGACACGACGAAGAGGACGTAGCCGTTATATCCGTCTACCACCTTCCTCTCGCGTATAGAAACGACGTTCCTTGCTATGCCTTTCTCGCCAGTTAGACTTGGTTAAAGTGCAGTCGACATTCCTTCTGTCATTTTCCTTTTTTTTTTCTCTCTTAAAACAAAAAAAAAAAAAGACGATTCGGTCGATAAAATTGCTTCGTTTCGTTACAAACGACTCTAAATGTTTCGTACGCATATAATTCGTATATACATACTTATACGATATTGTAGTGTACGTATGACTATACACACATGTGTCAATGATTATGAAAATAGCCTATGTTATATACATATGTATGTATATATATATATATATATATATTGTTTTGAAATGTAGCATGTACGTCTTTTCTTTTTATACGTTATATAGTATAGATAAAATCGATTTTTACGAACGTTTCGTTCCTTTTCGAATAATGATGATGATGATAATAATAATAATAATAATAATAATAATAATCCTCGTTCATTAACGTATATTTATCTTCACAGATTCCTCATTTATTATTTCGAACGATCGTATCATTGTCGAGCGAACAGGTGTCCAAGTAGGATCGGCATCGTTGATCGAGCACGCGTATCGACGCGTTCGCGCTCGAAAATAAAGTCACGAGTCTCTTCTCTACTCTACTCGTTGACGCAATTCCGAGTCTCTGCCAGGACGGATGCATGAGTGTGTATCGTCATCGTTCGGGCGTGTTTATTATTCGTGTACGCGGCGTGATAAGTTTGCATCGCGGTTAACCACGCTCGAACCTTTTTCTTCCACCTCTCTCTTTCTCTCTACGAACCTCTTTTTCTTTTACCTTTTATTCTTATTCTTCTTCTTCTCCTTCTCCTTCTTCTTCTTCTTCTTCTTCTTCTTCTTCTTCTTCTTCGATGTTTTTCTTCTGGCGAACGACGAGCATCCTACAGGTGCCCGAAGGTGTTCTCGCGGTGGGACGCCAAGCGTAAAGTATTTTCGGCAAATCTTGGAGAGGCTCCAGGTGTGGAGGAGGAAGTTGAGAAGAGAGATAGAATAATTCTTGGGGATTGACCACGTGCGTTAGAACGTAAAGCACGAGGTTGGATACGAAACTAAGTCTTTGAAGAACTGATTTTTAAACGAATTACATTTCTACTTTTACATTTCTCTTTTTCTTTTTGTATTTTCTTTTTTTTTTTTTTTCTTTTACAAATTGCCGCGTAATCCACCGACACGCCTGTGATTGTAAGGAGAAACGTCTTAATCCACGTCTCTTCAATCTCGAGATATCGTCGTTTAAAAGTTCTTAACGTTAATTCCTCTTATTGACGAATGTTTCCTTCTTATCCTTTCACCCTACGTCTGTAAATTTGTTCTCGTATATTTTCTTCTGACAAATACGCATATCATGTATTTTTCTACGGCTAGATTAACGCACATCGCAATCGAATTTTTTTATATCGCGACATCATATAACAAGATTTAAAATATAAACGTATACGTGCGTGCGTGTGTACTTACAATGCGTGTATTAACAATAAAAAGGGAAAATAAATATTTTGTTTCAATGAGATACGATATTGATAAAAAGTTACGATTATTTGAGAGAGAGAGAGAGAGAGAGAGAGAGAGAGAGAGAGAGAATGTGAGTTGGTAATTCTCGTATCCACGCGTTATAAATGCTATAAATAAAATTAAGTAAAGCCGGAAGGCACGAGCTCGCCTAAGTACTATGGCTCTCAAAGAAAGCCGCAGAAAAAGAGGAGAGAAAAAAGGAGAGAGAGAGGGAGAGAGAGAGAGAGAGAGAGAGAGAGAGAGAGAGAGAGATTAGGTACGAAGAAATAATTCTTAGGGAAAATATTAGGTTGAGAGAAGTTTAATTTTTTGTTAACCGAACGACGAAGGATAAGTCATTAAGAATGATCCTCGTAGAACGGAGGACGAACTTGATGGGGGGGAGGGGTGTAGGCGGGGAGAACGAGTAATGTCTAAAGCATTACATATTGTACGTAAACAATCCGGAAACGCCTGCTTCCCTCCTATGATAAATCAACACTCGTCGTATGAGAGCTTAAAGATTATACTCCCTATTTCGACGAACGTGTCAACCACCACCAACACCATCGCCACCGCCACCGTCGCCATCGCTATCGTCTCTAGCTTTTGAAATCTCCTTCTGTTTCCTCGACGAGAGAAGTGGAAAAAGCACGCGATTGCCGTTTAAAAGGTTCGTGGGTGGGTCGCTTTTCAAACGGTAGAAATCAAGAGAGAAAGATCGTAAAGAGAAACGGAGAGGAACAGAGAGAAAGACAGACAGATAGACAGACAGAGAGAAAGAGAGAAAGAGAGAGAGAGAGAGAGAGAGAGAGAGAGAGAGAGAGAGAGGTTGGTCTCGGCATGGGGTTGTCGAGCTATTTTCAGGCCGGTGGCTCGATGCAGCTGTCGCGTTCTCCGGGTAAACCACCTCTCTCTCTCCTATTCCACGGTCATCCGCGAGTTTTTAGAGGTACGACACGAAAGATTAGAAGTTAGAGATCACCGAGCTTTACCATATTCTTAGTTTTCTCGACTACTAGGTGGAAAGGCCCGCGTAGGTGGCCTTAAATTCCTCCTTTTTCTCATCGTCTTCTTCGTGAGAATACTGCGAGTAGACCTGTCCAGCGTTACTTCGTTAGCAAAATATGTATGCTTGATGTCTTGCCAAACGTTGCCAGGCGACGTTTCAACTTTCGAGTAACGCGTTAATGTTTCATATTTCATAGAATATATAATATTTCTTCTTCACTCGGAGATAGAACTTTCATACAGTTTCTTCAAATTTTTACAATATTTGTATTATATACATATATATATATATATATATATATATATATATATATATATATATATATACATACATAAATACATTATTATTATTATTAATATTAACGTTATTAATATTAACGTTATTATTATTATTATTATTATTAATACATATACGTAAATACATAATCATTTTTTAATTATTTTTTTATTATTATATATACATAAATACATAATTATTTTTTATACTTATCAATAGAAAAATGAAATGAAAAATAGATATATAAATATGTCAAATTATATGATATATATATATATATATATATATGTATATGTATATATCATACAAAAGAATAAAAAGCAGAAGACGACGAGACGATGGGACGAGTTTGATTCCCTCCAGCCGTAGTCTCCGACCAAGGTTCGTTCCCTGGAAGATGAAAGACGAAAACGTGGAAGACGAAGAAAAGGGAGAAATTTTGGTCGCGTGCCAGCACAAATTTTCAGCCGTTTACGTGTACTTTGCGCGGCTAGGGCTCCTCCGTCGGGTGCAATGACATTAGAGAAACTGATTCTTACTTATTTCCTTTGGACAATGAGCATGACGAATCGTTAACAAACATTAGACAACTTCCTGTCGTAACATTCTAACGACCGTATCGATCGTTTCGATTTATTGCAAAAATTTTCTCCTTAAGGGGGTTTCACTTTATAATTAATTTTTATGAGTGGATCGAATAGATCTCAACTTTATAAGATCCGATCGAGTGTACAATAATAATAATAATAATAATAATAATAATAATAAAACAACAACAAAAAAGGGAGAAAAAAAATAAGAAATTAACTGACAAGGCTAGGGAGGGAAAACGACGACCGGAACGATTCTTAATTTAGTTCTGGGTGCAAAAGGTTAACGGGGAGAAGGGGACGCGTGTATGTATGTACGTATATGTGTATGTATGTATGTATGCGCGCATGTGGTACGTAGAAGTGGGAGAACACCGTCATAGAGTACGTTGGCTCGTGTTGGAAGGAATGTCTTCGGGGATAAAGGGAGACAGTTCCTTCCGGAGAGACAGCGAGCGGCAGCCTGTTTCGGACCCTCGAATCTACCCCCACTACTCTCGACACACCACCCTTTGCATTGCTTTTTTTTATGTCTCGTCGTACAGCCACTTGCCCCCTCCCCGCTATCACCCTTCTTCAAACCATCATGTGAAATACAATGAAAATTGATTTTGACCGAGAATTAATCGATCAATAACGTTATCGAGATAATATTCTATTTATAGTATATACAATCGAGAATTAATAACATTAGCATCGAACGGATCGATATATCTTTTTAAAAGAATTCTATATAAAGAGATCTATATATGTATATTAGGTGTAGTAAAAAGAAATCCATTATTTTTGCATGAATATCTATTGGAAAAATAATGGATTTCTTTTTACTACACCCAATATATATATATATATATATATATATATATATATATATATATATATATATAAGTAAAAGATATAAATTATATTAAAACCATTTCCTCTCTTTTTGATTTAATATCTTCAATAGATAGATTTCAAGATGATATATTTCATGTACAAGTGTTAGCATACGTATGTTAGTTTGCTATCGTTGCTACTTTTAACAACGATGACGGAGTTCCACAAATAACAATTCTTCAAATATATTTCATCTTCAAATTGTATGACAGAATATGTAAATCTGTATGGAATAGATGTATTCATTGCATCGAAAACGATGACATTCACATCGAACATATAACATGACAGATAAATTATATACACACACACACACACACACACACACACACACATATGTATTTGTATTTCAGATAAAATAAAATAATTTGTATTTTCGATAAACCGACTAATATCGACTCACCGTATATTTCTTATATAATTAATAATTTCCATTACATAAGGTATTGGTACGGTTTAACGAATTTGAAAGAGAATAAAAAAAATCGCCGAACAGTATTAATAACGAAATATCGAAGGAACGAAGAAAGTGGTACAATTCGAACGATAAATTTTTAGAAAGAATCGGAACAAGAAACGATCCGGCTTCGCAGGTGGCAAGTAAGCATGCAAATCTAAAGGAGGCCACGCACACGAGCACGTGCTCGCATTTTGCGAAACCTTTTCAAAGGCGGAGGCGATCAGCTGGCGATCTTCTATCTCCCTTTTTCTTTATCCACCCTCTCCCGTTGAACAAGAAAAGAGAAACATAAAAAACGATAAAAGTGAAGGGAGCTCCCCTCTCTCTCTCTCTCTCTCTCTCTCTCTCTCTCTCTATTTCTCTTTCTCTTTCTCTCTATCTTTCTGTCTCTCTGTACGCACCCGCATCCTGTGGCAGTGGTGTTTTCGTAAAAACTGGCCCGTCGGTTTCCATTCAAAAGCGCGAGTCACGAGGGTTCATTCACAAAATTTCATGACGAAATTCTACACTCGGCCGGACCGTCTGCGGATCTCGATCGAGACGACGACGGAGGAAGAGATAGAGGGCCCTTCCTTCTCCCTTTCCTTTACTCGAGTAATTCCTTCGTTTTTTTCTCCCTTCTCTCTCTCTCTCTCTCTCTCTCTCCCTTTTATTTCTCTCTTCTTTCTCGTTATGTATGCGTCAAGAACAGACGAACGCTGCCATTGAGTTTAACCGTTTTCGATCGAGAACAAGTTCGTCGGTCAATAAGTTATTATCTTTTTCGATCGAACTGGAACGATCATTTCTAAAAAGATCGAATTATAAATCATCTTGACAATCGATAATTATCCGTAGTTACGTTCGTTTTTTACGAAATCTTGACAAAACCATAATGTTCATTTTAATAAATTTTGTATGCAACGTGATTGGATTGAAATGTTCGCGTAAGAAAAAAAAAAGAAAAAAAAGGGAAAAATAGGACGGTAGGTTTTTTTCCTTTTTTTTTTTTTTTTGTCAAAACGTAGGAAATGTTAATAATGGTTTATGTCGTTGGGAAAGAGAGAGAGAGAGAGAGAAAAGAAAAGAAAGAAACGATGAAAATTCATCGAACGTAAGGATGATAAAGGACGAAATGTTTAGGCGCTTATGTTGACACGTTATCTCGAATCGCTGATCGTTAGATAGAAAAAAGATTAAATCTAACGTGTCTATCTCTTTTTACCCCTCGATCTTATTGTCTTCTTTAAATCCTCGCACACGGCGAAGGACGAACTCGCGTTACCACCCTGGTTATACCCAGGGTGGTTTCTTTCTTCCATTGCCATAGTCCAGACGGCTTCAAGGAGAAGATGAAAAAATGAGGGGGCGGAGGAAGAGGAAGTAGACGAGACGATGAGGGGCCTAAGGTCGTGCTCCTGAAGGGTACAGTGATGGATTCAAGAGGTACTTCGCCCTGCGGTGAACGACACATGTCCCTACGATATTTAAACGCTCGACCTTCGATCGATCGCGATTCTTCAAAATCATCCTCTAATTAACGTATTAATAAATCCCATAATCCATACGTATATATGGAAAAAAAAAAAAAAAAATTTCACAAACGACGCTCGGTAACAATGGCATTCGAATAAGATCGATTCTGATCGATACATCGGGATAAAAAATTCATTACATTCGTTAATAAAAAATTTGCTTGATCTTTTTTTGTCCTCGAACAAAGGGGAAATTTCAAAATGGGCACACTTTATTATTATCTTTCTCAATAATAGAACTTCATTAATCGATATGTCAGAATCGTTGACTTGCGATACCTTTCACGAATAATCAAACCCAATGTAAGAGAGAAAATATTTTTCTCGTTGTCAGATAAACAAAAAATAAAAAAAAAAAAAAAAAGAAAGAAAGAAAAAGAACTGTGTCGGAGGTTAGGGCGGAAGCGTGAAATCCGCTACTGTAGTTTGGGAGGGGTTAAAGGACGAGAGAGGGTCGCAGACACCGAGTCACATCTCGTCGAGCGGCACGCGACCGACACGCGCCCTTCTTTCGTCTCCTTTCATCCTCATGAGATTCGGTTCCTTCCTATACGTCTTCGCTTCGTGCGCTCGCGCGCACATATAAGCACACACATACATACACACAGAAAGAGAGGCACATATGAGCACATACACGCGAGATAGCACGCAACACTAATATACGGTAGATACTCTAACCAATTCTAAAGAAATACTTTTCTATGAAGTTTTCGTGTATTTATTTATTTATTTATTTATTTATTTATTTATTTTTTTTTTATTTTTATTCAGAAACGATGAAAGATTTCGAAATTAAATCGAATTAGATTGACAGATTATTCTCTTCTGATCGACTAATCGTTTAGAAATTCAATTGGATATAGATCGAATGACGTCAAATGATTCTGAGGATCGTTTAATTTTATACGTTAACAAAAGATGGTTCGTGTTACGTAGGGTAACATGAGTAAGTACGCGTGCACGTTCATTCAGAACGTTCCCTTCTAGTGGCCCATTGAGGAATCCAGGCTCACCGTGTAGAGTGCTCATCAGCCACCTTATCGTAATCCCTTAAAGTACTACTTGAATGAAACTTACGTATGTATGTCGTATGTCGTGGGAATTTATCTCAAAAAATTTGGATATTCTTGAAAACGACAAATTTGTTTCCTTCGACGTCTTAATTAAAATTTAAATTAAAAAAAAATATGTGTATATATATATATATATATATATACGTCAAGTTGTCCTTAATAAATCTGCTATACGACGAATTGGAAACGTTCACGTTCTATGGAGGTGTCGCTCGATCAGCTGCGAAATGAGAGCAAAAGGTGCTCGCCTACGACAATATTGTGTAAATTCGTCAGCGCACGGATGAGTCCACGAGTAATGATTAAGGTCGACAAAGACGAAAACACGATCTGTCGTCGGCAAGGAGGAAAATCGAACGTCTCTAAGTTTAGCTCGTATTTGCATGCGGATCAGGGACGAATCGGGTCAGGTTGCCAAGCTGCTGAAACATTTGCTATCCCTTCGTAATCTCTGATGAATTTTTCGTTAGATCGTTTAATTAAAAAAAAAAAAAAAAAAAAAAAAAAGGAAAAAAAAGAGAAAACATTTGATTTCTTACCGAAATAAATCTGTTTAAAGTCTTCCGTTTGTTCTCCAAACACGTTCGTATAGAATTTAATTGCAATAATGCCAAATCATTCGATAAATCTAAAGAAATCTAAGGAACTTTGTTAAAATTGAATTTATTGATTCGACGATCGTAAAATAAGGAAGATACTGTACCTGTTGTTAGCCGTCGCGGTTCCACAAAATCGTCTTTATAGTATGATCGTAAAAGTGCGTAGGTGTGTGTCGTGACCGACAAGATTTTCTGCCACGAGCAAGGATCATAAATTTCCCTCTTTAGAGAGTCAGAATACTGGCAGATTACCAACAATTAAATGATATTTATAATTACGAAGATGCCACTCCTTTGGCACGACGGGACACATTTATAGATCGGCCAGCGATTTAATCGCTGCCATTTGAATTACCTATCTGCCTACCTGTCGTCGAGAACACGAATCCATGGATCCGGTCGTTGCCAATGATCAAAAAATAGATCCGAGCGCAACCTGTTCGAAATTAGCCAAGTGGAAACCTGTGACATCTGTGAATGACTCGTTAATGTCATAGCGACCGTAGTTCTCTTTCGTATCGCTTAATACATTTCCGACTTAACTTGATTAATTCGACATAAATTATATCGGGCATTGATACGGCAAAAGAAATTATATCTAATATAAATTACCAACTAACGTGAAGGATATAAATCTTACGAAAGATTATTCGATCATGGACGATAAATGAAATCGCAAGGAGGAATTCCTTGAGTATTATCGTTCAACATTTTTCGATATCGAACGAGTGAGATCTCTCAAAAAAAAAAAAATACGAGGACAAAGAGAGGGTGGTGGGATGTCCGTCAAAATTTCTATGATTCGTAACCCAAAGAGGAGAGATCGTACGTGGGTCGAAGGTGTCTAAGCTGAAGGGAAGAAGGAAATCTAATTATAGAAGTCGTTGTGCCGCGTGCTGAAGGTGGTAGTAGGGTATGAGTGCGGGTGCAGAAACGAGAATCGGTTGCATTGGGCGGCCATAAAATGCAGGCTGCATCCGCTCGGCGCAGATGTACTCAGACGGAGGCTCTCCTGTACCACGAGGAGGAGACCGAAAGGATTTCTTCTTTCGTGGCCCTCTGGCCCACCAAATATTAAAGGGCAACGAACTCGGAAGGACTACCGGGGAAGATTCGTAAGCTCTTCCTCTTTCCTGGAATCAATGTCAAACTTCTTCACGATCGATCTGAACGACTAAAAAATTCTATATAAATCGTGACAAGGACGTCACGATTAAAATTAAATTGGCTGTCCAATTTTCTAACATATTTAGATTTAATTCGAATTTGAGAAAGGGAGAATTCTACACAAAAAAAAAATAAGAACTAGAGAGAGAGAGAGAGGGAGAGAGAGAGAGAGAGAGAGAATGAAAATTATAAACATTCTCCATACTATAATAAAAACATCCTCCGAAGGACACAGTACATTGTCTTGTAGTTGATGATCTTTTTCATTGCTTGCCGCGTCTGTCCATTGAGAAGCCATGTGGTTAACTGCGGTGTTTCCTGCCTTAATTACCACGATAAGAAAAAAATGACAAAAAAAAAAGAAAAAAAAAGAAAGAAAAAGAAGAATCAACGGGTGGATGTTAAAGAGAGCTTCGTTCGAAAAACATCGCAGGCAATCTCTTTTATGATAATCCAGGTCAATCGAATATGATGAGTCGAAAGACACGTTGCTTTAGATCAAAATCTAATCTCCTCGTGATCTCTTATTCATTTTTCAAACGACTCGAGCAATTAACTCTTTCCTTTTTTCTTCGTCGTCGTCGCCGATCTTTACCGAAGTAAACACGAGGCCTCCCTCGTAACAACAGCTGTGGGATATATCGCACACGATCGACTCGTGCCGGGCAAGCCGCGATTATTATTGTTTCCTTTTCTTTTCCTTTCCTTTTTTTCTTATTTCTTTTCTTTTTTTTTTCTTTTTCTTTTTTTTTCTTTTTGTTGCTTTCTTCTCTGAAAGTAGCCGAGCGTGTGCCCATGACGTGGCCATGTAAGGGCTAGGCGGGGGTGCTGCTCTTGCTAATTTTAGATCGACTCCAGGGCTCCAGGAGTCAGCGATGGATCGGCAGCTGGTGATTCGAGTTGGTTCATAGCCTTGCACGTGGGTCTTTCTACTTCGGAACGTGTCTCACCGTTCACGAACGACGGACATCTCTCTCCCTCTCCTCTCCTCCCCCTCCCCCACCTCACACACTCTCTCTCTCTCTCTCTCTCTCTCTCTCTCTTACTTTTTCCCCTCTTAATGTCGTTTCTCTTGTAGAAACTCGTTGTGTCCAGTAGCTTTGATCCAGATGCGTTTTGCATCCGAACTCGAGAAACTTCCGTCACCTTATATACGGTGAAGGGTGACAATTTTAAAAACTCCCCCCTCCCGATAGGAACGAGCACCGTTCGAACTCAGTCCGATTATTTTCAATATTTACGATCAACGAATGCGTTCGTTTTTAAAACGATAACAAACGAGATAACGAACGGTCGATTGAATTTAATGTAATTATGATCGACGGGATGTAACGGAGTATTAAGAGGAGGTAGAAGGTCCTTTTGGGGCAGCGGTTAATGAAGATCCGATAAAGTCGAGAGAGGAAGAGGAAAAGGGTGAAAGAGATGGATTTGTAAATGGGGTGGATGAAGTGGTGGAACGAGGTAAAAGATCTGACGACGGCTGCTGGTGCAGCGGATGTTTGAAGCTGCTGAAAGCGAGGAGGCGGTGGTTCCTTAACCGATATTACTCTCCCTCTTTTCTTTTAGCTTTTCTTCGTTCGAGTTGAACCGAACCGAGCCAAGCCGAGCCAAGCCGTCGTCGCGAGGAAGAAGTACAGAGAAGGAAGCACCTCGGCGGATGTGATGTTTAGGACATGGCCGTACAAAAAATGCCTCCCGTATAAATATAGACGATGGTGGTTGCCATCGTAATGGTTGTGTGGTTGTGATAGTGCTACTACTGCTGGTGGTAGTGGTGGTGGTGGTGGTGATGGTGGTGGCTGCTTACCAATCGAAATTTCTCTTTGACCCACATTCCGAGATTGATTATTTACAAAGGGTCACGGTGTTCCTGTTTTCGTTTCTCTTGGTTTTCTTCTCCCTTATCTGCATTGATTTATGTGAAATATGGAATAAAGAAAATAATTAGGAGGGAAAGAGAGAGAGAGAGAGAGAGAGAGAGAATCATCGAACACGTTAAAGTGTATTTGAAAAGGAAAAGAAAAAGATAAAAGAGCAAGAAATGGACGAACTCGTTTGAGTGAGTTCGATTTCACACCGTTTAAAGAAAAAAGAAGCATACCGACCGACCTTGTTTCTTCTCAAATTACTTTAGACAGATCTCTTCTCCGACCCAAAAGCAACCTGCTGTTACTGCTACCGCGCGGAGAAAAGCTTCGAAAATATGGAATCCCTTGTAAAAACTCTGAGAACACATTGAGCGGAGTGCAAGGTGAAAGACGTTGGCACCAGAAAAGAAAAAATAAATGGGACGTAATGTACGTATAATCGACACGCGCTATGTCAACCTCGTTGTATGTTTTTTCTCTTTCTTTTTTGTCCCTTACGTTTTTTCTGTTTTTTTTTTTTTTTCTTTTTTTTTTTTTAATGTCTATCGAAGAAATAACGTCGATTCACGTGTCTCAAAGAAATGGCCAATGAGCGAGGAGAAGTATCATCTCTGATTATCAAGTAGGTGGAAGTTGCCGTAGAATCACTTACTTTCTCGATTCATTTCAACGCACTCGACACGTGGTTAGCGGATTCTGTGGCTCCTGCTGAGATAAAGACCTCCCGGTGGCTTTCGACCACCATGTGCATCGAAAGTCAGTGAAATCCCTTGAAGATTTTCGAATTGTCCTCTCGGTTAGTCGTCTCTATTACCAAAACCGAAGTGAAGGATCGGACCAAAAAAAAAAAAAAACCAGAAAGAGACCAACGCACGGATCGCACCTCCTCGATGTATGCGTGTATGTGTAACATACGTACACAACATACAATACATTACATACATACATACATACATACATAAATATATATATATATATATATATATATATATATATATATATATATATATATATATACTTTCGTTGAGATTCTACATAGATATTCTTTCTAGTCACGTACGCTCTCTTAGTGGGAGAGATCGAAAGAAATCTTTTTTTTGACTAGTCAAAGATAACCGTACTTCGTACTCGAAAGAGAACCGAAAGAAAGAAAAAGAAGAAAGACACCAGAGGGATACAAAAAAAAAAAAAAAGAAAAAGAAAAGATCGATCAAACGAGTAATTAGAAGGGAGGAGTTGTTGTTTCGTAAATCATAGATCGATTATTAAAAATTACGTTCGAACGAGTTAACGTAATGAATCGAGGAAAGGACTCGGCACTAATGGGTTAATACGAGCATGGTCAACGTGATTGAAAGAGCAAAGTGGTAGGGGAGGGTATACCCTCCCTCCTCTCTCCTTGAGGTATCACCTGCTCCTATTGTTTGACCGACCAAAGTGAACCGGCGGCGTCCGGTGCGCAACCGAGTTTAGCCGGGCGCGTGCTCCTCGTCGCGCCGGCTCGTAGAGAAATCTGACACTCTTACTTTTACGACACTTTGCAAGGTACGGTATACTTTCAAAATGCAACGTAAAAATCATGCCCCAGTTTTATGCAGACGTCTCCGTGGGTTTTACCATCCGTATATTGTTATTGTTAAATACGATACGATTGATTGGATATTTTCCTTTAAAAATCAAATGATTTAAACATCATTGTTTTCATATCTAATATATCGTAAAGCCATTTGGGTTGAAAGATCATGTCCAATCGATGGACGAATTTAGAAGCTTCGAAGATATACGTGACCTGGGTAAAGAGTAATCTCTCATAATTCGTGTACGTTTGTCTCTTATTATAACGTTATTCTTTGAAGTTGATGGAACTTACGTCAACGGGATAATGCGACGGATAATCGATATTAATAGCGATATGAAAGAATACGCTGACCGTCACTTGTGGCTCAGGATATGACTTCGTTGGTACGCTCCAGATAACTTCGTACTTGTAATAATTAATATTATTTTCGGCAAAGAGACTGATGAATTCAACATTGAACATCCAATCCTTTAACTCCTAAAACGTGTATCGTTTATGTAAGACACGTTTACTTATACCTTTCCCCCTCCCCCCCCCCATAGATTTTTATCGTCGAATCTACCGGCAAATTATTCCATGCTTGCATTTCCTTCTCGATACTGTCTATTATATTTTTGACACCGATACTACCACATGTGTGCCATTCGACACCAGAAGTACCCAACGATCTGGTGACTATAGCTTTTCTTCCCTCTATTACATCAGAACTGTCGTCCTAAAGTATCGAGTTCTCTTGGATGATTAATATCGTAAAAAGAAAACACATAACCCATTTAACAAACCATGCCACTTATTATCCTCGTAGCTTTCTTGATAGCTGCGTCAACGAACTGGCAAACGAAATTCTTAATATCGTAACGCGATTCAAGATCGTAATCTTCAATCAACGATAGAAAATTATAAGTCGTAGTGTTGATCATTTTTGTTCAATTATAAATAGATACAAGATTTTTCGAGCTTCAGTACGTTTATTTTTGGTTTCTTTCTCATAAATAATATTTAACCGTTAATTCTGTGGTATTAGAAGGAGGGCATAACTAAAAGAAAGAAAAGAAAAAATACAAAATAAGGAAAAAAACGACGATCTCGTACTTTTGCTTTCATTAATTTTTTTTTTTTGTTTTTCTCTCTTCCTCTCTCTCTCTCTCTCTCTCTCTCTCTCTCTCTCTTCCTCTCTCTCTCTCTACGAATTTATACTACACAATACATCCATAAGGTTATTAAAATTTGTAAGAGCTCTTATATACGTTTAGGCAAGTTTTCGTCGATAATACTAAAATGCTTATAAGTTAACAGTCGGTTTTCGAATGATTAGAATGATCCTGGTGTGCGCGCGCTGACTTCGCGGATGCCTCTAATCCTGTTACAGACGTTAGAACTTGAAATAAACTCCCCATGAGTTTATTGAAGATCTCGACCATTTCATCGTCCGTTCGGGTGACCACGAAAATATCTGTTACGAGATATAAGAAGAAGAAGAAAAAGAATAAAACAAAACAAAAAAAAGAAGGTTAAGCTTAGACGCAAAGGAGATAAGGAACGATTATTTGTTTTAACGATTAACTCACCAGATCTATCTTGTCCCAAGTGTTTGCAATACATGTTGACAGCCGTAGTTACGTCGTCGTCATCGTGAAAGGGATCCCCGGGCCACTGCGCCCTGTGTAATCGTACAGCTTCCAATGCTGGACACCAACGTGCATTTCTAAGGAGTTCAGCGACCCTGGCCATGTCCTCGACCGCACCAACAGCCGGCAAAGGACTAGGACTTGGCGTTGGAGTCGGTGTACCTCGTTCGCTTTCCGTACTTTCCTCCAATGCTCTGCTAAGTGCCGTCTTCATATTGGCTATCTCCGCGGATATATCTTGCAAAGGTATCTGTACGTTTCTCGCGGCGACCATAAGCACTCCCAACATTTTGTTCGACGCCTTTATCAACAATAATAATTGCAAGTGCAACTTGTAAAGTGTCCTCCCTAGGTCCAAGAGCATCTCCTCAAAACCTGCCTCCATCGTGTTAACGCTACCACCGCCACCCAATGCCTGTAGTTTCGTCGTTGCCTTAACCGCCTCCAGACACTGCAATCAAATTGATAAAGGTTTTTAAATAAGATTCGACGTAATTAACAAATTATTGATCTTACCTCCGTCGCGTGATATTTTCTGTCGGGGAACGTTTCGAGATGTTGCTGTATCTCCAACATTTCGAAACGCAAAGATTCGTGCAATCTTTGATGCGAGAAAATGGAAACCGAGAACCAAACCAAAGGTGGTTCGGCTTTCGCGCTAAGTAGTTCGGCGTGACTAGATAAATGATATCCTAATTGTTTAGAAGCAGGACTGCCATTGGACAATAGAGCGCATGCTTCCCGAGTTAGACCCACGGATTTACTGCTTACATCCTAATAATAACAAAAGGCACAAAATGTTCTCTCTAACATCGAAACTAAGGCGTGTCTATTTATATGAGGATTCATTTGCGACACATAATTACCCTTATGATTCTACTTAATAATTGGAAAAAGTCTAGAGTCGTATAGGGTGCCTGAGTGATGAGGGCTTGAATTTGTTGTCGCCAAATTTCCTCGGCGTCATCCCTGACGACCTGCCTGAACGGAATCAATGCGGATAAATTCGGCGATGCGTTACAAGGCGTAACGTCTCCGAGATCTCCTGCGCTGGAACCGCTGTAATGGAGGGGAAAAAAAAAACGAACGATTAGAGAGAACAAAATTCGTCGTAGTCAATATTTAGAAACTTACGACGTGTCAGACCTTGTGGATGAATCGTGACGCGTTCTGCTCGGTATAGATAACGAAGATGGCGGAAACATTCCTGGAATACTGTTCGCTTCTTGTCCGGCTCCAGATCCGCTAGGTACTTCGTCCAAAGGTGACTCCGAACCAGCTTCATCGTCGGACGATTCTTCAGCGCCTCCACGCTAATCATAATAATTAAATATATATATGATGAATAAAATATTATTATTCATCGATACGGCCCAATTAACTTAACGTATATCGTTGAAATATTTACCCTAGCTGTGTGCTTGCTCGACGTTTGGGTTTTTTCGCTCAGACTCTCCTCGAACTGTCGTAGACTAGGCTCTCTTTCCTCTCCTTCGCTGAGAGGACGACGTCTGACGCCCCAGTTAAAGTTATCCGTACTCTCGCCCTATTAACGTTAAATAATAAAAATAAGAATTTGTCCCTCGGCGATATCGATTATCGATTAAAACAATATCAATTACCTCGACGCTTTCGCTCTCGTATTCGAGAAAATCGAAGTCCTTGAAGACTCCAAATTGTTCGTCGTCCCTACGAGAACCTCCACTTAAATCATTATTCGCACCGGAAACTTCCTCGGTTGATGAGGCCATTGAAGACTGTCTCTCCATTAAGTCTGAACTTTGACTGAATATCACCTACATTCGAGAATGCAAATTACGTTTGTTAAAGGTATTACAGGAAAAAAAAAATAAAAAAATAAAAATAAACAGAAAAGAATCGAATCAAAATATTTGTTATTTTCTTTGATATCTATTTAACGGCAAAACTATTCTGCTTATGTGCACTTTTCGTGTTCAATCATTAATCGATGTTTCGTGTCTACGCATCGATTCAATTTTACTGTATGCAAGTGGTCTACATTTACATTCAAGCGTGTACGTTCGATTGACTTATTTATTTGTTTGTTTGTTTATTTATTTATTTCTGTTTTTTTTTTTTTTTTGTTTCAGTGACATTCGAAAGATCTTTTTTTTTCTCTTTTAGGTGCGAATTGTAAATTTATAAAAACCTTTTACCTTGCTATATAATGTCATTGAACTAATGTGTTCATCCTAAAAAAGGATATAATGGAAATGAATTTTCATGAGGAATAACTATTATTAACTATCGAGCTGGTAGGGAGGGAAAGTCAAATTTTTAAATGCAAAATAATCAAAATGTTGATACTAACCGATGGGCTCTTAGGTAATCCTACCCTTTGTCCGCACGTCGTTAACAAGTTCACCAAGCATTCTCTAACACGACCCTGCAAAATAAAATATATTATTTTACGTATCTGACAAATATGAATAGATAGATATTTAATAAATACCTGTGACATCCAAGGCCTTTTCCATCCAGAAACGGCAGTACTCTCTGCCGGTGACAGAGACATCGAACATCGCGGCGAACCCGAAGACTTTTCTTCGTTACCCTGTCGTATCAACCATCTTCTCCCAATAACGGGCGTTTGAGAAAGATCAAACGTGAAATCCATTGTCCGGCCTGTCATAAAATTATATCAATTTATTGCATCAAAAATTATATCAATTTTATGTTTATAAATCGTTACGGGAAGAAGAGGAAAAGAAAAAAAAAGAAAGAAAAAAAAATCGAAAACGACCCGATGTTAGTGCGCTGTAAAATATATAGATACAAATCTAAAAAAAAAAAAAAAAAATAAATAAAGAATGAAAAAGAAAAAAAAAACGGACGTTATATGACGATAGCGTAAAAATGAAATAAAGAAGAAATTTTCGAAAAGGAAATATCTATAGAAAAATCATATTGAGTTTATTTCACTACTGGCTACACATTATGATTATTATTTTTATCGCAACCTGAGCGTTGATAAATAAGTAATCCGATCGGTGAGTGCGAATGCCGCGTTGCAAACAAAAAAAAAAAAAAGAAGAAGAAATCAAATTTATATTCATTACGTATTTACTGCATGCAAGAATTACGAGTACGTAATAACGTAAGAGTAACCTACCAGGTAACTCTTTCTTAGTAAATATCTCCGTGTCCGTGAAGCTTGGATGTGGTGATGCCAAAGATGATTCCCATGATGGTACGTGCATCGATGTCGGTGGTGCAACTAAGGTCGAGGATCTTGTCACGACGAGTTTTAAAATTTTAAGTGCTTCCTTCCAATGAGGTCCCTGTTAAAAGAATCGTAATTTAATTAAGACTAGTTTTCAAATCTTTCGTCAATTAAATTGTTCTTTTTTTTTTTTTTTTTTAACGAAGAAAATAACTCACTTCAACGTATTTCGAAATAACTTGCAAGAGTTCAGTGTTGATCGGTTGAGCAGCTTGCGATGCTAGATCAACGTAATGTAATATACAGTGTATGATACTGAGTACAGGTAACGCAACGCTTCCTGGACCTTTTTCTAATACCTCGACCAGGAAGGCTAACATGTCGAAACTCAAATGGGCATAGGTATCATAGAGATATTTAACAACGCATTTAGTCCATTGAAAGCTCTCCTTACTGAACGTACGACGACTATAAAGAGTCATGACGGTACCCAAATTTTCTAATTTCTTTCCCTTTTCTGCACTCACCTGTAAACAAAGACAGAGTTTAAATTGTTCGTTAGACAAGTATTCGAGTATATAGTTAAAAGATATTGAACAATTATATAGACGATTACTTGTGCTATATTTTCTGCACTTCTGATACACAACTCATTTGCGTCTTCGTAATGTAACAGCATGTAAGGAAGTAAAGAGACAACGTTCATTGGAAACGCTAAACTTTGGGTGGGATCGACCACCGGTAAATCCAACAACGGAGTAAACTGTGAAAGTAATGTTACGACTGGTTCGTATGTATTCGGACTCGTACAACCCTTCAACAAAAGTGCGTGTACTCCGGGAAATGAGTTCCATCTTAATTGTTGTTGTAATTTTTCGACTTTATCTCTGGCGTCTGGACGATCCAACGGTAACCTATGAAGTACTCGGCTTAGCAATCTCAATGCGAGAAGAAATTCATGCTCATAGTCCGATTCCAAAAGTGAAACCGATAACCAAAAGAGCTGTGCCAAAATTGTCATCTTATCGTCTTGGGTCGCAGAATCGCCTAATAATTTCAAAGACTGTGCTGATCTTGATCTCGATAGATTAGAGTTCGGATATTTGTTACAAACCCCTCTGTTATCTAATTCTAGAATTAAAAAAAAAAAAAAAAAAAAAAAAGAGAGAGAAAGATAAATTTACAAATAATTAAATGAGATACGTAAAAATAAAGCGAACTTTTCAATGATAGAGACACTAACCTTTCAATTCGCTCACGGCTGTATTCCCGCCACTGGATTTTTTCATACAGTAACTGACGGAATAACTAGTGCTTCTCGTGTGTCCGCCTTGATTCAAGTGTGAAAGAATTTGTGGTCCTGCGGGACAACCATTTATTCCAGGACTACGTTTCCCTCCGATCACTATACCGGACACGGGATCTTTGTTATTTAAGTTTGGCGTCGATTTAAATATTTCTTTCATAAAGTCTAACGGTCTAAAA
Source organism: Dolichovespula saxonica (assembly GCA_911387935.1). Lineage (NCBI taxonomy): Eukaryota > Metazoa > Arthropoda > Insecta > Hymenoptera > Vespidae > Dolichovespula > Dolichovespula saxonica. The sequence goes on along the minus strand of OU426996.1, from coordinate 5,742,606 downwards.
TCTGACTCTAAGGAATCAACGGCCGCTTCCAAAGTTAAAAGTAATTCTGTCACGTAGCCCTGTATAAAAAAAAAAAAAAAAAAAAAAAAAAATATAGAAATAATTTCGCATTTATGAAACAAATATTAAATAATTAACAAGCGATCGCATGTAAATTAGTATAGATTATTTGACGTACCTGCATGTCCTCGCCTTGTTCAGCAACCGTTTCGACCAATCTCGATAAAATATCGGAAAGCATGCGTGATGTAATAGGAACACGTAACGCACGGAACACTTGAAGAGATCGTCCAGCATAGTGCCTAGACGAGCAGGACAATCCCAATTGTAAGGCAATTTGAGCCCATCTTTGGCTTACTAATGCATGCGGCAAAGAATCCCTGAACACTCTTAAAACGTGTCGTAATAATACCGTAAGTTGCTCGGCACTACGGACCCACCATACTTTAGCTGTCATATCTTCGTAGTTCCATAAAGGTTGATTTATTCTATAAAAAAAAAAAAAAAAATGAAAGCCGTTAAAAATAACTCCATCTATTAAATCATTGACCCTTTCGTACATACCTAGATGCAAGAAAGTTAATCAAAGATTTGATAACATCTTGTATAGGCATGTTCGGACCTGGTTGAGGTCCAACCCAATTATTACTGTCCTCCGGAGTAACTATCACAGGTGGTACCGTTGTGCCCGTGCCAGATGTTGGTGGCCAGCTATTGCACACTGTGGAATCTAACATCAAGATAACGTAAATCGATAAAACTAAATCCAATAAATTTACCTGAGTTTAATATGAATTTAAGATATATCGTACCGTAGGAATGTGGGCCACCGTAATCTTTGCAATTGTCTACGAGTTGCTGAAATACGTGATTCATGGATATTGGAGTAGCGGACACGGATATGGGAACGGGTGAATGAGTAGGTGTACCATTCGCTGAGGATAGTAGAGAGGGTGGTGGAGGTGGTGGTGGCGGAGGAGGTGGAGCAGAAAAAGATACAGATGTCTCAGTAAACGAAGGAGGCGGTAAAGGTGGTGGAGGTGGAGGTGGTGGTGGTGGTGTACAGGAAGGAGGTGGCGAGGAAGAGTGCGGCGGTGTGGTGGGTGGAGGTGCTGGGGGTGGTCCATAAAGGTAACTGTCGAATTCTGGATCGACCTCGGTGAAATTATGTTCCAAGACTGGTAATGCTGGGGTTGGAAGACCCAAGCCTAATTGTTTGGTCTTCGAGGCAAGTAATATCCTTGCGACCCCAAGATGATCTCTATGATCGCCGAGAACGACTAATAGATTTAATAGAAGACAGCGACAGTGATCTCTTACAAGTGGTCTCGAATGATCCAAACCCAAAAATACAATATGCAACATCAATGGGACGTGAATAGCCCAGTCAACTTGCACCCCATCTACGACAACGTCGGTGAGCAGCATAACCGCTATGTTGCATCTGGAATTACAAGTAATTCCTATGATCTAAAACTTGCGCGATATGTTTCGACGATAACTTGATCAAAAATCTGATGATATAATAGTTCGTTATACCTATGAAAACCACTTATAGGCTGCGAACTGTCAGGTAGATATTCGGTTAAAGGTGCAAAATATCCACCGTATTCTGGCATTGGCAATGGGTGGGGTTGAGGTATATCAAATTTTTCACCGATGCATTGTGTTTTACCACTCAAACCAACTGGCCCACTTCGTACGATATAACACGACTCGTCCGTAGTTAGCTAGGATCATTTACGTACGATGAAATATTATAGCTAAATCTAACACTTGCAAGCATAATACCGCAAAATAATAAAAAAAGATTAACAATGTACTTCGACTTCCGTCGTAGGAGTCGACAAATCGTCCGGAAGAACTGGCGGCCCGCTTGCTGTCCTAGTTTTTTCTGCCCTTGGGGTTTGAAATCCAGCGAGAGCACGTAACGCAGTATCGGACTTCGAACTAATTATAAGGATCGTGTGTTAATGAAAACAAAACAAAACGCACAAAAGCAAAAAAAAAATAATAATAATAATAACGAAAAAGTGTATATCCTCGATACAGAAAAGCAAATCTCATACCCAGTTTTAACGGGATCCTCGCCAGAATGTCGTTTAGTATGAATGGTACCTTTTTCAACGCCCAAATCTCGCGGAGGATTAGCAGGATCGGCGGTAGGTGCATCGCTGTGAGACGAAGCCTTACGCATGCTGGTTAGACGATAAAAAGGTGGTGTTTCTGTACGCTCGATCAAACAATTAAGAGTTTCGACTGTTTGCAACTCGGTCATCATTTCGTCTACAAGACGATCAGGTCGTGCTCTGGCCAAATAGAGGACCACTCGTTTCGCCTACAACCATTTTATTATTTTTCTATTCTTTCGAACGAATTTATTCAATGTCAATATATACGAACGTTTTTGCAATAATGAGATACTTACGTAGGAAAGTAACTCTTGAGGAGCCATACCCGAGACAATTATAAGATAACGTATGATTACTTTTAAATTGTTTGGCCAACAACCACAAAGTGTGGCCCATAGTTCTTCGATGTCCTTGGGATGTTCGTCGGAAAACTTAAAAAGAAGTTTACACGATCCATCATCATTTCTCACTTGATCCATAAACTTCGAAGAGAAACCAATTCGCTTGTAATTTTTCAATAACATTCTCGCAAGAATCACTGACCTTTGCCGTGATGTAGAACAAGTTGTTCAGTACCATTTCTGTCGCCTCCGCGCTACCCCATCCTTCTCTGCGCGCTCCACCTCGTGTCATTTCACTCGCGTAATACTGTCATATAACAACGGGTTGAAAAGAAAAAAAAAAAGAAAAAAGAAAAAATCAGATCAAACAAAAACATTATTATTTAAATCAGAGTTTACCAACGTTAAATATTAACCTATCGATATGATTTTCGATTCGCGAACGCAAATGTATGAAATCTATTTTGATAACAAATAAAGTTATTCCCTTAGGTATCGAGAGTGGAAGCTGAATAAATCGATGAATCGTAAAATGGAGAATTGATATATGATGTGATATTTTTTTAATTGGAGCGATAACTACTGATATTTATTGATTCTTTTATCAAGAAATAAGGAAAATCTTTGTAATGAGTCGACTGGCCCATCTCAGTTTACGGGGTAATATATAAGACAAATTAACGTGTTCGTTATGAGAGTTCATTAGGAGTGGATCGCGGAAGATTACAACTTTCGAAAGCGATTTTCAACCCACAAAAGTTTAAAAAGCCCTGATCTAAACATTTAATTGGACGAGTAGATAAAAAAAAGAATAAAAAAAGAGAAGAGATACAAAAATAATCTCCCAATTGGAGGCGCCGGGTATCGATCCCGGTACCTCTCGCATGCTAAGCGAGCGCTCTACCATCTGAGCTACGCCCCCCTTGTTACAGATTTCCAAGAGGGTTCGATTCGATCGACGTAAGTGATCTACATTTGGTGAAAGGTAAATAAAATATATATATATGTATATATATATCATAAGGATCAAAATAAAAATTTGGAGGCGCCGGGTATCGATCCCGGTACCTCTCGCATGCTAAGCGAGCGCTCTACCATCTGAGCTACGCCCCCGTTATTTTCCCATGAAATTGAATTATTTTAAGGGTTTATTAGCAATATAATATTTTTGAGAAAAAAAAAAAAAGTTTCAAAAACAATTATAATGGAGGCGCCGGGTATCGATCCCGGTACCTCTCGCATGCGAAGCGAGCGCTCTACCATATGAGCTACACCCCCGGTAATCTTGAATATCAAAAGGATAAATTCGAAGGATAAATGTTTAAAAAAAAATAAAACATTTAAGAGGGAAAAAGAGGAAGGTGTATAATTTCATATCGATTCAAAACAAAAAATACCTCACGCGTAACTCGAACCGTTTCAAAGCGCACGTAAAAACGTCACGGGAAATACATCTGTAAGATCAGTCATGTGTAATTTGTCCGAAATGCGATCAAAGCAAATATTCCACGTTTGACATGAAGTCTGACATTCCAAAAGGTTTCCCCGTCGATGTTAACGAAATTGATTTATACGTACGACCATTCACAAACGTTTAGAACAAAAGAAATAAAAATAAAAAAAAAAAATCAGAATACGCGTTCAATCAATTTCACGAGGATTTGTCAATAGCTTGAAATGCTTTGTTTAAATGTCAAAATAAAAACAAAAAGAAAGAGAAGAATTTTGGAGGCGCCGGGTATCGATCCCGGTACCTCTCGCATGCTAAGCGAGCGCTCTACCATCTGAGCTACGCCCCCCTCGATCCTGATTGTTTAAAAGATAATTTTCACATTGCAAAGTGATCTATTTAAAAACGAAAGGAATCTCGAAATACAAACGTTCGTAATATCTCATATTAGTCAAGAGATCTTATCATTCTTAGCTACGATTACATGTCTCTTAATTAAATTAACCATAAAATAAATCAAGGATATAGCATGATGCTAAGTCGAACAACCCCTAAATCATATAAAAAATACATTTCATAAGATCAAATGAGATTTTTTTTATTTGCTTACGATTAACGGCGATATTTAAGCAAATAAATAACGTCAAGATTTTGACATTGTCGAACTGAAGATATAAAATTTATTCTGATAGTAAGGGGTTGCTTTGAAGAGACGAAATAATATTTGCAAAAGCATACAACACAAGGGGGCGTAGCTCAGATGGTAGAGCGCTCGCTTAGCATGCGAGAGGTACCGGGATCGATACCCGGCGCCTCCAAGAGTTTTAGTATGTTTTTCCATACTATATTTTTTTCTTGTTGTTGAATGTTTCTCCTTTTTTTTTTATTACTCGCACCTTTCACCAAAAGTAGATCACATTCGTCGATCGTAATGGTCCTCAAGGAAATGTATATCACTGGGGGGCGTAGCTCAGATGGTAGAGCGCTCGCTTAGCATGCGAGAGGTACCGGGATCGATACCCGGCGCCTCCAATAATTATTTTTAACAATATTTTATAAAATTATTGTTCTTTTTTTTTAACAATACTATCCCTACTTATCAACGCTACGATCGATTAACATGCGTCTCGCTATATCCTATACCTTTGTTACACTTCGAAGTGCGATCAATAAATTCATCCTATCTCGATGTTAATCCATTACAACCCCTCATTTTTTGATAAATTGAAACCACTCGGAATTTTCGCAAAAGTACGTAAATTTTCAGAATGATCAGCATATCTCATTATAATGAGTTTCTGAAAGACCATTAGACTACGGTGATACGTTAACGAGAAGAGGAATTTAATTACGTACGATTTCGTAGATCATACGTCGTAAATATTTAGAAACAATTTCCAAGAATTCTTTCGTATTACATGACTTTGATTCTATCATTATCAGAATGTAATGCTCGCGTATGTTAAAGGGAATTATGCGTGCTTAAAAGCAATATCATTTTACCTGATAATAACTTAAAGGATTTGACGGGGGTGGTACGTTGGGATCGACTAATTCCATGTTATGCAGCCACGGTAGTAAATACTGAAGCAACAGTTGTCGAACTTCACGGCGTGCTGTTTGAAATCTGTGCGTGATCTCTGAAACAAACAGTAATTTCATATTAACGTTCACGTTGATCGAAGAATATAAATAATATAGTTATCTTGTACACATCGTTTCGATGGCACGCATATCGTACATACGATTCAATTTGTTAAGCTCGTTATCGTGAATTTTCGATTAGCATTATCATAAAAAATCTAAATGAACGTAAAATTTAATAAAATCCGTTGCTCGAAGATAAATTAACGGACGAGAATGATCATCGGATATATAATATTTAATTTCTCAATTACTTATTATATCTCTACGATTCCACTCATTGTACCCATTTAATTAATTAACCTTCCGAATCAATAGTCTGCGAATTTTATTTGCATAATTATATACGTATACGTATACTTATATATATATATATATATATGTGTGTGTGTGTGTGTGTGTGTGTGTGCGTGTGCAGAGATAAATACATACATCGTCCGTGGTTTTCTTTCTCATTCTGAATTTACAGCTGCATTATTGATACAATCATAACCGGGACTGAATTTAATTACTTCATTTCCGTATTCAAAGATAACGCAATTTCGTATCGTCATCGAGAATGTTACAATGATATTGGCTCGTATACGTCGCATATTTATTTTATCATCTATTTAATGCATCCATCAATTTCATATGGATGAGAAACGTGTTAGGTCATATTATTAAATATTAATAATTTACGATTTCCGAATAATTTGAAAGGAAACTTCCTATATTAGGGTTGAACAAATTTAACCTGGAATGATAGACCTTAATCAAAAAAAGATTTTACTTTCGACCGATATAAATGATTAATCCGAATCTATAATACATTCAATCGATACCAATTCGGTAGAACATATTCTAGGTTAATAAACAATTTTCATCGGAAAAAGAAATAAAAAGCTAGAACAAACATTTCAATAAAATAAACGAATGAATTACGAATATACGAACGAATAAATCAACGAATATGAACACACACATATATATATATATACATATTATACCTTTCGTACACTTCGAAGTGTCATCAATTCATCCTATCTCGATGTTAATCCATTATAATCCTTTATTTTTCGATATATGAAAACCATTCGGAATTTTCGCAAAATTATGTAAATTTTCAGAATGATCGGCATATTTTGTTAATGAAATAGATATGATTGAATAATTTCGATTATTTTGTTCCTACATTAAAGGTATTTTAGAAGGACAATTATGACAGGAATGCAAACAATTTAACAATAGCTTGGCGTCTCGAAAGAGATGATTAGAATGGGACAGGTTGAAATTGACATACGATGACGGGAATGATACGTTTAAGTTGGAACTTAACTTGGTGGTGAGCACACACAGAAAGGTAAGGAGAAAAATCTATCGCAAGCACAAATACATCGCAGATCGGTATTCTTAGAATTGAACAAAAGGGTCGTAGACTCGTAATATCTCTGTAGGGTGCAAATAATCTAATTTCTTTTGATCCGAAAAAAGAGAGAAAGAAAGAAAGAGAGAGAGAGAGAAATCATAAAAATGAGAAATACCATATCGATGTTTAATCAGAAATGATGAATCCAAAGATCAAATATGATTAACGTCTCTAAATGAATTTATATTCAAGAAGACTAAAAAAAAAAAAAAAATAGATGAAATAGAAATTGAATTCCAGAGAAAGAGATAAAAAAATGGTAGCTTTAAAAAGAATATGACATTCTTTAAAAAGAAAAAAAAATTCGCCGGTTCGTTCCTTTATGTAATTCTGCATGATTAAGATCACTGATATTTCACCAATTTCCATTCTTTTTCTTTCAATACCAATTAAAATAATTCTACACAGAACACTTTCAATTATTCAACCCACGATAAAAAAAAAAAAATTCGCAACGCGGTTATAATTCTTAGAAAAGATTGAGAGTGTATATCCCAACCTTCACCCCTTAACAAAGCGTATGACACTTTGGACTTACATATATTAAAGCGTAGCATGATACCATGTTAACGGATACTTGATACGATATTCGGAGGAACTACATGACCGAATGATATTTTGCGTTATTACGCATTTCGAAAGTATATTGTTTGAAATAAGTTAAGCGGCTTAGAAAATGTCAACCGTCGGCAACTTAATTTAGTTATATTACGAATATAGATAAAATTTCAATTATAATTATAACGTGCTAGGTATATAAATATATATAATGAAACTGAACCCGAAAGTACACGGAACTACGTAATAAATCTTCCTGCGTCATAATATTTCTTATAGTTCCTTAACGTCATTAACTCGTAACGTTTGACCAAGTTCAGCGACAGTATGGTCATCTTTAAAATTTCGTCGAAGAATTTTTATAGAATATTCTACGTACGCGACGAAGTTACGAAACTTTTCATAAAGTGAGATCTGTTTCGCTTAACTAGTAATGAATAATCATCGATGAATAACCATTCGAGCTATCTTTTGATATATATCATTAAACCGATAATTAAATGATGCCGATACATCTGCTGCTGCTGCTGCTGGTGGTGCTGCTGGTACTGCTGTAGATACATAGTTAACAGAATATTTATTGCTCTTCGATAACGCGTACTTATGGCAAGATTTCGAATCGTTTCGAGTTAACAAGTTTATCGACTTTTACGCAAAACTTCTGAGAAAAAAAAAGGAAAGAAAATGGGAGATGGGAACATTTTGACAGATATATGATTAAAAAGTTTCATGTTAAGAAGATACGTTATTTTTTTTTCTTTCTTTTTTTTTTTTTTACTCAATATTTATATCGCACGATTACTCACCGCTGAACATAGGCATCGTTAATTCTGGATGCAATTGGGCCAACTGACGTGACAGATACATTTGGCTGCGACAATAAGTAGTTGAAAGTAAAACGTCGAGGGTACCACCTCGAATAGTGCCGCTTGAAGATACACCTGCCGTGGGATTCGATTGTTGCACTGCACCTGAAGCAGTAGCGGTCGAGCTTGCAGCTAAATCCTCCTGACCTATAAAACGAAATAATGGAATACTTATCACGTCTTAAAATTCCATATACTCGAACTTGTTAAATCTTACAGTACGCATACCGTGATAAAAATTCTTATCACTTTCTAAAAGATTATACTCGAATTTTAAAGTAAAATAATACGTAACGCGCGATAAAAAAAAAAATTCGTTATTAATTACGTTATGGGTGATCGAAAAATATTTAATTACGATTTCAATGTTTCAGAATGAAATTCGTTATATCACTATTACGTACATATAATTAAATCAGTATGAATTAAAATGTTGACGAAATATATTAAGGAGAGTAATACCTTCATAAATGAAGGATAATTCATCAAAATCTATCTCATAAACGGATGATAATAATATTTGTCGAAAAGTTAAACGATATCCTTGCATAGTATACAATAGCAAAGTACATTCCAACGAAGTTAACGTTATTATTCGTATAATACGAGTACGTAAGAAGATCTTTCGCGTGAAATAAAAGGATTCTAAAGGGATAAAGAATATTCTCGAGTAATATTAATCCAACATTATTAATCGTAAAAAGGAACATTTTCTTATTTAATTATCTGATAACAAATAAATTATATATTACTAAGGAATTACGTAATTCCATATTAAATCGTGAAATTATATAACATAAATTTTACGTAAAATATCTTTGTCTATGTCTCCTATACATTTCCTATCCTCAAGAAGATAGACGCTTTGTTATGATATCCGTTGATTAAATGGAATTATAGTAAATAATTGAACTCTATAGAATAGAGATTTTAATAATGTTTAAAAATGACACGTCACATTCGCGTGGCATATTATTGAAAAATATTGTTAAAAATAATCGATCGATTATTATTAGACGAAATAATTAACGAACTCGTAAAATAAAAAAAAAAAAAAAGAGAAGTTCAGAGACAGCTTGGAGACTCTCGAAGATCGAGGAACGAAAGAGGAAATTTGTCCCGGCGCAACGATGCGCAGAATCCAGAATGTTGGATGCACCGGGCTTTATCAAGAATGAATCGTAGCGACGCGTAGCAGAAATAGATGGAGCGCCGTCCTGTTAAAAGTTCTACCGTTTATGAAAGAACATTGTTAGGACAGATAAAAGAGAAAAAATCCTTTCGTTAAATTCGCGCTCTCATTAACGTTGATCGTTATCATAAAAATATCCCGGATAGTGTCATATACGTATATATAGAATCGAAAGATTTTTGCGATTTAACGGAATTAAACGATTAAAAAAAAAAGAAAAAAAAAAAAGGACAAACCAAGTTTATTAAAAGATTTTCTATTTCGTTTGGACGATTTCGCGTGTCGCGTGTGTCGATTTCTAAACGTTTAAACGAAGAAAGAATTGTTTTTTCTTTTTCTTTTCTTTTTTTTTTTTTTTTTCTTTTTCTTTTAAGTGAAAAGTGCAATAAAATTCATATCAATGTGACAACGTCAGCAAAAGATAGTTTTCGATAATGAATGTCCTACGCGAAAGACGTGAAAAGTGTGAGAACAAATTGCCGCCTCGCAATCCTATCTTCTCTCGAGTTAGTACCAATTTTCGAATATTTCCTTCTATTTTTATCCGAAAAGGATTTGGAATTTTTCGTGACTCTTTTTGGTTGAACTTTTTATGATAATACACAAAAAAGAAAAAAGAAAAGAAAAGACAAAAGAGGAAAAAGAAAGAAAACATCGACGAGAGATATACGTCTTGATAAATATCATTAAAAATACCACTCCTTATATATTTCATGGTGAAATAAATCGAACTTTACGTGGGTGAAACGTTGCCAATATTCGAAAGGGCCGAAGTGAAGTCGTACTCTCGTCATCGACGTCTAAAAGAACTTGGATACGTTCCAGAACGCTTTCTAGTTTGTCTATACTTTAAACCGACAATGAGCGTTTCACTGTCTCCTGCGAAATACACTAACGTACTGTAGAAGAAAAAAAAAAGGAGGGTGAAGAAAAAAGAAAGAAATCCGAAAGAACATCCATCAAAGTCTAGTGTTTACTTTGATCCTTAACGTTACGTTATAAAAGTTTGATCGTCGATAAGCATAGAATCAATTTAAATCGTGTCACCTGTTATTAAGAAGTGATATACGTGCCAAGAAATACGTAGTGTCCTCAGAGAAACTTAAATATCTTCGTTTCCTTCAATTGCATAAAAAAAATATATATATATATATATTAAAAAAGAAATTGTTTCATTCAAAAAGGATCGATATTTTGATCAAGGATAAATTCTTTTGGAGAGAATTCTTTTTCCCTCGAAATGTCGAGGGAAATTCTTTCTGAGATCTTTTTCTTTTTTTAAATGGACGGATATATTCTTTCTTGTATCGCTGTAGATTATAAAAGGACGAATTCATAGATTGAATTTCTATAATTTCCGATAAATTTCGTGTACAGAAAAAAAAAAAAATTAAAAATTGAAATTCACAAGACAAGGTATTTCTCTTAATTTTCTTTTCTTTTTTTTTTTTTTCTTTCATGTACACAGGCAACAAAATCGAGAAGATTGTATTAGAATTATCAAAATGGGAAGAAAATATGTAATACTGATAAATCGGATGTTACGGGCAATGAACAACACCGAGAAAGAACTTTCCGAGAGATCGATCGTCGTCAAATCAGTTTGGATATTTGTTCCAGGACAAAAGATATCTTAAAAGTTATTCGAAAAGCAATAATGACAGAGACAAAGGAAGAGGGTGAAGTAACCGACCTGACCGAGGCGATCCTAAGAGATTTACAATTGTATTATACACCGATATTAGTGTATTTGGGTTCGCTTGGAAACTGTCTATCCGTATGCGTCTTCTTCGGTACAAAGTTACGTCGATCCTCATCAAGTATATATTTAGGAGCATTGGCTATAAGCGACACTGGATTTTTAATATCAGTTTTTGTGGTATGGCTGAATATGGTGAACATTGGTATTTTTAACGAGCAAGGATTCTGTCAGTTTTTCATCTACCTAACAACACTTTGTAGCTTTTTAAGCGTTTGGTTTGTGGTAGCCTTTACAGTCGAAAGATTCGTCGCCGTTCAATATCCTTTTCATCGTCAATCTATGTGTACGGTAGCCAGAGCAAAAACAGTAGTCATCGGATTGACAGTCCTCGGTATTATGACGTGCAGTCCGACTTTATGGTTTTCGAGTCCTCGTTTAAAAACGTCGAATAAAACAAATGTTACGGAGTGTTTAGTCGCTGAGGGTTGGGAGTCCTCGGCGACTATTTTCAATTCGATCGACGCTATATTAACCTTCGTTGTACCATTTACCGTAATCGTCGTATTGAATATACTCATCGCACGCGCTATCTACAAACTCGCCAAAGTAAGGAGAACACTGACCACCGAATCAAGGACTCCGCAGGATCAAATGTCCTGTTCTCAAAATCCTCGAAATATCTTTGCTCAAAGTAAAATTACCAAAATGCTCCTCATCGTATCAACAGTTTTTCTCTGTCTCAACCTGCCGGCCTACGCTATCAGAGCCCATGCCTTCCTATACGTACGTATCTCTAACGGATCACGATTGTTTCTTTTTTTTTTTTTTTTTTTTTTTTTATTTCAGTATATTCATTGCACGAGATTCACTCGTGGATTTATTTTTCCACTTGATATCATTTTCTATTTTTTTCGTTCGTAACAATGAGTTTCATAGTATAGGTACATATACTAAAGTATATATATATATATATATATATATATATATATATATATATATATATATATATATATATATATATATATATATTGATGAAAAGATTTCAAGTACCTTTTCATTGATTTCCATCCAACGGTATTCATATGTTATCGACAAATACTTTAAATAAAATATCTGGGAGAAATTTGTAAAAATTCAAAGACTTCATATTACGAATATGTTTGTTTTTAATATATATATATATATATATATGTATAATTAGTTAGCATTGTTACATAGCTCTTTTAAATAATATTATTACTGATACGAGTGTCGTGATAAAAACAAGTATTTCATAACAACAATTAACACCGATAATGTATGTGATTTTCAGCCGGACAACAATCCACCGCGATCGATAGAGCTGGCGCAACAGGTGTGCAATTTGTTTTTCAACACCAATTTTGGAATAAACTTCATTCTTTATTGTACCACCGGGCAAAACTTTCGCAGCGCAATGATTCGTATGTTTTTACGGCGATCCCAGGGAAAAAGTGACGCCACCGGACGGATTTCAAATCACGGAAATATTGGTAAATGTTCGATATTAATAAATACACGTCTAATACTAATTGGATCTTTAATAAAAATTCTAATAATTAAAAATAACCATCAGTTTCAGAATTGGCTCGCAACAGTACTTTAACGAATCGTCAAAAGGCACCTGTGTTTACAAAATCGTGGCAAAATAATCACGAATTGCAAATATTTTCCAAAGAATTCAAAGAGGACGTGGAAAAGGATAATGAATGAAAGATATTATTTAAAAAAGGATGGAGAAAGATGTACGTACCGGTTTCTGGTTCTGTGGCTGGCAATGGTCCCACGTTTCCAAAGAATCTTTGATCTAATAGCTGAAGGAGTTGAAGAGCCTCGTCGTGAACCGGTGCACGAGGACAACCAGTATTCATTAAAGTTACGTTAATGATACTTGTATAATGATCACAAGGATATTCCCTATTAACACACGATACGATCTGCTTAAGCCTATGCAATATCGATATAATATTTATAATAATGACTTCTGTCCTAATGTTAATCACTATTTAAACTTATTTAACGTTTGAAAAATTCTTCTATACGATTCTTGCAAAAGTAATTATTAGTAAATGTTATTCTATTTATAAAATATATGTATATATTGTATCATATAATCAACTTTTCAATAATTCTATGAACATCTATATTTCACGAATAGTTAATATCACTAATTTGTAATATATATGTAATAAAACAAACCTTGCACTAAATATTGTTGCCAATGCGAGGAAACAACCATCGGCCACGTGCGGAGCGCCTGTATAACATCTATCGACTACCCAATCAAGGAGCGCACCAATATCAGGATTTCCTTCCAATAATAGAACAACTGTTTCACGTGCCAAAGCATAAATCTAAAGTACATTAGTAATAATATAGAAACGAGTAATGAAAAATCGAAGGATCGTAAATTCTTTAACGTCGCCTTAAAACCCACCTTCTCATCCTTACTAGCTAATAATAAATCTAACCATTGGTATAATATTGCACCCTCCTCGGAAAGTGACTGCGGATTGAAACACGGTCCGCAACATAATAAACCACTCATGGCTTGTAATGCTGAAAGTTGTAATTCCGTACATGTCTTTTCTTCTTCGTGCAAAGACGATACACTCGTGAGAGGTCTACCGTAAGGTCCAGCCCAACTGGCAAAGAGCATAAATAAATTCCTTCTTAAATCTCTCTTCAATAAACTGTGACACGTTTCCACTAAAAAAAAAAAAAGAGAGAGAAAGAAAAGAAAAGAAAAAGTCAGAAAACAAATATTTCCCACGAACGTTTATACTACAAACTTTTCAGTTTGCAAAACAAATAATATATATTACTCACGCGAAAAACTTTCTATCATCTTTCTTATAAAGTTACAAAAGTGTAATTTAATATCTCTCACTGCTGGTGCCTCTTTATCGGTTTCATTTTCTAAATAAATACGCGCTCCGTCAATATACTCGACAAATGTTGGATGAAGGGATTGTGTTTCGCGATCTAAAACGGCGGGACTGAAATGATATTTAAGATATCAATATAGAGAGAAAGAGAGCATTGGAATTTTACGATTACGTCAAAAAGAGGATAAATATTTCCAAACAAACCAGATTCCAAATGTTCCATATTCGGCAATCAATTCCAAAACTCGAACTAACTGCAATCTTAGGGCATCTCTTCGTCTCCTACGTCTCATGTTTTCTTGTTTGCGATCGACAGCTTCACGTATATAGGGAACTAATTCTTCCATCAAATCCCTATATATATATATATATATATATATATAGTAAAAAATTGGTACTCCAAAGTTTTTTTATATAAACGCGAAATTTATTAAAAAAAAAAGAAAAAAAAAATATATATATATACTCACTTCAAAGCATCGGCATTCACTTTACCGATAGCTTGTACAGCAGCATCTCTAACATCGATTGCCTCGCAACGTAAAAGAGGCACTGTTAATTTGTACAAAGCCGCGGGGCTCGCATTTGTTCCAGGTGACTTGTTATCACCTCTTTCGGCGGAAAGGCTATCCGGCGAAGAGCTGCGAGAATGATCATACTATAGTTCCTCGTTAGATCAATTTATCATTTTATCATTTGTACATATATACAATGCGTCAATGATATGAACGAACGAATTGGATATAACGCGATTAACACGATCGGGAACGGTCATCAGACAAGACATTGACGGTGCATATGTCGCGAGAAAGTATAGTGACTGGTTAAGAAGGATCCTGCTTGAAGCTGAAACTCTTATAAAGCAATACGGACATTGTGCCTTATAAGTAAATATTTCGATAAAATGTGATGAAAAATTACCAATGACCGTTTTATACTTAGTGACATCTAAACGTGGCCGTTTACAACTGATTCAAATTAGGCTCACCTGGTCCGCTTATGCCTGATGTAGATGCCGGAAATGGACGGAACTGAGAACCGGCCCGGCAGGGTCTGCGCCCCACCGAGGTTCTCCAGGCTCTGACTCAACTCCTTACTCATGCACAACACACCAAACTCCACCGTATGCTGACCACTAGAGTATGCAATACAGTGTACCACCAATGCTCCTTGTATCAAATGTTATTTACTGCTCAGAAACTACTATTCTAAGTCCCAGATATGTACATACATGTATGAAACAATAACAGATAACATGCAAAGTGTATCGTTGCAGAAAAAGAAAGCAATGTGCGCATATCGGAGTATATAAATAAATAAATAAATAAATATATATATATATATATATATGCAAAAAATTTAAAATCCCCCGCTCCCGGAATGCAAAGCGCACATTGGTACAAATTGGTGCTAGTTTGGACGAAAATTAATTTTGCTACCTGGTGCTTTGACAGGATTTCAGAGAACGTGCATGTTATCATTAGCATGTTACGTTTCAAGAGAAAACATTTTCAAGTTTTTGCATTGCGTAAGACATAAAAAAGAGATTAGGATCGACATACGTGCCAGAAGAAGAAAGATGACTAATCGACAATATGATGTAGTCTTGACAAGATAAATATAAATAATTATAGAGAGGATAGAATTAAGAAAGAAATTTTCCATTTCACGACAGACATAAGCAGACACGATCCAACACCAATTGATACCAATTAATAATAGTTTAAATTCATATTTCACCCTTTAATAACTACACATAAAGCAACGTTGTAAACAACCGTATACCGTAAGAACCGTACAGTTAAATCTGAGAATATTATTATTAATTTATATAAATTAATCATCTAAGTATATCATATATTATATTATTGAATTAAAAAAAAATCTACGTATACACTTATACTTAATAATATATTAAAAGATCTAACCATTATATTTATATATCCATCCCCAACATTTCATGAATATACGTATGTGCAACATCATCATATGACATAAGAATTGAATTATAAAATATTTCAAATCAAAAATATATGGCATTAATTTACCTGAGACTGAGATCTGGACTGGCACAACGAACAACAGGGCTTGGAACAGGTGGTACAACCCTGTATCCGAAAGTCAAATAATTTTTCCAAACGTGCATGTAGACATCTCTCTCGTTTACTGGCTTTCGTACCGTAGTCGAGCTTCGTAAAAGCGAAGCTCTGTTATCATTGACAGGTCTATATAAAGAAACGACGCGTGTAATTTTTTTGGAAATTAATAAACGCATATATATTTAATAAGATCGAATAACTCACGTAGGATCGACCACCGAGAATAGAGAATTTATTCTTGTAAAAACAATAGGCCAAGAATGAGCAACGGCATTGGAACATTGCGTAAGCACTCTGTCCTTTTCCAAAAATGCAAATAGACAGGTACCCCATGGATCGGCCCCATTTAAATTCAAAGAGGAAGAACTTTTTGTACTGTTCTCATCGTGAAATCCTAAAATTTCATATAACATTAATGACGATATTAAATAAAATTCTGATAGGATCTAATCGAATCAAGTACCTGCTGTCCAAACACAACTACTCCTATCGGCTATCCATTGTAAATCAATATTAAATGTAGAAGCAGCAGCTGCCTTTTCCGCCGGGGGTAACATATGATAACACTTTTCCAATACAGTCGGACAACAAGCGTCTATCACATCGATAACAGGTTGATCGTCATCGGGAGTTCCTACAAATCGAAAAATCTTATTTTTTCTCATTCATTTATCCACCATATATGTACATATATATGTCATGGCGGACGGACGATCATTTCATTCTCACCCAATATTTTTAATAAGAATTTTAATTCACGAAGTATATGTACAGCCAATCGTCGAGGATAAAGTCGACAATTGCAAAGCATTACCAACGCAAATCCCTCTACAAGATGAAATACGCACGATATCGGTTCTACTTTCTGCAAATAAATCAATATTAATAATAATAATTGCATTTATATCTTAATTGATGCATTGACACGTACTTGTCCGGATTCGCTCCTTTTTATAGTAGTATCTACGTTCGGCCGTATATTCGATCTTGCATTGTCCACCGTTTGCTCTTTCAATCTTACGTTAGGACTAATAAGAGCGTTCTTCCAGCTTGTAAGAAGTTGTAGTAACATTCTCAAGCCATTATCAACGAGTTGAGGAAAAGTATCCTGAACGTCTCTGGCAAGAAATTGCGTGAATCCTAGAACGACGTCTTGTCTCCAGTCAGGAAAATCCAATGCCAAAGTTTGTAAGCTTTGATACGCTAATCCGCGAAGTTCTTCGTCCATGTGTACGGTTAAACGTGACAATAAGTCAACCAGCTCTGCTCCGGTCATTCCATCAGGTATCAAACGAGGCACTGCAGCGACGCACGTACGAAAAAGATCTATTCTAGGCTTACGTTCGCCCGTTATCATTTCGTCCGGTTCTTTGTTCATATTTTGTGTACTTGTCATCATCAATGGACGACCGTAATGAACATCTAAAGCACGTAAAATGTCGACAAACACTCTACGTACGTGTGGAAAATACGAGGACATTCCGATACTCCTGGCCGTATCTTCTGTTAACATCTGCAATTTACAAACAATCACGAATTTTATATAAAAGATCATACGAACGATAGATTATTACACGCTGCTTTTTTTTATTTACCTTGTTTAGAAAAGTTTTTTTTACACGAACTGTATTTCCGCTTGGTAATACACCCATAGTTCTTGGCATAGGTGGTTCACCTTCTTTTTGTTGAAGACTATCCGCGACAACTAAAAACGCTCGCAATCCGATACTCATTCTTTCGGGCGTTAAAATAATTTTTACCGGTCTACCAACGGACAATAAATCAAATACTATCTCCCTCATCGCAAAATCAAGTCTTTCCTGTGCAATGAATTGAATAATCTTCACAAATATATTCAAAGGTGTGTCACGAGGTACCACCGCCTTAGATCCTTTGGGAAACAAAGAATTCACTATACTTTGTAGTCGGCTTTGTGTGGCCGAATTACTTTCACATTTAACGCGTATCATATATACCCAAAGCAATCGATATAAAGCCTCTGAAATATGACAAAATTATTTATTAATAAATAATATGTGCAAAAGTTAAATTTTGCATGAATGATATCGCATACCTAATGCAACCCTGCACATTTTAGGATCCCTATTCTTCAATTGAGAAAGACACATAGCCAAAAAATAATGCCAGTTTTGTAAAAAGAATGTTTTTTGACTAACGCATAACAAACATGTTACAAGAGGAAATAATGCCAATCTATGCTTAGATTTAGTACACATATCTAACGTTGTAGAATATAACATTTCAACAAAATTTTTCAAACAAGGTACATTGACTTCATTTTTCACAGCCTACAATTCGTAATATTTCATTATTTGTCAATAATTATAGTATTATATAGTAGTAGTATTGAATATTTAACAAACGGTATTAGAATTTGTTATAATTTCAACTTACAGCAGCAACCGGTACCAATATTTCAACAAATAAACCAGCTAAAGCATGTTTTACATCTTTATCTTTCACTTCTAAAAAGTACTGTGCACATTCTTGCATAAATTGGAAAGATGCTTCAAATTCTTCTATTGGTACCATCTGAAAATATTCGTATGTTTTTTCAAATATTATAGAAATTATATATACATATCATATGGAAGATAATTACCTTAACTCTAAAAAATTTCATTCCCATTAACAAAGAAATAATACTTTGTGTAGTATGAGGTCCAGGTTCCTTAGCACGTAGTTCTTTTAATTCTACCATAAAACGTTTCCTGACAGACATAAATCGCGACTGTGCTAAAACTCCTATTACTTCTGCATAGAGATCAGCAATAATATGTATATTTGCAGCATTGGGTTCATTTTGTATACTAGAAAATTAATATTGTCAAGAAATTACTTCTTACAAATAAAAAATTATCTATATAAAATATCTTACGGCATTGTACTCACCCTTCTCTATATTTAAAATGTTTAAAAGCAATATTCTCAATATATGTTACTAAATCTTCATGACCTGGATGAAATGGCAATTGTCTCAATACTTCAATTAACATCAAACAAAATATAAATTCAACAGCAAGATCTCTGCGTTCTTGAAGTAAATCCGCTTCACTTCTTTCTACTGTTTCCACGCTTCCTGATACGATCGTATACATAATACTGCGAAATAATATGTATTCTTAATCTTATGTTCAGGCAAAAATGCAATTAAATAGGAAAGTACCTTTTGCCCTTTTGATCTTCTTTTCCAGCAGCAGGTTTCTTTTGATCACTACCTTTGTCACCTAACTGTCTTTCATACCAATTAAATAATGCACGCAAAATAGAAGGTAAACAATGCTCTGCGACTGATCCAAATGCAGATAAAAGCTGATCAAATTGTGGATCCTCTCCTCTTTGTAATATTTTTGAAAGTGCTTTTTCCTAGAATGTTATTATTGTTAATAACGCACACACGCACGCGCGCACGCACGTACACACACACACAGAGAAAGAGAGAGAAAATACAGTCTCTTATAAAAAATAACACTAATAAAAACTAATAACAAAAATAACACGTACATGTTCTGTCATCACAGCTTCCATTTTCTTCTCAGCTTGTGCAGTGAATTTAGCGAACGAAGTGCGCATTACAAATTCTCCAGGGCTTAAATCCATATCTCCAATTTGTTGGGGTCTTACTGTTTCTTTTTGAGCACCCCAAGGTAGTATAACTGTTATTGCACTTACTCTACTAGAACTGGATTCTGAAAAGCAATTAAAATTTTTGTTTTTATAATAATGAAAAACAATATAAATATCAACATGAAAGACTTACCATTGCCAGAGGCTGAGGTACTAGCAGTATGAATACTAACTGCATCACTACTTTCTCCTTGCGTTGCCCCATGAACTGTAAGTAGTTCCTGACCAGTTTCAGGATTAGTTTGGGATATCGATTCTGATGTACCTTCATGTAATCCCTCACTATGTACAATTCTAGACTCTGAAACTTCTAAGAAAAATGTAAAATATAAATATTGGTAACTTTTCTTATATTCACTTTCAAATCCAACTATTAAAATTTTTGATATATATTAAAATGTCAACAATTAAAGTTATCATAGGTTATGTTTGATAGTACACATTCTGTTATCAGAAGAAGAATGTCTTTGATTCTAACAACCAACAATTCAATATAATAGAAAAAGAGATGAAGCCCCATTCTGTAACGTAACAGATGCCTACAATGAACACTAACTTAATTATATCAAGCTTGGAACATGACTTCACATAAATATAGTTTTAAGAAAAAACTTGTACGTATAAAGTACTGATAAAATTGAAACCTACCAGTATGTGGATCATTTGTTGTACTGGATTGCGTATCCCCCCCTATAAGTGTGATATTTTCTGATATGAGTTTAATGCATTATATACATAGTGATATAATAGAAGCGTTGTATTTATAGTAAATTCAATTTACCTTCTATCATGTTGTCTATATTTTTTTCACTTTCAGGTAACATTTATACAGTATATTTCTATACCATGACTACACTGCATTTTAACAACTGAAACAATTATTAAATTATTTATATACATTGCTTATACATTTCAATTGATATACATACATCTTAATTAAGTTGAAATTG
Organism: Dolichovespula saxonica; assembly: GCA_911387935.1. Taxonomy (NCBI): domain Eukaryota; kingdom Metazoa; phylum Arthropoda; class Insecta; order Hymenoptera; family Vespidae; genus Dolichovespula; species Dolichovespula saxonica. The sequence continues at coordinate 5,721,710 of OU426996.1, read as the reverse complement.
TCATTATCTAATTTTCAAATGTAAGATATTTGAAAGATTATAAAATAAAAAACGTGACTTTTTCCAACAATTACAATATCTATAAAGATAATTTCTAGCTCCTATTTACAATGCTAAAAACGTAAAACTTCTCATGTACATTAACGCTCATGTATTACTTTCATTACTGTGTCATACATGACAACCATATATATATACATATATACGTACACACATATGTACATATATATATATATATATATATATATATATATATATATATATGACTATCCTATAAATATATATATTTCAACACATTTTTACTGATACAAATAAAATGTATTCGCAAATGCATCAGCAATTCATCATTACGTACACAAACAAGTAGTACTTATCTATGAAAGTAACAATGCAAGAATAAGGTTAAGTTATGTTTTGATTGAAACGTCAAATATTAGATAATTGCATCCAATAATTACAATTTAGTACTATGCTAACGAGTCATTCAATAGTCACCGACTACAGTATAAACATAGAACTAGTCGGCATCTTTGGCGTTCGTGTCGCCGGAAGTTGAAAAATTATTAAAAATTTGTAGTTCTACAATTCTTTTCTACATAAGAGCAATAAAAAAATGGACCTTTAACAATTTTCTGTTAAATTATCCATTACAATATCTTTTAACTAAAACAGAAAGACTCACACAATACTTTCAATTTTTTATTGCTCATAGACACTGTCATAAATATTTCTTAATTATTGACCTGTAATCATTATTCTTTGTCTCTATCGTTTTAAAATTAGATCAATGAGAGAGTAAGACAAAGATACCATAAGTTTAACCGTCGGTAATGCAGAATTTCTATCAACGTTTTTTACTTGATCTGTTTTAGTTAAAACGTTAATTTATCATCGGCGCCACCTACGACCATTAAAATTCTTAAACCTTATTGCTTTACTTCCATCTTTATGGTTAATGCTATTTACAACAATTACAGGAGCATCAATTGATTGAGATTGCTAATAAATAATAATTAAATCGCTCATTCGTTCATTTTCCCTGATCTCTCTTCCCTAAAGCTTCGTGATATAAAATTCTTACTCACTCTTTACGACGATCGAAATGGCCTCGGCATTAAAATACTTTCCTTTACGTCATATTTTCTAATCATTAATATTGAATATCTTATCAAACATATTTGTAATATATAGACCAGTAGTGTGTGTGTGTGTGTGCGCGTGTGTGTGTGTGTGTGCGTGCGTGTGGGTGTGGGTGTGGGTGTGGGACTGTGTACATATATACATATCATATATACATAACATATACGTGTGTAAATATATCTTTACTCAAAGTTCAATAAGAACAAAATTTCATAAGACATATAATCAAATGAAACAAAATGAACCAATTGATCGATAGACATTGGAACGACCATTAAGGTTATCATATTTATCAATCGTTATTTCGTAATTATATTCGTTCAAATTTACGTAAAACAACTGTCCAACGTAGGTGCATTGACCATGGTCGTCGAATTATTTACGGCGAGTAGTGCAGTTATGTGAGATACCGTCTATGCTTGTAATATCAAGGTTGTCATTCAATCCAATCTATAACACTGGATACTCTCGTTGAGTTGTAATGCTACGTTAGCGATATACATTATTCTTGATTGCGTTTTCAAAAGAATAATAAGATTCCTTTGACATTCCACGTTAAATAACACGTTAAAAAATAATCTCGTAATTTCGATAACATCGTTTATCATGTCGTATCGATTCAACGTGCATATCCGCATATACTAAATCTTACGTTAGAATAGAGATTACGTAATATTTATCGTACCCTATATGTATATATATATATATATATGCAAGTTTATTAATTTCTCGTTTAAACGCGTATACCCTTGTAAATTATATATCAAGCAATAATTTAACTATAAACACTTTAAAAGAAACGACCGTTTTTCAAGAATAACAAGCCATGAAAATAATTAGCTAACTTAACCTCAATATCCTCTCTTAAATTACTTTATAACAAAGAAATATTTTGCGACTAACCTAATACTGACACGAATATGATGTTAACACTCGTGGATTATTATTTGGGCTTATTATTGTGACAGTTTATACATAATATAACAAGCTAGCCAAATGCGTAGGCAAGGTCGCTTAAATCTTACTGAGCAGCATCAATGACATAACACGTTCCACCTAAAATCATCGATTAGTATATACTATTAAATGTTCGTACATTATATTAGATCATTATATTAGATCGTGATCATTTCTGTACAAATAAACTCGTTTTTTCCTTCCATCTCTTTCCAACCTCTGATATATACATATACGATTTAAAAAAAAAAAAAAAAAAAAAAGAACAAAAAACAATAAATATCAAGGAAACGTCACACGTGTGACGATCTAAAAAAACTATAGTAAACTGAAATAAATTAAGCGATACATATGAATGATTGTATCGTCTCGAACGTTTATGAAATAATGATAATAATAATGATAATAATAATTCTAATTAAGAACACGCACATTTTGGCAAAGGACAGATAAAAAGCATAAAGAACAGACATAGATAAAGACATAGATTAAAAACAATACGTTAAAAATGAACACGGAAATGAAGAGAGGTGAGATAACATTGGAACCAAAATAAGCCGTACGATCGACGATTACTCGTACGAAGAAGGTGCCTTGAACGTCAGGATAACGTAGACGTCGAAAGGACGCATTTAGCGATGTTCTATTCTCTGCAAGGTCCACCAAGACGAAAATCTACGAATCTCTGAGAGATGTATAAATACACCTTTTGCTCGACGTTACTCCATTGAACTCTGGCGCTGTGCTCCGGCACACACTGGCCCTAAGCCAGAGTTACGCAAGTCGTGCCCTGTTGACCTCCTTGTTTGTGTGAGAAGATTAACCTTGCGTCTCATTCTTGAGAACATGAAATCACCAAGGGAACATTTCGAGAATGATTGTCATTGGTATTGATCGATCGATACAAACCAATTATTATCGTACTTATTTCATTGAAAGTTAGGATGAAAGTTTGGAAGGTAGGAACGAGTAGTAATAATAAAAAAAAAAAAAAAAAAAGAAAATGGCTGACAAGGGCGTAGCTAACGGAGAAGCACGAGCCATAATATGCGCACGATCACGTTGCCAATCGATCGATCGGTATGAGAACAGTATGCAGTAACAACGGTCGTCACCAATTGAGTACATTACTGTAAGTTCGTAGAATCTCGGTCATGCTCGGAATTCGTCCCTGACACAACGTTTCGTTTATATAGACGAAACATTACCTTCTCGTTTCCTGGCCAAGCTCGAGTTGCCGAGCACGTGGTAAATAAATATAAATGCGTCCATTTTATATGGATTCGTTTATAATACTATCGTCGGCAAGGATCGACGCTTCATGTAAATAATCCTCATTTATTTCGAATAATATATAGAGTTTGCCGAATGACAAGGTGAAAGAAGGAAGCCTAACATCGATGTCCACGCGGCATCAGTTTGCGATACCTAACGTGCCATTGGTTGTCACGTGACAGAGAAATACGCGATTGCATTTGATAATATACGCGGGTAATTCGAACGTTCGCGAAATATCGAATGATAATACGGCGATACAAGGGACACGGGAAATAACGTTTTTATATCTTTAATTGTCAACGTTCGCCGACGGTCGTACATTAAGTTTTTTTTTTCTTTTCTTTTCCTAAACGATCTCACGCTTAAGATCGTCTCTTTCGAAATCTATCCTTATCTTTGGACTTTTCAAGAGAGCGTTCGTGGCACACACGCGAAAGTGAATCTTTCGCAATATTTCCGCCACGAGCGCTCGAGGAGTTTTGTCGATGGAAGACGTTCCCTATAGGTTCGTACCAACCGGAAATTCCATTCGTCATTTAGGCGCGTAAAACGGGAATTTTTCGAACTCTCAATCGTTCTCGAATAAAACTACGGTTTTGTATATCCATCAATTAAACGGTAACGACCGTGAAAATGCAGGAGCCTCGTTGTACAGGCACGCAGCGAAGGTAAGGTCACGGAATTGGGGTAAGATGAGGAACGATTCGGAAGTACGTTTAGTGTCACGGTCTCTGAGGTTGGCCGAAGGAACGGTCGTGCCAGAGAGGCTTGAACCTGCGCAGAAGACGGCACGTGACCTGCGCGTCTATTCTTAGCAGAGGGTCCGTTCGACGAGAAGAACTCTGCCTCGCTCACTCGTCGTCCGGCGCGCGTCCAATAAACTAGTAGGAGTGAGTTCGTCTCTCCTCGTCTCTCCTTCCCGTTCGTTAACCCGTTTCTATATATCTCTCTCTCTCTCACTCTCTCTCGCGATCCAGCGAGTAGCATCCACACCCGACAAAGCAGAGATAAAGAAAAGATGTCTGGTTTAGCAGACCCAGTGGCATTCGCCAAGGATTTCGTGGCTGGCGGTGTGGCCGCCGCTATTTCGAAGACGGCCGTAGCGCCGATCGAACGTGTGAAACTTTTGCTGCAGGTACAGCACATCTCTAAGCAAATCGCCGAAGATCAGCGCTACAAGGGTGAGTTTACGATTTTCTATTCAAACGAAGTATTTAAATGTCTCTTTTCAGGGACCGGTTCGAATCGATTATATCTCGATTCGATTCGGCCAAAATCTACCTGACTGTCTGCCTGCCTGTCTGTTCGTCCGTCCGTCCGTCCGTCCGTCCGTCTGTCTGTCTGTCTGTCTGCCAGCCTCTCTCTTCCCCTCTCCCCCTCTCCCTCTCTTCTCCCAAGGATCCGTCCGTTACGCCTTAAATCAAATCCATTAAGTCGATATCGTTAATTCGTATCTATAAAAAGTAATACGCCTCGTAGTCGAGACTTTCCTCGAGACGTGGAAAAGTCCCGTATAGTTGAACGATATCACGGTATCGGCGAAGGGACGAGATTTATACCGTTATGTAATGGTCATGAACGAAGAGGGAGGAACAATGTCGGATCAAAGCGCGTCGTCGCATGTACGACTCAAGTATTTCCGAAGTTTTGTCCGTTTATATAACACGGAGGAAGGTCGATTTTCGACGTGCGTACATTACATAACAATCAGTACAAGCCGTCGTGTTAAATGTTCTAGGAAAAGAAATGAAAATGTATGCATTTCGATTGATAATATAGCGGGTCGATATATTCCATAAGGACATTTTGCCTGCCAGATGGCACTGAACGAGGCTTCGCTTTTTCACTGGACAATGCATGCTCCTTGCTTGCCGATCGATGACGATGCGGGCCAACATGGCCGCCGTCTTTCGAATTAACGTTCGAATCGTTTCTTCTTCTTCTTTTTTTTTTTCCCTCATTCGTTTGATTCCATTATCGTCGGAATAACGATCAATCGATATATCAATGACTTTACACAGTCATTCCTCTATGAATGGAATTATTCCCATTGTTAGAGAAAAACGTTTACGATGTTGGAATTTCGTAACGATTTGACGCGTCGCGAAAATGTATGTGCGATCTCGAAGGGAGACCATGTTGAATAATTGATATTATAAATTTATATATTTTCACGTTATGATAACTGACGTTTGACCATGGAATGGATATGTAATTGTTTTAGGATTAAAAATGTAACAATCGTTTTTGAAGTATCACTTATTTCGAATGATTTTTATCGATTCCTCGAAATAATACTATCAAATTATTTTGTAATTTGACGATAAAATAAGTTGGATGATATTGCGACGTAATAATAATTTCGCACGTTCGAATTGACGTCCGACAAACCTCTTCCGTTTCGTTACGTTTGAATGAATGAAAAAAAAAAAAAAGAAAAATGAGACACATTAACATCGTATGTGATTGTTGTTTGATGTTCATTAAAAGTCTTTTTTTCGTACTGAAAGAAATATTCGCATTTTTTCAGGTATGATCGATTGCTTCATTCGTATCCCAAGGGAGCAAGGATTCTTAAGTTACTGGCGTGGTAACTTCGCAAATGTCATCCGATATTTCCCTACTCAGGCTTTGAACTTTGCGTTCAAGGACAAATACAAGCAGGTGTTCCTTGGTGGTGTCGATAAGAATACTCAATTCTTCCGTTATTTCCTTGGTAATCTCGCATCTGGTGGTGCTGCCGGTGCTACGTCTCTCTGCTTTGTCTATCCGCTTGATTTTGCCAGAACTAGGTAAAGTATATCATTTAGCTATATCCTTTCTCAACGATTCTCTCATGAAATTCAGAAATGGATATTACATATAACGTACCATTCCGTATAGGTTGGCTGCTGATGTCGGTAAAGCTGGCGGAGAACGTGAATTCAGTGGTCTTGGTAATTGCTTGAGCAAGATTTTCAAAAGTGATGGCCTTACCGGTCTTTACCGTGGTTTCGGAGTATCCGTCCAGGGTATCATTATTTATCGAGCATCTTATTTCGGTTTCTACGATACTGCCCGTGGTATGCTGCCGGATCCCAAAAAGACGCCATTCCTTGTTTCATGGGGTATCGCTCAGGTAAACCGATGATTCCGCTCTAAAAAATAAACCGACGCGTTTTCTGTTTCTCATTACAATTAACTCGTACGTTTATTTTTCAGGTCGTAACTACCGTTGCCGGTATCGTATCTTATCCCTTCGATACGGTACGTAGGCGTATGATGATGCAGTCTGGACGTGCCAAGGCTGAAATCTTGTACAAGAGTACTGCGCATTGCTGGGCCACCATTTACAAATCGGAAGGTGGTGGTGCATTCTTCAAGGGTGCATTCTCTAACGTTCTTCGTGGTACTGGTGGTGCCCTCGTACTTGTATTGTACGACGAAATTAAGAACCTTCTTTAAAGAACTGCAACTATCCTCACCTCATTACCTTCACAATCGCGATCACAACCACCTTCATCGTTATCCTTGTTATCCAATTTAATAGCAATTCCCAGATCGAGAGACAGTTTACTAAAGGGCTGTCGTCAATAATTACATTATATAATTCATTTAGGCTGAAGATAACCGACAGCGGCTCGTGAAATGCATGAAACTCGGCAGAATACCATTATATCATGGATTGAAAGAGTAATTCGCTTAATTTATTGCCGAATTCAGTATTTTATTGTAGCGGCTAACGTTATATGTAATTTTCATATTTCACTTTCATTATAGAAAAGAAAACGTACATATTTGCAAAAAGAAACTTAGAAACATGTTTGGTGTGTAATGCTTAAAAAACGTTACGTGTATGTGAGAAGCTAATAATATTGGAAAGGTAATCATCAATCGGTCTATTTGACTTTGACGTAAACATGAAGGTTATTTGTAGAAAAATAATACACAGTATGTACAATTGAGCGAGAGAGGGACGCGCGACGAAAGAATACTAACGGCGATGGCGGGGCGCGTAGACCTGGGCCGCCCCCCGCCCTTATTCTCGGCCCGTTGTAGATAATTAATTACTCGTAATTAATAAAATATCATTTTAACGGTATCAGCGAGAGTCCACCAAAGTACGGAGGACATTAATTTAATTTCACACTCCAGTCGACTATGTGTAAGATAATGAGACGCGTTATTCAAAATGTATGCGTCTGATCTGTTCGTGTTAAGATGCATGCAGGGAAAGCAGCAAATCAATAAAAATGATACAAAATTTAATCTTCTTTTTTTCTCCCTTTAATACTTTTAGTACAGTAATCTGTTTATTATAATGGAAGTATGTATAATCATTCTATTTTTTTTGTTTTTTTTTTTTTTCTTTTCCCATTGTAATTGAACAAATATTATTTTGTGTAATCTATTGAGAAAAATGCATAAAAATCAATAAAGTAAATAACACTCAATGTACGTTATCTCATCGTTTTAAAATTTAAAAAAAAAAAAGGCAAATATAGCACAATTGGTCTTATATTTAATACTTAAATAATACAAAAGAGGTCAAACCCTTTTATATTTTTTGTACAGAGTTTGAAAAAGTCCATAGAAGGAATGACAAGTTGGGGTACAACGTGACAATTATTTTTATATACATGAAAATGATATGAAAACCTTAAGCTGGTCATACCGTTGTTCTGTTCGTATCATCAGCTATCTTATTTAAAATTCGGCTAAGACCTGGCATATTCAGTATAGTTCCTAGTATAGGAATCCTTCTCAAAAAGTTTATTGCTACTGGTAGAAATCCACTGTAAAATAAAAATACACATTTAAGATAAAACAGAAAAAAAAAAAAAAACATAAAATCAATGAATGGATTGTTACACCAAGCAAATACCTGAATAACAGTATAAAGCCGTAAGTTTCTATAATCATTCCAATGATGGGCCAACCCATCAGAACGACAATACAGCCTCCTAAAAACGCACAACTGGCTCTGAATTTATGCCATTGAAAAAAGAAACATATAGTCCGCCGTGGTCCAATGACGCAAGCCAGACCAGAAATGAAAAGAAGCTGGACAAAGAAATGGCAGTTTAGTGTGCTATAAAACACGTATTTACATTTTTGTTACAAGTACTTACATTCCCTATCGCGAGTAAGCCTTTATCGAAGAATAACAAAATTCCAAGGAATAAAAACGATATTCCAAATCCTGCAAGTCCAACTCCAATTTCTGTAAAATAGTTTTTCTGTTATTGAAATGCAATAGCGAGCTGCGTTATCATTTCGAGTATTCTCTCTCTCTCTCTCTCTCTCTCTTTTTTTTTTTAAATATTAATCGGTACGAGATGGATAAAATATATAAGAACGATGATTATACTTACTTTGTGTGTCCGTGATTACAAACATAATTGGATTTGATGGTCTCCTTTTGTGAACTATTGCGATTAAGAGATCTTTAGTAATATTTTGTTACTACGAAAGTCTTGTATGAAATCTAACCTATATCCACGTCATTGCTTATGATGCAGCATATTATTAGATGAGTTCATTAAATGTGGTTCCATCAGCTCGTAAAACCTCTAACTCTAATACTGTATTTGTAAACAAGTAAATTCATGGATAGATATTTACTTATTTTCCTGATAAATATGCCAATACCTGAAAAGGGGTTTCCAACGCATTCGCGAACCTCACGATTTCCAAGTCATTTAATTTATGTTAGTATTTTACCGCCATTGCTTTATTTCCGCGTGCGCATTGGCACGCGGTAAATTTAAATTATGTTAATACTATATTCTTAATTAATTTTGTTCTTATATTATTTTATTACATCGTACTCGAGGATTAAATATAAAAAAGTTTTATTTGAAAAGGAGGAAGGTCAATGATATTATATACAAAATAAATTTAACTTTTTTTTTTTTTTTTTATATTATCGATACGATAATATGCAATTATTTTATATAAACAGTTTATTATACAAAATTTTATACGTTTAACGTTTAATGGAGTGAAAATGACGATTTTTAATAACGTGATATTAACGATATTATATTACAAACGGCTAAAATGAATTTGATCATTAATCGTTAATATGGCTAATACTTATTTCTAGTTACACGATAGAAAAATATTATTTACAATCGATTTAAGGTACATAAATTACGATGAACAGGCACTTCAGCACATTAGAGAGGATCTAAGCCACTGCAATAAAAAAGAAATTGTTTTTTTTTTATCTTTTCTTTTTTTTTAATTTAATTCCATTTTTTTTATTTCATTTCATATTTATCAACGTACCTCTGCTAAACTTAATTTTATAGTTCCATTCTGTAGAGGGTCTTTGCTCTCAAATATACCTAAAAGAAAAGGATATCAAGTTTGTATCTCTATTTGATTATCATATCTAATATACGTAATTTATATTTTTGTCTCATACCAAACGCGTCACTTAAATGTAATATAGCAGAGACGAAATCACCGAATCGCAGAGTTCCATCCTTTCTCATATATCGAAGGATAAGGATCGACAATACGTCTGTATTTAATTGAAAACCTACGAGAAAATAATTGCTTAAGAAACAATAGTCCTTCAACATATTTTGAATATAAAATTCAACGGTATGAAACGTACCGACTTCTAATAGAGCGTCTCGTAATCTTTCAGCTTTGAGAATACCAGTTTTCTCCTTTGTATGATTTTTAAAAGCAGCTTGCCAATACTTCAAACTGCACATGAGATCTTTGAAATCATTGAACTTTAATCTACCGCTACCTGAACTCTATATCGATCATAACGAAGGAAGGTTAAAGAAAACGAAATTTATTTATTACACGGAATGATTAAATAATCGAGCTATTAGTTTTAATTTCAAAGGATACGTCCATCGTCAAAACAACTTGCCGACAAACTTCCATGCAGGCGCAGCTTTTAATGTAATCTGCAAAATGTAAATCTATCGTAATCGTATTCTTAACCGTACGTGTATACATACGTTATATATTGAAAGATTAATTTTGTTACGATAAATATTGTACCATTTGGGAGACAAGCCTCGAGCAATTCTTGAAGTTCAAAGGCATTTACTGTTCTGTGCTCGTCGGCTAACTGAAGGAATACGGCTTCGTATTGAGAAAATCCTTTACCCTCGAGCGGAGGAGCTTTCACAATCGCTGATTTCATTAACGACGGTGGGGTATCCAGTAATCTATGGATTATCGTTATTAATTCATCGATTAATTTATCTTGAACGGTGTGAAATAAGAATTTATCGTGGTCTACGTTATTCTATGCGCGATGCCTCGATGGACGACGACGCATCTACATACTTGAGCTTCAAAGGTTTACTGCTGTAGACTCGTAAAGTGAAACTCGTTTCTTGAGTTGGCTCGAAGGTCGTTGGTACTAACAAGTAACCACCCTGCTCGAGTTGACACCTGTGACTCACTTGTCGACTGTTCGTATATTCTGAATTCACCAAGGATTTGTTCTTCTTAAAAAATTGCTTGTTTATCGATTCCGTACTGTTCTTCGGCAAAGTGTAAGCGGTAAAACCTATTACCTGTAGTGGAAGACAAAAAACAGAAAAGAAATAGGATTAAATTCTAATTTCAATATCACTTACCGGTAAGAGTTCATTAAACGTTTCTTACTTTCAATTCCATGATAGAATGCTGATTCAGCGATACAATCACTTCTTCCATCTCGCTGAGAATTAAGTGCAGTTGTGGATTTATGTGAAAGGTTTCTGAGTGATAGGAAATACGTATTAGTTTTTTTTCTTTTCTTTCTTTTTTTTTTTTTTTTTTTTTTTTTATTAGCTCGTTTACGCTTTTCTAACTGACGTTAAACGAACCTTGATTGTTTCGACATCCACCTGCTGTGACACCTCTCCTCCAACTACCTTGATATAATTTCATTTGCCATGTATGTTTATTGTGCAACGAGGGCTCGTCCCTCGATGTTTCGGCATCCAGATGGACCACTTCTAAATGAGTGAACGTCTTGACAAAATCAGAGTAGGATATCCTTTAAGGAGAAAAAAGAAAAAAAAAAAAAAAACCTTAACGTTATCTTTAGTCCGTAATTTGGATCCTTAAGTATATATTTTCTATATAAAAATAACCGACCAAAATTCTCCCTCGGCCATGTTTCTAACCGCTAAACGTTCCCTTTCCATTGCTGGAATTTCGTCCCACTCAAGACCGCCACGTGCCCAGGCACCGATATACTCGCCACCAGGACCAAGAGGATTTCGCAATTTGACCAGCTGTACCGCCTCGCCACTAAATGTCTCTACCTACGTGTTGCGATACATGTTCTTTACTTATCTCAAAGATCTTACAATCATACAGGACACGCGATAGGAAATAAAGAATTATCGGAGGAAGTAATACAAGGGTACGGTTTACATGTTCGCTTACCCTCTCGATAGCGTACAATCTGTAATTTATTCCCATTTGTATACCGTTCGCTAATTTTTCCGTACTTGCACGTAACTGAAATATATAAGAGACATTATTAACGTTAACATTATTATTTTACTTTCGATCGAGACTCCTTTTGTTAGATTCACTTTAATAGTAATTCATTATATTACCTGGTGTTGTTGATTATTGTGAACAACGCAGGTGATCAGAGACGTCATATCTAAAAGCTTCGACAAAGCTCTACCACAAGCCGTGGGATCCTGTCTAATAGCGATACTTTCTGTGATGCCACCAGTGAGATCGGACAAACCGTCCAACAGCGTGCCATACTTTAATGCCTCGTACGAGCCGTGAAGTCTGAAACGTTCAAATGAAAAGGAACATAACTAATGGCTGAATTAGAAAGAGAGAGGAAGTAAAAGCGCGTCGTTGAGGCAGGTCAAGAGGTCTCGTGAAAATTACTGTCGTTGAGAGATTGAAAGAGGTTTCCGTGCTTAGATCGCTCGATCGATCTACTCGAGAGAGAGAGAGAGATAGATAGATAGATAGATAGATAGATAGATAGAGAAAGAGAGAGAGAGAGAGAGAAATCGATTTCGAATTCGTTACAACTTCAAAAAGCAAACAACTTTCTTCTTTATATACGTACACGTAGATAAATAGGCATTTTATTTCTTTAAATTTCGATTGACTTTAATGAAGACATCTTCTGTTATCAGTATTAGCAATTTTATGAAAATAAAATACGTTAACGATATTCGTAGGTAAATTTATTTGCATAGATTGTATGTACACATGTAAATAGATACCGTCTGCATTTATACGTATCTATGTAAACACGCACGTTCTTTGAAAGCTCGAGCGTAAAGTTAATCTCTAAAGCGTAACCATTCGCACGCACGAGTGAGAGAGAATCGCATGGGTATTTTCTCAAGGAAGAACGACGACGTATCGCGATTAAGATGAAATGCTCATGCAATTCGTCGTTGTCGTCGAATCATCGTCTTGTAACGAACGTAACCGGTAGTAATCATTTCTCTTTTGTACGTTTATCAACCGTAGCTACTACTGTTAGCTTTGATCTGCAAAATTTTTACCGGTCCTCTTTCCCCTTTCCTCGTTTCCTCCTCCTTAACGTATTATTAAAATGTAACTTCATCATTTGTACAGCAAGAGAAATGAAATGTAAAAGAAAAAAAAAACAAAAAGACAAGCAAAAAAATAAGAAAACGTAAAACAATGCAACGATTTAACTATTGAACCATAGAAGTGGTTTCAAAGGGAAAGAGTTTTGTCTTTCTAAATAATCTATCGAGTGCAATGAGGTCGTTACGCTGTTAGAATAATTTCGTGGACTCTGATAGGAGCTCGTAGCGTGGTCACCGGTGCACTGACCTCTGATCCGTTGCTGGCACCCAACCGACTACTTGCCGAGTGAAAGTATCGCTTGGGTATATACTTGTTTAGTATATAACCACGTTGGCATGTGCGTGCACGAGTATGGGTGCCCAGCATAGCGGAGCATGCCAGAAATCTCGATGCCGAGTCGAGTCCTGATTTCTTCTTCTTCTTCTTCTTCATCTTCATCTTCAACTTCTCCGTCCTCCACTTCTCCAATTCTCCAAGAAACTTTAAGCCCGTGACTGCCACGTGATTCCATTATTTCTTTGTCAGATATAACATTTCTTTTTCGTTCTTCCTCCATGATTTTTCCGTAATGATCGATATCGTAGAAAATGTCCAATTAACGTGAAAAAAAAAAAAAAGAAAACATGGACTTTCGTCATCATCTAATTTTCATTACGAAAATCCGATCTTTCTATGGATCCTATACGTTTATACATGACTTTCGAGCCGCGTTAAATGTTTTTTTTTTTTCTTCTTCTAAGATCATTTCGAACGCTCGACTTACGCAAACCCCGTTCGACCGAAAAATTATGGTTCGATCTCGATCGATGAAAAGTAATAAAAGAGAGATAAGAAAAAGTGGAACTCCATTTCTCAATATTCTCAGAAAAAGCTTGCCTAATCCTAATCTACTGATAGATAAACTGCATGTTTGCCATAGGACTCGAGATTGAAGAAAGTTCGTAACATGCGGGTGTATTTCGTTTTTCGTAAAAAAAAAGAAAACACACACACACGAAAAAGAAAGACTATCAATTTATTTCAAATGTTAATTTCAAAATACTCGCTTGTATTTAGATCGTATTCTTAAGCAAAAATGAGTGCCGCGCATATTATAGGCGATGAAAAAAGAAAAAAAAAAAAAAATGAAGAAAAAAAAAATTAGTAACAAAAGGACGGGAGCGAGTTATTTCAAATGTTAATTTCAAGAGACTAACTTAGACGGTCATCGCGAGTGACACTTGTTTTCTAATGGAAATCGACGAGTGGCACGTCTCGCGCGTTCCTCTTGACGATGGATCGTCCATAGAACGAGCTTTCTAACTGATTCTAATGCACGTTCTTGACTTAATAAAATCGCGTGTACGTGCGTTCCGAATCCACCAGATTACCAGGTGGGTCGCCGTGAAAGAGGAAAGGTCGCCGGATGAACAAGCCGTCGAGATTCTCTCTCTTCCTGTCCTCTCTCTCTCTCTCTCTCTCTCTCTCTCTATTTCTCCTGGTTTATTGACAAGAGATATACGAATCTGTGTCATTGTGTTAAGTAGACGAGCTGAAAAGTTTATCTGAATCGTTCGTTTTTACGATGTCGTTCGACGCAAAGATGAACACTTCTTCTTTTTTTTTTTATATATATATAATTAATATCTTTTTAATAATCAATTTCGAAGTCATCGTATCTCATTAATTGTTCAATACTATAACGGAGTCACGAAGAATTTATTCTTACGTACTTTCGTTATCGCAAATTTGTATAAGACTTTTATGACTTTATCATTCTCAGATTATTTTCGAACAAATGAAATTAATTTTATCTAAACGGATCTACGCGTAATATCAGATTTAAGAGTTCTCTGACGAATTCATTCGAACGCGCGTGTTTCTCAAGGTAAACGAAAGTATACGAAAAATCGTAAATACCGTCTCTCACTTCGATCCGTCTATTTATCCGACAAAGGAATGTGACGAGTTCGAAAACATGACTTTTACGCAAGTGAGGTGTTCGCGTTACTTTCTAGCGCTCGCAATCATTGAAATTACGTTGTAAATTTGTTTACGAGGAAGATAACCGTGCTCGTGCACACCGCGTTTTCTTTACGCTTATGGCATCGTAAATGCACGAGACCGAGAGCGAGGAGTGAGGGGGAGGGGGAGGGGGGATTGAGAAAGTACAATATTCAGCGCAGCACGCGAAGAACACCGAGTGTCGTAGCTTTATCATCGCGTATATTTCCTTTAAATCGCATATTCGCAATGTTAACCAACGAAGAGTTGCGACAGCCTTCTCTCTCTCTCTCTCTCTCTCTCTTTCTTTTTTTTTTTTTTTAAATCTTACGCGATAACACGCGTAAGTAACTTGCCCGATAATCTTTTTACAAGAATTTTTTCTCAATTTTTTCCATCGGGCACGAGATAAAAGCAGAGTCGCGGATGAAAGGGAGTTTCAATAAAAATAGAAATTCTTTTGAAAGTTCGTGCCCGAGCTTGGTACGTCATCGCGTTCCAAGATTATTTTGATTGTGGAACGAGGAAAGGTGGTCGTTCGATGATGCTGCGTGACGTTTATGAATCACGCGTTGTTGTACATAACATTCCAAGGTAGGAATCGAACGGAAGTCGCCAAGAGGTTATAACGTGTGATCAATTATTAATGAGTCCCGAGCTCGATGCACATTCTACGATCTTTCACGTCGGCCACATCGCGTCCGAAGTATTTCGCCGCGTTAGCGCCACTAGGAATACTGTAACCACTTCTTAAGGCACGATAACGGTGTTCGAAGTCGTAGCTCGTACGGTGGATAGGTACGATGATTTTTATTACTTAACGATGAGCTCGCAAAGAGACGAAGAGAAATTCGTAGTCTTCGGGAAGAGAGAGAGAGAGAGAGAGAGGGGGGAGGGGAGCGGCGGGGGGTCTTTAACGATTTACGAGCTTTCTGCAAACTAATACACTCTCGATCAACAACGAGCTAGAAGCGTTGGCCGGCACGCTCGGGAACGCTTAAATATTCAGTCATCGAAGCGAAACAGGTTTGAGAGATATATTAGTTGGTTAGCTTAAGTGAATTGATGAATCCATAAAGGAAAAAGATCTCTTCGAGAATCGTTTAATTATATGTATATACATACATACATACATACATATATATATATATATATATATATATATATATATATATATATATGTATTTTCTTTTTTTTTTTATTCATCCTATTTTTCTCTTGAACGAGGAAATAATTTTTCTTTGATAAAATCATTCATTGTCATTTTCGAAACATTAAAAGTTTCGACATTAACGTCCAGCGGGAATTTGCAAAAGCGTGTAGCAAAAGAGAAAAAGATTGCAAGAAGTGAAAAGAAGATGAAGTGGATAAGGAGTAGGAGAAATGGAAGGATGGAAAGACAGGAGGATGGGTCATCAGTGGAAGATTAAGAAGAGGAGCAAGGACCTCAAGTAGAACCGGTCATCCTCGTTCGTTCGTTCGTTCGTTCGTCCGTCCGCGTAAACTCATCTTCCAACTCAAAGAGAGATCGCAAGGAACGATTACTCGCGCCACGGATCATTCCGTTGGATCTCGAGAGATCTTCACGATGACCCCCTTCCTTCTCTGTTCTTTTTTCTTTCTTTTTCTCTTTTTTTTTTTTTTTTTGAATCGATTTTATTCCTCGTTCTTTCCTCCGATAGATTCGTTCGTTTCCATTGACGTCTTAGATTTTGTTTCTTTTCTTTTTCCCTAAATTATTATCGTTATCAACGAAATATATCCATTATAAATGTTATCGGAGAATATTGATACTTAAAATCGATTCTTTTTTTTTTTTTTTTACGTGAAATAAGAAGCTTCGTAAGTTTCGAATTCTTCTTTCTCTTCTATACAAAATTTGTTCCACTCTGTTGTGAATAATCATTTATGTATCGAATGTGTTTGACGATAATTAACCGATGATATTAATGTCACGGGTAAGCTTAGTTGGGACAAGTTCCTCGTTAAGAACGAATCGATGGAAAGCCGAGGTAAACGGATGCATTCAGGGTCGCAATAGCATAACGTTGATCATCTGACGTGTGGGTGTTACGACGCGAGACGAGAGGACGGAGATCGCGATCGAGGTTCATCGATCTATCGCCGTGAGGTCGGCTCCTCGGTGCATAGCTGCACCTTGAGTGCATCCACCTGGTGAACGCCCACACCGCCCACTACAAAAGCGCGCACATAACGTGCGGATCGTTCTCTTGCGAGCAAGAGACCGAGGCACCTTCTTTCCGAGCATACACCGACCTGTCGGCCATAATTCACGCTTTTCCGCCATTACTTTCAAACAGAAAAGTGAGAGCCCTTTTCTGGACGCAACGGAATACCGGTCCATTCGTTTCTAGATAAGATATACGTTCGAGTTATCCTTGTCCGCGAGTAATATTTTTATTTCATTTCAAAGATTACATTCATTTTTGTTTGCTTCGACATACGAACGATTTTGTAAATTATTCAATTTTTTTTTTTAAATTCTTCCTTTTCTTTTTTGTTTTCATCGTTCACGAGATTAAAATTATTTTCACTGATTGCTGATAGTAGCTCATTTTCTAATTTATAATATCTGACGATCAATTTTTTTATATCTTTTATCTAGAAAAGATTGTGAAAGAGTACGTATGTATGTATTTAATTTGTATAAGATTGATTCGTTATTCAACCCGTGTTACATTTATTTAAATAAAATAAATACCCTTTAACTCGGACAATTAGATATTATAACGTTCAAAAAACTTCATAGAAATATATTTAGTTGAGTGCATCCGAGTGTTAAACGTTATGTATTATTGCATTATGAAAGAGTTTGGAAATATTTTGAAAATAAATAATGTATTTATAAGAGGAGAAATTTCTCGCTGAATAACTTACTTAGCGTACGCTTTCTCGAGAAGGGCTGGCCAAAACTGATCGCTATGCCGACTCTGAACGAAGGCCAGTCTTCCGTGAACGGCCGGGAGTCTGTCGTCTACTAGAACCTCGACCCAAGCTCCACACCACCATAAACGAAATCTAAATACACCGGCATATTCTGCGCTCGGTGATCCCGGTGGTTCGCCATTATTTCCGAAATCTTGATCGGCCGGTACCACCCTGTAGAATAATCCTTTACTCAAATGAAGAACACCCAGGCACGAGACCAACCATTTGTCACCTGAAAAAAAGGAAGCAATGTGTCCTTCACTCGAAAAGATCTTAAACGTCACGATAGAGCGAAAGAGAGAAAGAGAAAGGATACCTTTTATAAGTAAAAAAAAATATACACACACACACACACACACACACGCAATATTTACTTGTTCGTGTAATATGACAAACAGTCGACGAAGTAATTTATTAAAATTAAACATTGAAATGTTTCGAGGAATAAACCGCGTCGAAGATGAATGTTGCAAAATAAATTATAAATAAAATATTTAAAATGGAAATTTTTTTTCAATCATAAAAATGTAAAAAAAAAAAAAAAATTATGACAGCAAGTTTTCCTATAATTATCGTTGAAATAAACTATGAAAGATGATAGATCGGACGATATTGATTTATGAGGATGTAGTCAAACGATCAACGAGTTATCTTTTAATCGAGACTAAATATATCTGTGACTATGCTGTTCGGTTCTGAAGGTACATTCGAAAGGTATATTTAATTCGTTTGAACATTTGGTATTAATGAACTCGCTCTGCTAGTGATATTCATATTTTTTGGAAGCTGTCGCGGCCAACGATTCGGTCAATTGACTTTTGTAGCCGTATTTCACATGGGGGAAGGGGCGAGGAGGGAATGGGGGAGGGTAGGCTGCACAATTATCGCCGACTTTAACGTATCGACCGCGCTCAAGTAATAAAAACTAACAGCACTAGTGGTTTTACAGCATGTTCCTATACTTCGGCTCGATTCACGACATCCTTTAACGAAGTCTGCTAGGCGTGTAATAATTTATGATCGACCCTTTCTTGTTCGATGACGAATGAACGCGTCGCGCTAATGCGAATTTTCTCTTTAAAAATAGAAAAGAGAGAGAGAGAGAGAGAGAGAGAGAGAGAGAGAGAGAGAGAGAGAGAGAGAGAGAGAGAAAGAAATAAAATAAGATTTAATAGATTAGACCTTCGAAATTGAAAGTGACTCGTAGAACGGTGGCTCCTCGATCATTTAACAAAATTTTCCCATAGCCTTGAACGAAGATCGAGGATCTATGTATCCCTTATAGAGATCGGTCTCTATCATGTTTCTTGCCAAATGGAGTAGGAAAAAAAGATCTTAATCCTTGGTCGTCTCTTTCGTAAGGTTCGTGTCTCCTTCCTACCTTCGTTTAGTTTCTAATAACACACCTAACTTTTCCCACGCTTGTTAACTTCGCAACTTCGAGGAAATAAACGTTGACAATTTATCGTAACCGGGGACGGCGTTACGACGCGATACACACTTTTATTTTCTTCGAGGTTTATGCGATTCCCTTCGTGTAATCGGTTAACGTCGTTAACGAACAGAGATCGTCGTTCAAAAGATCGTAGATTTTAATGCAGTTGTTAGTTATCGTAAACGCACACTAATTCGAACTAATTAAGGCACGAGAAGAATATTTAGAGAGATGATTGGCAATCTCGATCTATCGTCGATGATCCTTGATCGTGAGAATCCGTCGATTGGAGGCGATACTTTAATCGAATGATAATCCATGAATCATAATCTTCGTTCGCGTTCGTATCTTCATTGAAGCACAAGCTATCGTTCCACTTTCACTGCCTCGGTAAACCCGGTTTACATCAGACGAATTATACGTAGTCGAATAGCTCGTCGATCGACGTTCGCGATGACAATATCAATTATAAAGTGAAGTAATGGCTAATAAATAAAATCTCTTCGAGATGATTCAATCCGTTTTCGATTTTTCTACGAGAACGCATTAATTCCGTTGAAACGTTACTTCGGACTCGTGTTAATCACGAAATGAACGTATGCACGTACATTCGTTCGAACTTAATTATAATCGCAGTTTAATATTTCGAGCGTTGAGTTCACAACGACGATGATAATAATAATGATAATGATAATAATAATAAAAACGGTATAGTTAATTTTCTAAAGGATTCCACGGGAATCGAGAATCATCATTGTCCTGAGTCATTGTTCTTGAAATATTTTAATCGGCTTTAATGGTCGTTCAATGTAAAGTGTCAAGTTCTTCGAGAATTACTCGGGCCACGTGGGATTAGGGAAGTTGGAAATAAGTCGCCTACGTAAGGCAAACGGAGAGAGCGCATTGAAAGGATTCTCGATGAAAGTTAGCGAAGTCTCGATCCTCGAAGACACGAGAGGAGGAGAGTCTTGGTTGGTTCGTTCGCTTCGTGAACGATTTAAAGTATCACGTGGCGCGGGTTCGCGAGCGTGAGGCCTTGGAAGAAGATCGTCGAATTTTCGTTGTGCAATGTAGGTCGAGAGGCAAATTATTACGCGTCATCATTCTGTTACGAGTATACTTACGGTTTTCTTACTCGTACTCGTTAACGGGACAAGTTGCGTTCGACTTTGAACGAATGTTATAACTCTTGGAATGTACAACGATCGGTATCAGTGAGCTCGACTTCCGTCGGACGTCCTCCTATTTCCGTGCTTGTAAACCGATACAAGTAAATAAGGAAGGAGGAAGAGTATACGTATGTTTATGCATCATGTATCTATGGAGATGCGCGCGCGTGTTTAGACGATCGGGAAAAAAAAGAATGACACGGAGCGAGTTTCGAATTGCTCCTGCGATTTCCTTCGAATCAATTATACATCGATAAATTTTCCATCTCTCTCTCTCTCAATATATATATATATATATATATATATATATATATATATATATATATATATATATCTTTCTCATATATTAGCATGTGTATGCATTAAAGAAATTATTATCGAGATAATAACGACGTACGATGGATTGCGAATCGCAAAGATCTTCGTTTTTGTATCTTTTTTCTTATTTTATTTTATATATATATTTTTTTTATTTTAAATTAGCTAGCTATTAAATTTTTAGAGTGTATTGTAAAATGGAGTATTAACGGTATCAAGTAAGTCACTCCGAGAGACAGCATTATGGGTTACTTGGATGCGACGGGATGTCTAATTACTTAATAACCACCGTTTGTCTCATAATTGCTGTTATTACGTGTCTTGAAAAGTGGTAAAAGATATGTGCCGAACACGATCCTATTACCAAATTGCGAACAACGTGTTTATCATTCGAGAGGAAGTTACATTTACGTAGATTTACCTGCCGATTAAGATATCGAGTTTTGTTTTCTTTTTTTTTTTCTTTTTCTCTTTTTCTCTTTTTCCTTTTCTTTCTTTTTAATTATCGAACGAAGGATACAATATATACCCATATATATGGATGTTGTTGGAGTATAGCGCTTTTATCGTTTAATTGGAAAAGTATTAATAAATTAAAGATATTTTGACTAGTTGAATGAGTCCGCGTAAAAGTTGGAAATTTAAACGTGAGTTTGCATTATAACGGCTGTGACCCATGTCCGGAGAACGTGGTATTTTAAATCCCACGATCGTCGAAGGTTGCGGAGAAAGATTTTCAGGTCATTGGATCGCGAAGAAAGTCGATGGGAACGAGATTCGTATCCGTACGGGACGAACCGTTGAGTTATCGATTCGTGGAAAATAAATGAACATTGAGTTCCTTTCTGACTTACCCATTTTCCCGGGAATAACGTCGAACTGTGCCGGTGCATCGCTGACGAATATCGGACGATTGCAGAGTTCCTGACGAACAAAAAAAAAAAAAAGAAATCGACGTTTAACGAAGACAAAAAGATATTTCATCGAATACGGTAAAATTTCAATTGCAACGACATGTTAGAATATAATTTTCATTCTTTTCTTTTTTTTCTTTTGTTTTTTTTTTTTTTTTTTTTTTTTTTTTTTTTTTTTTTTTTAGCTTGATCACTATTATAGAAACATAATGAGTAACCAACCGTCCGACAATTCGGAACTACACGTATTCTCTTGCGTTAAGAAATCCCGCTAGAAAGAAATTCACGCGTTTAACAATAGATCTCCCGTGTGGTCCGGAAACGTGCGACGCTTCTTTTACATCGCACGGTACAATTAATTACCGTTAATTATATACGGCAAATAAAGCGCTAAGAAATCCTCCCGATGAAATGGATTATGTATCGTTCTGCTTGATATACCGCTTAAATGCAAAATCCTAGTCAGAGTTCGGAGCGCATTGCGGAAACGTCGTTTGCCTGGCTTTTATCGGCATGGTTAAACGTATTTATGCACGCACCGAGAGAGCCCGCAATTTCTGTCGTCCAGAACGCAGAAAGGGGATCTGGTTACGCGTCGCTGACTCTCTTGTCGTTTCTCGTTTCTCGTCTCATCGTGTATATTGCGTAACCATCGTAAGATCGTTGATCCTCGGGCTCGATCGTAATTTGCCGAGCTAAATGACGATCTACTTCTAATATTTTCTAATATTTTATTTTAAACGATCTTCGTCGGAATAAAAAAGAAACAAAATAATTATATATATGTATATACCGATACAGATCAAATTTACAATATAATCGAATAACTGGATAAACGAATGAAATGATTTATAGCCTTCACGTGTAAAAATATGAAAGAGATAAAAGGGAGAAATACGGGACGCATAAAATTACTAAGAAAAATCTACGGAGCGAGTAGAGTTGTATGAAGAAGAAGAAGAAGTAGAAGGAAAAAAAAAAATAGGGAACCGTTACTCGAGTTAACGTAGTGCTCACGAAAGGTTCAGTTCCGCGATTACAGTCACGAAGACAAGGTAGACGACGAGGAATAGACGACGAGGAAAAGACGACACCAACTACCGTCTACGTGTCAAGGCTGCATACTGTTTTCGTTACGGTTCCTAAGTCTCCAGTTCCTATTCTTTCCGTTTCGCGAGAGAACTGGAGCGGACCGGAGAACCTGCTCACTTTTCAGTATGTTCCTTTAAAGGAATACTGGGAGAAGTGATTCGAATTTCTATCAAGTCGATTTTCATGGATGATTATAATAACACAATTACCTTTGGCCTTTTCCATTGAAATTGGAACGGTGGTGTCTGATGATAGAATACCGATGCTTGGGTAGCTGGAAATTCGGGATCCTCCCAGAGTTCACCTCGTTTCAAGCACGAACGCTTGATTCGTTCGTACTCGCTCATTACGTCCTGAAAAGAAAAAGAAAAAGAAAAAGAAATAAAATAAAATAAAATAAAGAATGAATGGCAAATATAATGTAATGATTTGACGAACGTCGAAGGAGATGAACGGAGTCAATGAAAGTGAGTATTCATGCGTGTTCGGTTCAACGAAAGAAAAAATAACTCGTATTTTCATTCGACACCTATCGAAAGGACGAAAAAAGGAATGGGGATTGAGTATAGTTAAGCGAGCGTCGTTAACTGGATTACCTAATCAGACTTGCCACCGTTAGATCATACGGAAAGTTACCGTTAAAGCTCACCTAACAAGATTGCCTGGAATTAAAATAAATCACGGCACCTTAATTAACGTTAAAGATAAATTTTCATTCTGTGTGAATCTTCGTATACTTGGGTGGTAGCCGATCGATCTCTAAGATAAATCGACGTGGTATGTTTTTAATTGAATTATTTGCGCACCTAAACATCGAGCCTTGCGTTCGTTAGTACACGTGGGACATTTTACTTTTCTTGGCGCCATAGTCGATGAGAGATGATGCGAATGGAATGGCCGTCCTTGCGACACATCGTAAGAAAAATCGAAAGAAAGGGATTAAAGAGATGGCGCATCGACCTACGTAAAATATTCATTACGTTGGCGTGAAAATTGCGTAAGTAAAGTCAACGAATAAAATGGCTTTACTGTTCTCTAACATATATTCCCACGCACTTAAACATACTAACGATATCGACCTCGATATATCGTTTAGATAAGTATCCTTCGAAACATCATCGAAGATGCATTGTATCGAGGTCGCCACACACACACACACTCTCTCTCTCTCTCTCTCTCTTTATCTCTTTATTAAGAGATAATATCGTCTTAAATCGCGATCAACATCTACCACATAAGAAATATTCTCCTAGAATATCGTAATATTTGTTTGGACATTTGTACAAAATTTAACATTAAAGTTTAAGTCATATAAGTCGTTTTAAAATCGATACGAAATTATTCGTTTTATTAAAAAGAGAAACGAAAGAGAGAACGTAATACGACAATTACCTGAAGTGAACTTCGAGATATTTTTTTCAGGGCAAAAGAAAAGAGAAAAGTCAACGACACGCGTCCTGAAGGAAATCTCTACGGTCCATCGCTCGCCGGATGCTGAGAATAAGCCGAGTCCGAGTGTTTCCGCATAACGTGTAGTCTCTTTTCGATACTCCACCCGATACTAGATTATAAAAATTTCTCTCTCTCTCTCTCTCTCTTTTTCTTTATTTATCTCTCTCTCTCTCTATATATATATATGTATATATATTATAACGTTTCATCCATAATTTTATCTTCCACGCTCTGAAAAAGCAGTCGATTTCAAATTGCAAAAGAGAATAAAATACTTATCTTTTCTCTTTTCCTTCACCTCTTCTAAGCCATTACTCTTGATGTTATTTCTCTGATGAAACCTGTTCCCTACGGTTTTTTTTTTGATACTAATAGAAAGAGAAAAAGAAAGAGAAAGAGAGAGAGAGAGAGAGAGAGAGAGAGAGAGAGAACGAAAAGATGTATACAGAGCTATAAAATCTCGTTGAAGGCAAATATACGCGTCTATAAGATCCCATAAATTTTCGAACGATGACGATGACTTCTACTAGCTTGCAAATTTTCCTCGTTTTTTTTTCTTCTTCCTTCTTTTCTTCTTCTTCTTCTTCCTTTTACGGCTGCCGTTTAAAATAAAAGCGAAGCTCGATATTACTCGGCCGTTCGAGTTGTCCTAAAGGACGAGAACTTTATACGTTTTATGGCTCGCCGCGTTCAGTGGGACCACCATTATTATTTTGCAAGCGCCCGTTGATAATATATTTTCACCGCGTGTAGGCGATAACGCGGTCGAGGAGATGGTGCGTGGAAGAGTCGTGAAAGCGTCACGATTACGAAATACACAATTACGTTGTGTCGGACACCGACAAATACGACATATATTTGTAACTATAGCTTCCAAGGGGTTTTTCGAAAGAAAGAGGCACGTCGGTCGATTCGATGAACTTCTAACGATGACGAATTTCGTAACACCATAATTGAAAATGTAATGAGTTTGGCGTGATTTGGTAGTTGATTAAAGTTTCAGGGTGAACCTTTTATTTCTCTCTCTGACTCTGTCTCTCTATCTTTAGTTATTTTTTCTTTTTTATTACTATTTAGACAGTGCACGCTCAGCCACAAATACCTTGGCATACCAGGCTAAGGCGTGCCATAGTCCATTGTCAACGTACTCAGAAGGAACTCTATAGTTATTATGTCTATATCGCTTCTGTCTTACGTAATAGATTGTTTACTTTCAGCTATACTTTAGGATTAGCTAACAACATTTCCTTCCCGTATATTTAACTCTCTAAATCGATAGTCCCACCTGTCCTCTTCGTACGCATTCGTATGAAAAGAAAAAAGAAAGAAAAAAGAATAGAAAAAAAAAAAAAAAAAAAATAAAGAGACAAAAAAAGAACAAAGAATATATTTTTGTTGCTTTCGCTCGTTAATCTTTATCTTACTAGGAAATAAAGTACCAATAAAAATCACCTTTCCATCGAGAGACAGTAGAATGCGCTCTCTCGTTCGTAAGCTTCAAGCAGAACGTTCTTCCGGATACGAATCATTACTTCCCAGTAATATATATATATATATATATAACTACTGTGCAATATTAAGCGCAATACATTAGAAAGTAAAATGAATATATCTTTTTTATCAATAGCAAATAGAATCTTAATCTTTCAGTCGATTTCACTTCCCCTTGAGGCTAAGATAAAATCGATAAGAGATCATCGGTCTAAGCCTTCTCAAATCGATGATGTTCATTCAAGGTTCTTTATTATGCATCCGACAAAGGAAAGTCAATAAAATTCAGTGAACCGTTCGTTCCACATCGAAAGCAGTGCACGATTAACGCGATATGGTCTGTTAAAAAATTAGATCTCCACTATCTTTTCATAACGTTGTTATGTACGCGATTTATATTTATATGAAATAGATGTGGAAAAGGAACGTTGAATTCGATTATCTTAGAGTATATTCTATTGGATTGTTTGAAAATTTATTAAAATAAGAAGCTTTTACGTTTATATAAAAATCATAATTACACATGTGCGATACTCAAACCAATTTATTTCAATGTTTAGAGGTTCACGAAGATATACGCTTTTATTTTTAAGGATTTATCTATTTTTTTTTTGCTAAATATTTGGTTCGTTAATTTTCTACGAACAAATTGCACGTATTCGTAAATATATCAATAAACCGTTAATTAGAGAAAGAGAGAGAGAGAGAGGGAGAGAAAGTCTTTTCGAGAGTCGAAAACCCTACTAAAAGTCGAGGTTCACCGTTCACCACCGAAATGGAGAACGAAGAAGTCGTCTCTCGTGGGTCGCAAAGCCGAGTCTCTCGGAGTCCACTCTGGGAGATCCGTATCGTTATATGCGTCGGGTTCTCTCTTCTACCTTCCGCCAAAGCGGCCACTTCAGCGATTTACTATACGTAGAGAGGCGGTGGAGATGAAGGAGGAGGAGGAGGAGGAGGAGGAGGAGGAGGAGGAGGAGGAGGGGAGTACCATACTCTCTCGTACCGGTCGGACTAGTTTCACGCTTGGTTCTTTCGCGCGTCCTTGAGAGCTGGCACATCGCTTCGAGTTCAACGCGAAAGAACCTTTATGGTTTGGCTTCCCTTGCAAAAAAGAAAAAGAAAGGGAGAGAGGGAGAGAGAGAGAGAGAGAGAGAGAGAGAAGATAAGAAAAAGATACTTCCCTTCTACCTCTCTCTCTCTCTCTCCCTCTCTCTCTATCTATCTCTTTCTTTCTTTCTTTCTTTTTTTTTAAAGGTTCTCTCTAAACTGTATCTATTATCCGATATCTTCCGCAATTTTAACCGTCAAAACCGGTGGCTAGGTTTTCTCGAACGGCCTCGAGCGTTAAAACGCAAATGGCGAATCGTTTAGGCTCGGTGTAGGGGCATAACGGAGGGACTTGGAAAATAAAATAAAAAAAAAAAAAAATATATATATATAAAAGAAAATACAGAGAAAGGAAAGAAAATGCCTAAAGCTTGAGCGGCGTTGGCTGTTATCCGCCGTTTCGCTTTCTGGATAATGTCGAAGAACGGAAACGATTATCTTTTGTATCTTCCTCTTCGAAAAACATTTATCTCCCTCGGGCACGCGCGTTCCACGGGAGGATTTTAACCCCTTGCATACGCTCCCACTGACGATCTCTACATCTGCAAGCTGAAAATAGATCGGATTGTCTCCACTTCGAGAACCACGGCTAACTATTTCGAATTTGCAAGGAGTACGTAATTCGCGGGCTAAATTGGGAATCTGCAATAAGCGAAACGCGTTCCTTTATTTTCTTTTTTTATCCTTTTTTCTTTTTTTTTTTTACGAGAAGAAGAAGAAGAAGAAGAAGCAAAGGAATTTATATAGGAACAACGTGGTTTACTATCTCTATATTTTGATAAGTATTAATTAGTATTTATGAACGAGGTAATATAGTAATAATCGAAATTAACAGTGTTTTCAATAGTAAATTCGTTTGGAGTATTTATTCCTCAAGCTCAAGGAGTTAATTAAAAAGTTTATTCGCGTAGTATCGTAAAAGTTGGTTTCGCCAATGACTATTTCGTTGTCGAACGGATGTATATAATTGTAGGGCGATGACTAATCGAATACTTTCTATACTCAGCATGGAATAGTTTTATGCTTGGTACACACAAACATACACATATATGTATATATACATGTATATTCATATACCGAGCAATGGCCTCGAGATCTTTGTTCGAAAGTAAATGAAAAAGACAGAGAGACACACACAGAGAGAGAGAGAGAGAGAGAGAGAGAGAGAGAGAGAGAGAGAGAGAGAGAGAGAGAGAGAGAGAGAGAGAGAGAGAGAGAGAGAGAGAGAGAGAGAGAAAGGGAAAAGCGATCCGTGAAAATTTGAAGAAGAAAACAAGTATCTGGGAAAGAAGGTAGTTTACACGTATTATGGAAATACACCATCTCTTTTGTTTATGGTTTGTCATTATTAGTCCTCGAGCATGACGTCGAAACGTTCTCGATGCTCATTGAGTTTGAATGGAAAGGTTTTATCTTCGTTGTGCACGCTGAAAGGCCTTGTTACCTTCACTTTAGCCTACAAAACGACGAAGGCCAAACATTGGATCATGCCTCCGACGTTGCTCGTTAGTTCCTATCAAAACTCGGTTTATAGATTCTGTTTTTTTATCTTTTTTTTTTTTTTTTTTTCTATCATTCCTCAATTTCATTTGAAAAATTTTAATTCTATCCCGATGGAATATTATTCAATGAGCAATTGAAAGTGAACGATTTTCATATCTCATCGTTTTACAGACCCCCTTTAGAGAAATTCAATAAATTAGATTAGAAATTGTAATTAACGAGGTTTACGTAATTAAAATAAAAAAGAAAGAAACATGATCGCAATATCTATATGCCATATTATTATATACGTAAGAGGATCAAGGCCATGGGATTATCAAGATATATTTATTTATACATTGTAACACGGATTATCCTGAACCAATGAACTCTGACCCTAATATACAATATTCATTTCCTTCATTTCCTTCGCTCTATTTTCTTTCGTTTCTTTTTTCTTTTTTCCATTATCCATAAAGGTATATTCCAAGATTAGATCGTGTTTGATGCACACCCATCGTAACGTTAAACAGGATAGAAAATGAGGCCTACGGATGATGTTTTACTTGAAATTTATTACGTAACACACCCACGCTTCGGCTGAATCTATTTAACCCTTAATTATACGGCAACGAATAGACTTAGACGTAACCGCGGTAGTATGTCGGGAAGACGATCAATCATGGCGATCCTTTATCATGCAATTCTCAATGTATATCCATGTACGTATATACCTTTACTATTCTCGTTGCAGATATTAAATCGTGAATAATAACACCGAACAAATAGCTTTTCTCGCGCTTGAATCTCGAGGATTACTAATTAACAGACTCGAAGAGAGACGTTTACCGCGTTAACTAACGGTATATAACGACTAGACCAGACTAGACTCTTGAACAAGCCCTTTGCGTCGTCTCACATTATGCAAGTGCAATCGAGTGATGCTTCAAAGGCGACTTTGCGATCACCTCTCTTGAGTTCCTTATTCGAGGATGGCTCGCGCGTGTCAGTAATGATCATCGCGTGTAACGCATACGATACTTGCACCTACCTATCTATGTACACACCATATTCACAATATTACGTGTACTTAGAAGATTTATCTCTTCTTATGAACTTTACCATTTCTATTATACCGGTAATATCAATTAGAGATATAATCAATTAATTGTCTAATGAGCAAGTTTAAGGATAATAATCAATGAAAAATTTTATTTTAAAATTGCCTCCGTACACGCTTTTTTTTTCTTCTTCTTCTTTTTTTTTTTCGTTTCGTATAAAAAATGAAAATTATTATTATCAATTTACGAGAGCCGATCATAACTATAAGATATGGTCCAGAATCGACCGGTGCACCGAGCCGAATGGCGAAACGAGAAAATCACTATAATTTAGATTATGAATAAATCGTCGAACCGAGTTCGTTCCACTCGTTAGAGACACTTTCTCTGACTATTCTCTTGTGAATGTAGCTTTAGGTGCACGAGACATTATTCTCTCTCTCTCTCTCTCTCTCTCTCTCTCTCTCTCGCTCTCTTTCTTTCTTTTTCATTATATTCGTCGTAAAACAAATGCGATTTGAAACGGGAACGTAGTATTTCGTTCGTGTAATCGTCCTTAGAAAACGGGATTATAAAAACGATATTAAGTAATAGGCGATTAACGTCGCGTTTCTATAACATCTACGTAGTTCCTGTCTTTAAAGAAATCTAATCGATTTTATCGTAGGATCGATAACGATAGCTAGATTTTTAGAATATTGAAAAGATCAAATTGTAACGATAACAACATAAGTGGCCTAAGTAAGAAATAAGGGAAGATTGAACGCATCACTTATATTGTGTTATGCTAATCTATGTAATAATAATGTAAAGATATTATAAAAATATATATATATATATATATATATATATATATATATATGTATATAACTTAGATCACTTTGATAATCGCTAGGTGAATTGCAATGGTTAAACATTTTTGGATCATTTCCGTACTCGTTTTAATTCTTACATCAAGCATATACTTGCCCATTTGTTTCCAAGTAATAAGGTATAAGTATAGTTGAAGATTCGTTCGCATGATAATGAAGCAACTTGTAAGCTGTAGCTCGTGCTCCCACTCCTTCTGCGAATACCGGAAATTTGTGCAAGCGTCTTAACGTTATCGGCTTGGATGATCGAGACGTGCGACTCTCTTCGTCTCTTTCTTGTCTCTTTGTGTGTATACACGTATTTATACACACGTACAAAAACGTGCCTCGTTTTTCAAGATGCCCGATGCAGATTCGTTCGGACGTCGATAAAACACGAAAGTAAAGAGCATTCTAAGTGGTCTTCGAGCGAGGGTACCCCTTTCAATCCTGAAAATATCTTGATGGACGGCCTCTAAACTACGGACTGTTCATCAATATACTCAAGAAGAAGAAGAAGAAGAAGAAGAAGAGGAAAAGGATGAAGAAACGAGTCGATGATGTTTCGTTCCTTCCTATGCGGAAAAGCTTATTATCGTCAAAATGTCTTAGGTTTGAAGACATGAGAAAAGCTAATAAATTTGCCTGAGCAAAAAGCTCAGAAAATTATACAAAATTTATACGCACAATGTATACATGAGTAATAAAATGGGATAATATAATATCGATCTGTATGAGTGGAAATCAACTGTAACCGAATATTTTTGTTTCTTCTTAAATTGGACTTATATCGATTGTAAAAACGATTAAAATAATGTTAAAGATTATATCGAAGTACACCACGGGTTCCGTGTAAAAATTATTTCGAACGCAATTACTCATAAATCCCAGATACTTTATCGCAGATTAATTATCGAAACGATCGCATTAATTTTTTTTGTTTCTCTTATGAACAGAGTAAACGTTTCGCTTTCAATATCTTTTACAAATAAAAATAATATAAATCAGGGGAAACGTGTAAAAAGCTTCGGAGTAGATAATCTCGTGAGATAAGTAGTTAAGATAGTTTGGAAATAAGCTCTTTCAATGCAATTCAAGATCGAAGATAGAAAAACCTTTCCGTGGACCTAATTAATGATTTTCAAAGGGAGCTTGTACGTTATTAATATTTCTCGTGTGAGCTTATCGTGCCGTTTAATCGTTAGATTTGATTTCGTAACTAAAGCCGAGCGGTAAAAGCTGGCACAATGCGGTTCTTCGATCTGAACGGGACCGGAACAACGTCGGATAAGCGTGAAGTCGGTTAACGCAGAATTTAATTATAAAAGTAGGTATAACAACATGCGTACACCTTTTACTCTAGCTTTTTATTATCTCTTTTTTTAATCGTTTTCATATTAGGTCATTATCATATCACGGAATGTTGCGAACTGATAGGTATGCGTTTCTCTTGACAACGGAATTATGCATTTTTAAATAATTAAAAGAAAAAAAAAAAGAAACAAAAATAAAAGAATCAAATGAATTCAATCAATTTTTTTTTTTAACGTTCAATAGCTTTATTCAATTAATTTTTTAATATTAATTTCTTCCACTCGGACTTTCTGATAGGCGAACATCGATTTGGTATATAATTTGTGTTTCCCTTCATATATATATATATATATATATATATATATATATATATATATATATATATATATTATGTATATATATATTTTTTTCTAAGATAATCGTGACCAAGGTTGATGCATTTTCATAACCATGCTTGAACCTTCGTGATGCATCCTGGAACGGTTTGTTCCTAGACTTTACGATCCAGCTCTGCGCTTCTCGAGTAATCGTAGATGGAGATAGTTTCGGAGGATGCAAAGTCTGTAAAATTGCAAATTTCTAGGTAATACCTGTAAACTTTTCGTAGAAGTTAACGTTCTGTTTGGAAGATTTTTCCTTTGAAATATCACCGTTGAAGAATTGATGTGAGAAAAAGAAGATAAAGAAGAAGAAGAAGAAGAAGAAGAAAAAGAAGAAGAAGGGATAGCTGCCAATGTCCTTGAGTTCTTCTTGAGTTCATCGTATCCCTTTTCTCCTCCTCCATCTTTCTTTACTGTCCAGCCACCTATGATACCTTGAATCGAACGTCATTCACGCGGGAAACTTTTTGGATAAAGTATTCTTATCGTTATTTTTCGATAATACATTCTCATCGTTATTTCTGTTTTATTTGTAATGTAATGTGACTCTTATCTCTCGTTAAATTATTTTAATATCTCGGTAATTAAATAAGAGTCTAGAAGATTTTATCTTTATATATATATATATAAATGTTATTACTGTAATCATATATCTTTATGATCAGATAAAATTAATAATAAATAATAAAACCCACCTGAACGATATTTTAATGTTATCGTTATCAACTCTCGATCTCGTTTAATAAAACATCACTTAATATTTTCTAACCATAAATTTCACGCGGACGGTGAAAATAAATATGCATTCTATGAAAATCGACGGAATGGATCAATTCGGCGGGAACGAAGTAGTAGTAGTTTAAGAAGAAGAGGAAGAAGAAAATGTAAGAAGGCTGGCCTCTTATTGGTCCGTATAAACGCGCATTGCTCTGTTCGTGCCTTCGTAATTTGTGTGTTTCGAGGTCGCAGAGAGAAGAAGAAGACCCGGTTTTGTGAAGGCGGAGGAGAGCTTTACGCGAGGTAGAAACGCGTCGGTCGACTTCGATGTTCCTCGACCATATCGAGGAACGTGTAAAAACGCGTACGCCACGAGTGCAGGTGCTTCTATTACACTCGCTATTAGTTAGAACTCGGATCTGTTATATCGCTATCGCAAATCGTCATTTTTATTCGTCCTCGAATAAATGAAAGAAATATTTTCGAACGAGATTGACAGAACCAATTCTAAAATCTTGAAATCCTTCATTCTCGATAAATATTAATTCATTTTCATTTATTTCGTTTACCATCGATATTAATCGTAAATAGAATCTAATGAGATTTAAATTGATACGTACGATCTTAATGTCATACTAGTTTCAAAGAAGTAATCGAAGCGAGGATTAAAGATCGATCAAGATTATTATCGTACGATTTATATGCTATTATTTACCCAAATTGTATTTATTAAATATGACAAAAGAAAAAGTGATATATTTATAGAAGAATATGGTATGATGTCAAGAGGGACACGTAGTAACGATAATTATTTTTACTTCGTTCAAATCTCGAAGAGTTCTTGCTAAGGTCACGATTAAATTTTTTAATGGTATCCTATATTCTTTGTTCAATATTTTCGTGGCTGACATCAAACATTTTTTTTTTAAATACTACCTACACATATATTTTGTATAGGCCATTTTTGATTTATTATGTTTCATTTTTGGCCTGTCCCTGACGTTAGCGTTACTCTATGTACCCAGCGGGGAAATATTTCGGTCGAATTTTGTGCGTATTTTTGAACGAAAAAACAATGGAATTGAATAAAAACGATGCGAAACGTGTAAATGTATTTTTAATAACGAAGGTCGTCGATAGGAACTAATGCCAACCATACGTCAATTTCAATGACGAAACAAGAAAGGACATAACAGAGTAAGAACTATGGAAAATATATTTTTAGGTAATCTTTTGAAAATAATTTGATATCAGCTTGAAGAACGCGTGACAAAGAGTATATAAGGGTTCCATTAAAAAATTTCAACGTTAACTTCACAGTGCTCTTCAGGATTATCGCAAACTCAAATAATTATCATTATGACGTGTCATCATTTGACAACATGCAACGTTTGCTTGAAACATCTTTTACACTTTAATATTTAAGGAAATTATCGCGTTTAAATCGGACATATTGTTATACATACATAACTGTTTAAATATTAGACAACGCGATGGATCGATTAAAATGGCACATCTCGTATTTAGAGTTTCTTTTAGTGGTACTTTAATTTTAGTCCATGCAATTCGGTGACGTATATAATCGATTTCGTAGGTCCTTATATCCGATTAACAGGAAAGTTCGTATTCCAATGTAGATTTGTATATAACTACATATGTGGGCGCCTTATCGAAAGTAAAAAATGCTTTCGAGATTGTTTTACGTAGTAGTACATGTATTGTCTTTTAAAGTTGACATTTAAAAGGTTAACGTGTTCGTAAAGCATTTTACGATTGTAGTTTCGTATTTACTATAGACTTCGAAATTATCAGATATTACAATATGACTAACGACAACTTCTTCGGAGTAGATTACGTAAGGTGAAAACGATCGGGATTTACGTACAATACATGTAAGCATACATGCAGGATATATTTTACGTTCGAACGAAAAAAAAAAAAAAGGCGAATTATAATAACGTGATATCTGAATAAAGTTAAAAAAGAAGAGAAAAGGAACTTCTTACGTTCGACAAGATAAAGAGAAGAGACTGCTACCGAGCGTAGCGAGGTCTTCAAGCGTGATATAATCCACCTATGTTTTGCCAAGATCGTGCGGGCATAATCCTCGCAATTAATTGCGCTTTAATTTCGTGCAATTATCCTCTCTGTTTATTTACAAGTATAAGTACCTTCTAATTTCAATCGGAAGACATTTATTTATTTTGTTATTTATCCCTTAGATATTATTTTAATTCTTTCCCTATTTCCTCGTATCGATCGAATAATAAAATAATCGTACCTATCGTTCCTACTTTTAATTCTTCCTTCATCGACGAACCAATCTCGATATCATTTTCTTTTTATTTATTTACTACTTTTAACTTCTTCTTCTTCTTCTTCTTCTTCTTACTTTTCATCCATCGTAACTTTTTCTCTTGAATTATACATACGTGGTACGAACGTACAAACACACACACACACACACACACACATATATATATACACGTAAAACGGCACGGTCTTGCAACGTTTTACTTGCGATGAAAGTGTCCGCATCAGTGTCGGCCATTGTCGAAGATCGAGCGTGCTCGATTTCGTTTGTCTTTTACTTTCATGATTTTCACGTACTTAGTTCCCTCGGTGTTACATTCCGAGAGTTCAAATGCTTTTCGTTTCACCGGCTAGATTCGGAACGTGAGCGAGCTCCGCGGGGACTTTCACGGAAAGAAATCATTCTGGTCGCATAGCAAGCACCGGCACACCTTACTAGAAATTCCGTAGTAAGCGCGAATCCGGCCAAGTTGAGGGATATTGCTAGATAAACAAATCGTACTTAGCCAAAAACGATTTCTACGTTCGCGAATTTCATTCTCGAGAACGATCGTATCGATGATATCGTCCTTAATATTGAACATAATTCCGAACGAAAATAATACGAACATCAATGGCTCTAACGACGAAAAGGAAAAGGAAAAGGAAAAAATTAATTGCATCGAGGACAGACAAACGATATCTATTTACAATGAAATAGTGCATAGATGGGTAAACATAACGACATGAATGAACTTACGTTAACCATCCGTAGCCACGATTCTGTTTCTTCCTCGACGATATCACCCCCTCCAAGAGGAGGACTTTATCTTCTTATTCCTCGTTCGTGCTCCTTTCGATCCTTTCACTTTATCACTGTTCTTCTTAACGATAAAGGGAAAAGAGAGAGAGAGAGAAAGAGAGAGAGAGAGAAAGAGAGAAAAAAAAAGATAAAAAGCGAAAAAAATGAAAAGAAGAAAGAAGTAAGAGATGTATATATATATATATATATATATATATATATATATAGAGAGAGAGAGAGAAAGAGAGAGAGATAGAGAGCGAAAGAGAGAGCGAGAGAGAAAAGAGAGAGAGAGAGAGAGAGAGAGACGGAGAGAAAGAAACAAGAAAGTGCTTTGTATTATCCTCTTGAAAGAACACAAGTCAAAGAAGGCTCACCGTAAAATTTGAATTTGTAAGTTTTCTTTCACAAAAGATGAAAAAATAACTTTGTTAGGATGTCGGCACACGATTTCGCACTCACCGATGAAGGAGTGCGAGTCGACTAGAGGACGTGGACTGGCACTCACTGATCCAAAGCCGATCAGAACCCTCCTCCTCTTCTTCCTTCACCTCCTTCACCAACTTCTCCTCCTCCTCCTCCACCTCCTCCTCTCTCTCTCTCTCTCTCTCTCTCTCTCTCTCTCTCTTCCTCCTTCTCTTCGTCGTAGTCGTTGTCGAAGTCGAAGTCGAGCCAACCTTCCTACTCCTTCGCCGTTCTTCCAGCTACTGCCTCCGATCCTCTCTCTTTTTTCCCCTCCCTCCCTCCCTCCCACCTCCCCAACTTACAAACACCTTGCTTGCTTCCTCCTCCATAATAACGTTCACTACTCGCATTCGCACCAAAGCTTTACCTCGCTTAAAGGGACGCGCGTTTCCACCGTGTAATTCAATATACCTAGCGAGATTATTTATATCGCGATTAGTTTACTGTCACCTTCGTTTACCTCGTTCTTTTTTCTCTTTTTTTTGTTTTTTTTTTTTTTTTTTTTCTATATCATAGTAACGACAACGTTTCGGTATTCGCACGGACGCATCCTTTGGCTGCCTTTAGTATAATTAATTCGCAGATATTGCTTGGTCGGATATAACTATGGTTTTGTATGATCGATCTATACACGAATTCATTTTCATCGAATATATATATATATATATATATTTTTCTTATTCGTTTTAGTGAATTATCCTTAAAATGAATCATTAGATAGCATAATCGGGAGATAATACGAGTACTTTGTTTCGAGTAAGAATTCTTAATCCTATCTGGAGAATATGCAAAAGGTCAAGGTGCGATGATCCTCGAAGAACTCTGGCTATGAATTAATGC
The DNA here is from genome assembly GCA_911387935.1 of Dolichovespula saxonica. Taxonomy (NCBI): domain Eukaryota; kingdom Metazoa; phylum Arthropoda; class Insecta; order Hymenoptera; family Vespidae; genus Dolichovespula; species Dolichovespula saxonica. The sequence continues at coordinate 5,684,669 of OU426996.1, read as the reverse complement.
AAAAAAGAAAACGCGATCGAGAAAACAATAGAAACAGACATTCGTCATATAGATTATTTGCAATGACGTTAGATTTTTTGTCTCCTTTGATATCAATGTCAAATCGTATGAGAGTGCAAAATTCATTGAATTGTAGATGCTGATTGTAGCGAAGAGAAAGAGAGAGAGAGAGAGAGAGAGAGAGAGAGAGAGAGAGAGAGAGAGAGAGAATGATACAAGTTTCTAGACTCGTTTTATACCCGAAGCAATGTTTCTTCATCGTTGACCGTTTACTTCGTTAAAAAAAATTCATTTGCGATTCATATCGATTCGAGATCAATAACTGATTACTTTTAGTATAAGTTGTATAATAGATCTTTAGTATCTTGTAAATGGAATAAGTATTACAACAGATATGTATATTTATTATGTTATCCAAAATCTTACATAAGTTAAACATTATACTTTCATAGTGATTGATGTTTTGTTAAGAGAAAATATTTAACGTTCAACATGTCGTACTTCAATTAAAGGTGGTTACAAATATTATGCATTTATTTAACAGTAGAAGAAAATTGGAAAATGAAGCAAAAAAAGAAACAGTACTTGCGATTACATTTATAAGATGCATGTGAAACATCGAGAGTAATTGCGTTCGAAAAATTGTTTAAAATATTTTTTACAATAACATAACTTAAATGTTAAATATTTCTCTTTAAAAGTAATGTAATGTAAGTGTAAGAAAATTTAATGAAACTAGTATGAACCTAAACTATTTTAAATTTATGTTTATTTCTTTTCCTTAATTATTTTGAGCCTATCACTCGACGGTAAAGTAGTGTGCAACTATTATCAATATTCTTGCTCGATCGATAAAACAGGAATTTATTAGTTTATCAATCGGTAAATTAAGGATCTATTATTTACAATCGGTAAAAACTGTGATCTACTATTACCGATTTTCTCTCGATCGATAAAACAATGCTATCATTTATTGGGCTTTGTTCAATCAGTAAAACAGTGCTTTCTTTTATTGCTTTCAATGTTCTCGTCTGGTAGATTAAGGAAAACTACATTTACCGACTTTTTATACTCGATCGATGAAGAAGCGTTCTAAACGAATATTGAACCTTCTCAGATTGCATCAGGATTTCATCTTATAGTATTATATTCGATAAATGAAACGATATTTTAAATATGTTTTAGATAAAAGACGCATTCTTTGTGACTGTTACTGAATTGTCTACCAACAAACATGGAATTATGTGAATATATTTACTTCAATAGTGAATATTAACGTATAAATTATTGATTTTAGTTTAGGTCGTTGTAATTATAAGGTAATATAGAGAAAGTATATACAGTGTTATCTATAAAACAATAGAAACTAATGATTTCCTAACTTATCAATAAAAAACTATAAGACCTACATATATCCTACGAGGTTGGCGAATGTTATCGACGCTTACCGATACACTTGATGTATCTTTATCAATGATTCTCGATATGATAGATGCCATAAAATGCATATGACTGCAAGTATCGTCATTCTTTTCGCGTTACGGCTGCAACAGCAGGACGATGCTTCGGAACACGAGATGTCAGCACCCGGTACAGTTGTTTATTTTTCAAAAATTAAAATCGCTTTAATAAATGTATAATATTTTACAAAAATATTAATTAAATTCTAATATTTTACAATCTAATTATAATTACACAAGATCTTAACACATACATATACACACGCGCGCACACACACACACACATACACACATACGTACAAATTAAAAGTTACACTTAAAATAAGAATTTTTATTATCGGAAGATATAGTTATTGGATATATTATTGATTAATCCAATGGAATCAATCGTAAAAACAATAAAGAAAATAAACATACATTGAAATATTCAAATCCAATAAATATATATATATATATATATATACATATATACTTACACGCATAGGTGACACAAGAGACGATGTTACGAGAGAAAGACAAAAGAAGAATAACTTTTGTAGTCTCTGTGGTCTACGTGGCATTTTTGGGACCCGAACGACTAACCGCGGTTTATCATCTCAGATTTCTATCTGGCCCACGCATGTCTCTCTCCTGTAATATTATATTTCTTGATACTGCGAGTAAGAGTTTGGATGGGTTTTCGTGTCCATCCATTGAAAAATGAAAATTCAAAGTAAATAGCCAAACGAGTTATACGCATCGAACGTAAGTTCTTTTTGATGGATCATTTCAAAAAAATAAAAGTAAAAAAAAAAAAACGGAAAGAAATGTGTACGATTCACGAAACTCATATAGTGGGATATAAACTCGTCGATAAAAAAAAAAAAGTCTAATTGTAGGTACTTACGTACGAGACATTTTAATGATACGATCAGGCTCATTATTCCTCGAATATTCATTGGAGACTCGGCAAAATCTGTCGACGCGACGAAAATTCAAATTTCTTTTTTAAAAATGGAACGGCTAACGGTACAGGAAGAATTTTTAGCGAGATCGGCGTAGTAGAAGTCAGGAGGGCCACCGAAGAGGAACCGTTTCCTTCCATCTTCTCTCTCTCTCTCTCTCTCTATCTCTCTCTATCTCTATCTCTCTCTCTCTCTTTCTCATTCTTGCTTCTTCTTAACTCCTCTCTTGCCCTCCAAAAGTTCTCACAGCGGCGTCGATCGTAACACGCCGTCGTCCAGTATCGAGGTAGACCTTTACGATCGGTCAACGCGTTGCTTCTCATTAAGGTATAATTTATTCGAATGGCGATAAGGGGGTGGTGGAGGCGAGCAGGGTTGGGGGGAGAGGTTGGAAGGAAGCGAAGAGTCGATATTCTTGGTCTCCGACGGTGCTTCGCGGCTTCACGCTTCTTCTTCTTCTTTTCCGTGTCGTGGGATCTTCAGAGAGAAAGAGAGAGAGAGAGAGAGAGAGAGAGAGAGAGAGAGAGAGAGAGAGAGAGAGATAGAGAGAGAGATAGAGATAGAGAGAAAATCGTGCTCGCCAACATTCTCGCTTCGATCGTCGTGAGAGATAAGAAAGCCCGATCCGGACCGAAAATCCAAAAGGACGCGATAATTCGAGCCAATCTTTTCGTTATGTATCCTTCTATCTTTTTCTCGTCCTACTTTCACCTCCTTACACCCCCGCAACTCGTTTGATATATTTGAATTAATAATCTTTTAATCTCACACTAACTTCTATATTTCCCGAAGTAAGCGCCCGATCGAACTCGTTTCCGTCCTTTAATCTGTCAATTGCGTAGGTGTATAAATATATATGTGTATATATATATATATATATATATATATATATATATATATATATATATATATATATATATATAAAACGAGTGTATCTACGTTGCGTAGGAAATATTGAAGGATCACGTGTATAATCGTGGAGTACGGTTAAAGGATTAAAAATGTCGTAAACTCTTTCGAATTTTTCTAACGAATCTGAACTCGTTGTAGGCTCGTTCTCAGGTAGTACGAAGGTACTCCGTTAACAAGACGAAAGACAAAGCAGAAAGAGAAAGAGAGAGAGAGAAAGAGAGAGAGAGAAAGAGAGAGAAAGAGAAATGTAAACTTCGAAAACAGTTATACTCTCGCACGTTCCAACGACCCTTATTTATGTTGCGTACCTTGCGATTCACTCCTCGTCCCTGTACTTTCTCGCCCTTTTTTCCTTCTCTCTTCTTTTTTCTTATAGCTCTTTTTCTGCTTCTTCGTTTTACCGAGAGTAAGAGAGAGAGAGAGAGAGAGAGAGAGAGAGAGAGAGAGAGAACGACAGTGTGCTTTTACGGCGGCGTATATCAATGGATTCTGCCCTGAAGGAGGATACGAAAGAGAGAGAGAGAGAGAGAGAGAGAGAGAGAGAGAGAGAGCGGGAGAATGGGTGTTTCTCGTGACAATGCCCAGGATATAAAAAACTTGCGTAAAGCTGTCCCACTTATGGTTGTGCCCCGAGGCTCAAATCCTCGTTGAATGGAGTGCAATAACCTTTTATTTATTGGAGACTTAAAACCCGATGTTCGCGTTGAAAATTGAAGTGACGTAGCCGACGTCGAGTCGATTGCCAAGGTAAGAATGAGAACCCTTTGAGGTGTTGAGAGAGAAAAAGAGTGAAAGAGATAGACAGAGAGAGAGAGAGAGAGAGAGAGAGAGAGAGAGAGAGAGAGAGAGGAAGAAAAGAGTGGAAAATTAATCTCTTCAATTATTCGAACGTGTGGTTATATTTTTACGACAAAAAAAAAACAAAAAAAAAAAATTCAGATAAACAAGTTTAACCAAATATTACGTCAATATAAAACAATTAGACATACTCGAAGAATGATCATTTAAATTGATTTCGTATCGTTAATCAATATAATCGTATTACAATAGATCGTTGAAAGAGACGATGAAAGTAAACAAAAGAAAGAAAAAAAAGGCTAAGAAAAGGAAAGAAAGTAAAATGTTTAATGAAATATCGAAATGAACTTTGTCTCAGTTAGGAAGAAAAGAAACGAATGTATGTACTTGTGGTAACTCGTAAGAAGGGCCATAGCCCTTTTATCCAAGAGATCCCCCGAAGGGAACCACGAATTCCTCGACTGGACCATTACGAGACGGAGTAAAAGACGAGCTCGACCCTTTTCGCGGGCTCGCCATTAGAATTACAAATATACGGTGCCACACGGCACGCGCCCACGGCAAAGAACTTGCCCGCCTTAAACCCTTTCGGTACTACTGCCGCCCATTGGCGGAGGTCATGAAACGTTCGTACCCTGGAACGAATACTGTCGTTTCATCTAAAAACGTCATTTACGGAAATTTATGCGATTACGAAATTGATGCGATTACTCTCAATAGTACGCATTACTTTATCATCGTATGCTTCAAATTTTTCGGTTGCTCTAATTGTTCCATCAAACAATTGGTAACAGTCAGTAGCGTGCCTCTCAATTATATTTCCTTTTATATATATATATATATATATATATATATATATATATATATATATATATATATATATATATATATATATATATATATATAGATAAAGCTACGTATAACAAACTTCCTATGTCTGCTTGTAGAGTAAATTTTTGGAATATTTTACTTGCGATTTGAATTTAGTATCCTTCGGAATGAGTGAGGAACGTTTGAGGAGAGAACAAGGGGTGTGAAGAAACTATTGATTCGGGAAGTGACTCCGATCAAAGAAAATGAATATAATTTTGGCATTTTGCAAAACTTCAAAAGTTTTCACACGTTCTGTTGTCATCTCAGACGTACGTTACATCCCGAAGAAAATATTTTGTTAACAACGCCGAAGATGTACGTAACCTACGATATTAGAAAAATTAATTTTACGCATTTCAATCGAATTTATTACGTTTCTTTTCTTCTTTCTTTTTTTTTTTTTTTTTTCGTCGTCGACAAACCGTTTTCGTCGTAGAAATAATCATAGACAAATACGGACGAAAGCGATCTTAAGGAAAATATCATGGCGAACGATGTCACGAGAAATATAGACGCAGCTGTACAACCGAATTAGATTAATTTCTTCCATCTACTCACCTTCATGTAATATCTTATTCCAATGACACGCTCATCGAATTTAGAACGTAGAGATTGTCGAGAGCAACAAGGAGGGTCTCTCATCGATATCACGACGATTTCCACGATTTCACTCTCCTTTACTTCCAGGTGTTCTCATCATTTTCGAATAACGAAAAGAGGGAGAGCTCTCACGACCAACGAATAGGATTGATTGCAACGAGAGAGAGAGAGAGAGAGAGAGAGAGAGAGAGAGAGAGAGAGAGATTGTTACCATGTTTTCCTTCGAGATCAAGTAAATGAAAAAATTGCTATCGTTCTCTAACGGCGTACCGATAAGAGTCATGTTTGCAATTCCCACGCCCGCCATTACTTATCACCATAGTGTCGACATTATTCGTAGTCCATGGGAGTTGTCGCAGGATTGCGAGGACCGCGATCGTTTTGTCATCCTGACAGTGGTTCTCCGTTCGTCCATATTTGTACATTAAAATGATTTATTTATATATATATATATATATATATATATATATATATATATATATATATATATATATATATATAATATATAAAATGAAAAAAAAAAGAAATACGAAGCTTTTAGTACGGCCCAATGATCTAAGATATCTCGTTATTCTCAGAATGAAATTATTCGTTAGATTCGTTAAAGACGTAACGTGACAATTATATTACATCCTTGATCTTTATCCAACAAGATATTTATATCTTGAATTTGATCGTCCAAAATCTTTCGCTATATAAACGTGATGTATCTGAGATAAGTTCTGAATTGGATCAAATAGAAAATAATCGAACGCAAAATTAATTCCGAACGGCAAAAAAAAAAAAGAAAAAAATCGTCGTGTTTCGAAGTGGAAGGACGAAAGTAAATGTAACAAGGAGGATGATATCTGTGAAAGGTGTCGCCTGGCGCGAATCAACCTTGAAGTGGTGAGTTCGAGCCGGTTGGCTCGAACGATCATACGGCAAAAGGAAGAGAGGCGAATACGACTAAGACTTAATTAGCAGACGAGGGCCGGTCCAGGGTGCCTCGACGTCGTTACGACAAAATCATTTGTGGCCTCTCTTCGGGGTCTCTCGAGCGCATCCGATTGGTCTCGACGCGACGATTTAATTACCGGCGTCGTTGTCTCTCTCTCTCTCTCTCTCTCTCTCTCTCTCTCTCCCCCTTTCACCCTTGCACAGTATTCCTTTCTCTTCTTCCAGATTGCCGCTCGCCCTCGATAATTAATCGGTCGCTTAATTGATTAATCGATTAATGGCCAGGCACGATCGCTCTTCGGTGTACGTACGTATGCTCTACTGGCAGATAAATCGTCTTGGTACTTCGATTTCTCTTTCCCCCCCTCTCTCTCTTTCTCTTTCCCTCTCTCTCCTTCTTCTCGCCAGTCCCTTCTTAAAAGTCACGACAAGACAAGAACACGAACGCAATGACCAAGTAAATTTTTAATAGTCATGCCCTTCACGTTTCGCGTTTAGTATACGCCAATATCCTCCGATTTATTCTCCTCTGTTTTCTTCTCTTCTCATTCATTGTTCTCTTTCTCTTTCTTTTTCCCTCTTTATTTTTCTTCTTTTTCTTTGTAATTAACGCCGATATAAAATGGCAGGTAAAATTTAACTCTTATTACTATTTAATGACACAATGTTGTTGTTGTTATTACAAAATCGTTCTTGAAGTTAATTTTAATAATAATATAAACCGACAATTCTAACGATACCATTGACATTAGATCGCAATTATTTCGTTGCTATCTCCTAGGTTTTGAATTGGATTACGGTATACTTTGAGCGCCGTCCGATACACGCATACCGGACAAATTTTCCACGTTCGAATGAGTCGATCCGAAAGTTTGATTACAGGAAACCTTCCCCTGTCCGCAGACAATGTTACTAGTTAAATAGTTACATACTAGTTTACACCGAAGTACGAAAGTGACGATGGGTTCGTTACATTTCTCTGTGGGATAGGAACGACCAATTCTCTAGTGTAATTTTACATTCCGGACAGGAGTTGCGAATGATTTCGAAGTTGGCATTATCGAGTGACTCGATGAATTGAAACTAGGATCTATTTCTGAAAAAAAAAAAAAAGAAAAAAAAAATAACTTGGAAATATTCATCCCATTTTTCTCCCGTCATCCCCGCCCTCTCCTACCCATGGTCCCCTTTTTTCCAGTTTAATGTATCCAATGTATATCTGGAGGTTACATCGCAATCTAAAGTTCAACACCTCGTAACTTTTACAAACGAGAAAAAAATCAGTTGCTCGTCGCTGGCTGGTTCTGGTTCGTGCACAACGTAATAGCCAACGTAATTCCCAACTGGGAACGGAAAGTTGTTCGCAGAAGTAACGAGTTTGAGGTCCGATAGGAGATATGCATTATATGCGTACATATATATATATATATATATATATATATATATACGCATACGTATAACGAACGTACGAACTAATCTCATTTCAAGAGAAATTTTGGATACAACGACTGATAACGATCATTGTCACGTTGAACGTGTAGAAATGACGTCGTCGACTGTTATGATATATCAAAAACCATGAAAATCGAATTGATCCTGCCTATGTGAAAGGAAAAGAAAATAATAATAATAATAATAATAATAATAATAATAATAATAATAATAATAATAATAATAATAATAACCGATTAAACGTGTCACTATCTCAAGGAGTTTACAAGTAGATAAATTAATGTCACGGAAGCGTTATTTCGGTGGATTATTAAATCACGTCCGACCGGAAATCCTTCTTACAATTTCGTTCTTGGAATTGGTCTCGCAGGAAACTGTCCGCGCTAGCAAGTAAAATGTATTTTCGTTAGTCGCCGCTCGACGTATGTACGCGTCTCGGTTGTTTTTTGGGAGGTCACCGTGGCTTGTCGCAATAAATCCAGCGTTTCGTCAGTCGGGAGGTCAACGGTACCTTTGATCTAGATGAACCTACGTACGAGATATCTCTCGCGTCGACTAACTTTTCCAGTTTCTCGAATTCCTAGACTCCTCGCTCTTGCATTCCAGATCGTGCTCTTGATGTTCTACTATGGTACACGAGAATGAAGTTTAGTTCCGGAAAATGTAAATAGTAACGATTTCATATGTACAAAGGAAAAAGAAGAAGAAGAAAAGAGAAAGAAAGTAAGAAAAACAAAAAAGAAAAAACTATATCCAACGATGATTTCATATATTTCGGATCTAACGAAAGAAAAAAAAGAAAAAAAAAAAAAAAAAAGAAAAGAAAGAAAAGATATTGAACTCGTACGATACGGCAACTATATTGTTTCTTTTGCATGAGCAATTTCGGTAGCTCAGCTTTCATTAAAAGGGCCCTGGTTGGGCCCTAAGCTCCGCCCAATTTGGATCATCCCAGACTGGCTAAGGAATTCGTGCTACGGTCGTTCTTGACGGCTCGTTGTATTAGACTTCGGCGATAACTCGACTCGTAATCAGCGCTCGATCGGACCTCGTAAAAATATAATTTACCGAAGCAAGCGAGAGAGAGAGAGAGAGAGAGAGGGGGGGGGGAGAGGAGAGAATAAAAAGAAGGAAGAAAGGAGAGGGTGGAGATGCGCGAAGAAGAAGACGAAAAAAAAAAAGAGAGAAGAAGGGACAGGCGAAAGCTTTTATGGAGTTCGATGGGTGCAACGTAGAAGGAGTGGAAGATAAGGAATGGAGCCGAGAGTTGCACGCTGCGATGGATGCGCGGAATTTATTACGACAGTTTAAGAATATAGGTAATTATTTACGTTTATTGTTCGATCCTGATGTTTATGGTTTATGTAAATTATATTCTGTAATGGGCTGCCTAACAATGCACCATACTTTTCTCTCACACTCTTTCTTCCTCTCTTTCTTTCCCTTTCTCCCTTCTCTCTCTCTCTCTCTCTCTCTCTCTCTCTCAATCTCTTTGTCTCTTTCTTTCTTTATTCACATTTTAAATACTCGCTAAGCTGTGATCAAAATGAAGAGACACGTAACTACATCGATCAATGAATAACCAACAAAGCTGATATAAACTACTTGCCGTTCGTTCTTTTAACGCTCAATAAATTCGAATAGATGGTCTTAAATAAAAGAAAAGAAAAGAAAAGAAAACAAAAACGACGAAGAATTTTGAGTTACGAGCAGTGAAAGATAGGGATCTATCGAAAAATTCGATCCACGGTATTACGCGTTAAGGATTTCGAGGATAAAGGGATCAAAGATAAAGGGCGAATCGTGGCTGCCGTGTCGATGTCGGTAGGGTTGGCTTTTAACGTCGTCTTTGCAAATTGGAACATAAAATCATGGTTATAACGGGCGGCGCTGATTGTTCGTTAGCAGCTCGCTGCCTACGCAGCTTTGCGGCACCTGCAATTCTCTCTCTCTCTCTCTTTCTCTCTCTCTTTATCTCTCTCTCTCTCTCTCTCTGGACTTCGCGGAGAAGCAAGTACGAACATTGGCGATGCATATAAAGGGCCCGTTCCAATATTTCATCGAGCGGTATGCGGCAGAGAAACATTCGCGAACGCAGAGCTCGAAGAGAACCAATCGATTTCTCCGCTCGAGAGCGCATCCTTCGGTTCCACGAGTCTCTCTCTCTCTCTCTCTCCCTCTTCTCTCCTTCTCTCTTTTCTCTTTCTCCCTTTTTCCCTCTTCTATCTTCTTCCGTAATTTTGACTCGTTGCATTCCGATCGTTCGTTATCTTCTCTCTCTCTCTTACCTTAGCCGAGGCTAATAATAAATAGGCTGATCGGTAGCCTCTTGGTAAGATGGTGAACTTCGATTACGAGACTACTCTTATGTTTTCCGGCTTGCGGAGGAGATCTTAGGAGAGAGTCCAACCTTCCTCAACGTATACGGTTACGTTATATGTAGATTAGTTATAAATTCTAGATCGCCGATAATATTTTCGGTCGGAATCTATGGATTATTTGCATAGGTGGTGGTATATAGAAAAGATAAGGATGGTTTAACGGAACTTTCATTTCGTCTGACGTAAAACGACTCTCGTCATTGCGATTATCGATCGAATACGAGAAAAAGTTGGACGGGAAAGAGAGAGAGAGAGAGAGAGAGAGAGAGAGAGAGAGAGAGAGAGAGAGAGAGAGAGACTAGTAGACGTTGATCGCGCGAGCGACGTTGCGCTTCTGAGAGGCTCCTCCTCGGGTAATTACGCGAAATAGATTCGGTATCTCTCGATGTCTCTTGCTCCGAACAAGCTTGATCGTCCACGTTCGTTCGTTTCTCTTTCCTAACAAATGTCCATTACGCTCGTCGTCGTCGTTCTCGTCCTCGTCTTTCTCGTCGTTCACGTCGATTGCTCCTTGCGTACTGGTGACGTGCTCGGGGGCGTCCAGGACAGGAAGGAAAAGAAAGAGAATCGAGGGGTAGAGGGTTATGGACTTCAGTAAAGGGAAAGAGACAGAGAGAGAGAGAGAGAGAGAGAGAGAGAGAGAGAGAGAGAGAGAGAGAGAGGGAGAATGGGATGTACCTTTCCAAGGCACACAGGGCCCCCGCCGAGTTACTAATTGCAATCACGGTCAACAATCTACCGAAGCAAGAGGCCAAGTACTTGTATAAACGAATGAAACCTCAGTTGGAAAGTCCCTATACTTTGCCGACGAGAGAGAGAGAGAGAGAGAGAGAGAGAGAGAGAGAGATTTAAGCTTTGTTCACAAGAGCTTTCTCAAGTTAATCTTAATTATGCGATTCGATCGTATCCTAATAATATTTATTTTCGTTCTCGAAAATACAATTCTATACTGTCATATATATATATTGATATATATACCAATAGATTAGTAAAATATACTCGATATTATTATTAGATTCGATTAAATTCTATGTAGATTATGGTGTTAATTCGATCAAGAAATGCGATCAATCCCTTCGTTCGATCTAATTGATGGAAAATTTATGTAAGATAAGATTTATTTAAGAATAAGTATGCAGATCGATGAGAAGGAAAAGAGTTATCAAAGGACGATGGAAGCCCTATTCTCGGAGTTCTTCGTAGATGGCTTAGCTTATACACTTTGGGTGACGAACGTAAAACCGAAGGAACGAGCTCGCCACCAGATCGGCCGATAGTTCGTATGGGCTAATGGGAATTCGCGATGGTTACTAATTGGGTAGATCGTCGCTCGTCGATACTATTGCTCTTTCTTCGATGCCAACAAACAGAAGAGGAAGAAGAAGAAGTAGCAACGGGAATGGTAGGTAAGTCATGGAGAGCAAGAAGAAGAAGAAGAAGAGGAAGAAGAGGGAACCAATGGAATCTCTCTATCGGCAAAGCTGACATCGGCTTTTGTAAACGCGGCAATGCCCTTTGGAAAAACGTGCTGCTGTCGGAGGACGGCGGCCTCTTCTTTTGCGAGACTCCTTGAAAAGAACGCCCTTCGGGTTCCTTTGCTATTCCGCCAATTTGACCGACTACACGACGTTTCCTTTAAATTCCATTGGAATCTCTTCTCTCTCTCTCTCTCTCTCTCTCTATCTATCTATCTATCTATCTATCTATCTCTTATTTATCTCTATCTATCTCTCCATCATCTAACCATTTTTCTTTCTCTCCCGATACTTTCGAAATCTCTTCCTCCAGGAACTCTCGCAAATTTTAAAATATTAAACCTACTCATCGTAGAACTTTCCAACGTTTTCTCCCACGCGTATAACTTCCTTCGTTTCCACGACATTTATCCGTTTTCCATGTCTCGTTCGGGAGCTCATGAATCTTCCCCGTCTAGTTTCTAGTCTCGTGTCTTTCGTCGGATAAAATAAATTCCGGATACGCTACGTGTTCGTGCATCCATACGTGTACGCATATATACGTGTGTGTACTTCTTTTTTATTTTCTCTCTTTTTAAGGTACAACGAAGGACAACGACGAACGAGGAGGGTTGGGTGGTGTGGGGTGGTGTAAGGTGGAGGGAGGTGGGGGGGGGGGGGTCGGGTGGCGAGGCAAATCTTTTTCTCTAACGCTCGTGAAGGTATAAGATTATACCGTAAAGGCGTCGAGCGATAACGCCTCTCCGATACCAATCTAGCATGATGCATGGTGTCGCCCATAAGAATTATGCTGCCTCCAAGTATTTATTTCCAACGCGTATGTACGCGCCGGTACAGAGAAGGAGGAACGTCGTGTCCTCTTGCGAACTGAAAATCTCTAGTAGTAACTTCTTTCCATGACGGTTATCCTTTCGAACAAAAAGAAAATAAAAAACGAGATAAAGAGAAAAAAGTATCGTACATATTTTTTTTTTTTTTATTTTTATTTAGGATCGATCGAAAATTTCAAACGAATCGGATGAGGGGGACGTAGTACGATTGTCGCGATCTTCGCGTTATTCCTTTGGTACGTACGGTTTAAAGTAAAATGGATTCGTAACTGGTGGCCAATAGGAAGGAACTTTAGGAAGGATTATCGATTAAGAACGTACGTATCGAAAGGATCGGTCAAGTCCTCCCGGCGTGTTAGCCAGAACGTCCTTGCGGGTCTTGGCGAACGGCCTCGAGAGACCTCTCCCTTATTTCCGGAGTGTACGACGTGGCGATGTGTGCCAGACACTCTCGCACGCCTAGGAATTCCTGACCCTGCCCACCTTGACTGCTGCCGTTGCCGTTGCCGCTGTTGTTGCTGTTGACTGCTGACTGCTTGACTACTACTACCCACAACAACGTACACCGCCGGGCGGTGCCCGGTGCCTGGAAGCGTGAACCGCGCTTGTGCACAAGATAATCGCGGGCGTGAGCACGCGTCTGCATCGGGTATCGCTGTCCCTCTCGCTCCTAAACCCACAGCTTTCTCTTTCCTCGTCACACTGGCATCCCTTTGTTGCACCTACCACGGCCCGTCTATTTATAGTTTGTCCACGGTAAGCTTTGTCGACGCTCTCTAATCAACTCCGCTTCGATGCAAACGAATATAATTTTTTTGTTTATTTGTTTATATTGTCTAAGGAACTTTAACAACAACGAAAGAAAAAGAAACGCGTTAAGTCTAAACTATCGACAGATAATCTGGGAATACATGTTATAAAGAAAAAAAAAACGTACTATACAATCAATTGATATATATATATATATATATATTATATGTTCTATTTAATCCTCCATTGTACGAAGAAAAGAAAAGCCGTAGAAAATATTTCCGGAAGCTTCGTTAAGCTTTTTAAATCTCTTTGGTTGTTCGATTTAACAACGTCAAATCGGTCGTTCGCTTTATCAGGAAGCGATTGTCGCATGGCACGACCAAAAACACGTGGGTCGACTAACGTCGTAGGAGCGATCGCCGAGGATAGACTTTCACTGACATTCTCCTCGGATATCTCACTCCCACATATTTTCCTATGCACGGTGATTAGCGACGAATTACGACGGCCCGTTCTCATCGTTTGTATTTATCCGTCACGCATGAAATCTTACGTGGGCATCGTGAATAAAACGATAATCAAAATTTTATATACTTTAATGATCAGCTCGGAGTCGTGTCGAAATCTCGAAAAAGTTGATGAAATTATTAATACGACGGATTAAAGCGTTAACGTTTAAATAATACTTTCCAATTATTAAAGGATATACATATAATAATTTCGTCTACGTCCGAAGTTACGATTTCTCATTATCCAATTATTATGCGAGTAACGAGTCTCCTCGTATAAAGCGTTAGCTTACGTGCGCCGCGCATTATAGCGTGATGAACTATACGAATTAATTAAACGTCGCGAGGAGAAACGTAATGAAGAGAAAGAAAATTCGGAGAGTTCGAGTGTCCGTAAATAAAAAAAAAAAAGAAAAGCGACAGAAAGAAAACAAAAAAAGAAAGATGGAATAGTTAAAGAAAAAGATAAGAGAGAAACGAGATAAAATATTCATCGTCGGTGAAAATAACGATATTGATCTGACGCATAGCAGTACAGCAACGGCACGATCATGGTTGCGATTTTATGTTAGCAGCAGGTTCATAGATTATGTGACGGCTGACCGCATAGCGGAGTATAACGATTGTGTTTCTCGGACTGTTGTCTCCGATGTAATTCAATGCCGGTGTGCGGTGCGTTAATGGCGGCCGTGCGTTTAACCGAAGCGCTCCTATTCTCGGCTCCTCGCGGGAGTAAATTTCATAAATTTATACCTATCCCCAATGCACACGGGCGCGTGTAACTCTCGCTTCGGACTCTGACGTATTTCGTTTTCGCATTCTTCTCGTATACGATTAGAAGTTTTTACGAATCGAACGCGCGTTTCGTGCGCGAACGAGCCCAACCTTCCGTTCGTTCCGTCCAGTTTTTGCTCGCTCTCGCAAGTGCTAGCAAGCGAGCGAGCGAGCAAGCAAGCATACAAGCCAGTAAGTCAGCCAGTCCGTTTGACTTCCACGTTCTATTCGCTGTCCCTAAGCTTCACTGAAAACGAGAACGAGCCACGTTCTCGCTTAGATTTTATAATGCTGTACGACGCGAGGCAAATTAAAGAAATCGCTTACACACAAGCTTTCTTTGCTTCTTTTCCCTTTCTTTTTTTTTTTTTTTTTATTTAAGGACGTCTTTTAGGAAAGTACGGAAGAATCGAGTTAAGGGGATATGAGAAAGAAGTAGATAAAGAGAGAAAGAGAATGAAAGAGAGTGAGAGAGAGAGAGTGAGAGAGAGAGAATTTCGATCATAGAATTCCATTCGTCGAGGGATCGACGAGACCGAATCAATCTACAAGTATAATAACACCATCGAAGTTACGTTCCGAAGTGATTCATACTAATTAATCGAACGGGATCGGTCTGTCGAAGAATGAATCGGCGGATGCTACTTGGAGCGCATCCAAGGTGGATCCTGAGAGGAACTCGGGTCACGTACGTTCGGGGGAGTATTTATAGAAACGGTCGTGGTATCGATTAGAAATCGATCTATCAGAATTAGAATTGACTTTCACCGCTATTGTTGATCTCTTATCAATTGTAGAACGATGATGACCTCTCTCCCGGCCGATCGTTTTTAACTGTCAATAAAACGAATGATGACTTATAAATTCTATCTCTTAGCGTTATCGATCCGAAGTGATATTTTTCAATGCGATAGATTAATCCCCGTATGTCTATTCCGATCGGTACGTTTCCTTGGCTAACTCTAGAGGTAGGTTTATTCATGGAGATGCATTTCAATTCCTTGCGTGCGTTTATTTCAACTACTAGCCAGTGTGCAGGTGGTAGTCAAAGTAGTCAGAGTAGCCGACAAGGGTTAGTATGGAGAGAAGAGATACGAAATGAGAGAAACGAAGGGACGGAAAGAGTGAGAGGGAAAGGATGAAGAGAGAAAGAGAGAGAAAGAGAGAGAGAGAGAGAGAGAGAAGATCGTCGAACAAGCAGTCTTGGCAGGAAACGGCATCGTACGCATAAGTCTCAGCTTTACGAGGTTTCCACGTAGGCGAGTGGCGTTTAGCGATATTCATTACTCCGCTCATTACTATCGGTGCACGACCCCTCCCACTCTCGTTACTTACGCTTCTACTTTAGACTTGGTATTACGCGTTTCAGAGCGAATCGACCGTATTTTACAAGTAAGTTTCTCTCTTTCTTACGAACCCGAAGCAAACGCGTTTACTATCCGCAATCGCTGTTAAAACTCCATCATGCCTCCCTCTTACTCCTTATACGCTAAGTTACCTCTACACATTCTCGTCCGTAATTGTATTGTAAATATGTACGATTCGTTACGTTTCAGTCTGGATTTTTCATTTCGCCAGAAATGGGATAGACGTTCGATAATTATTTAAACGGGATTAGGAAAATATACGAGAATTGAGTTCTTTCTCTCTCTCTCTCTTTTTTTCCTTCTTTTCTTTCATCATTAAATATCTCATTAACGTCGTCTTAAATTATTCTACGATGTAATTGAAAAGGAAGAGAATACGTGGATGGAAATGAAATAGTCGAGAGCCATTTGCGATTCGGAACGTTCTAAATCGTGTTTTGAGGATGGTTATAGAAACGTGCCAACGAGCGAGTTCTCAATTTATGGAACCGCACGTGGAATATGTCCGAAAAGAAGTTTATCGAAGTAGTGTACGAGGTGGGAGGGAAGCGACAAGGAGGGGCCTTGCCATCGAAAAAAGGAGTCACGAGCGTTGGGAAGATCGATCGACGATCCTTTCGACGATCCGCCCTCCGTGTCCCTCCATGATGAGGCTCAGGCCAGTTTGGTTCCAGCGTGCCCTCGCAATTAGCGAGTTACGACGTACGACGGCCGTTAATTAAATCGAAAGCGATAGCAGTAGGTGCGTCTTATTACTCGCGCCTACCGTATCACCTTGGTACGGTATCATTTACCTTTGTCACGATAAAATTACGTTTCACCTGTATTCATCTGGTTCCGTACACGAACGATCCATTAAAATGCAAGTTTCCCTATCGTTAGAACGATATCTTACAAGTTCTGATATTCTTAATAATTAACTACGATATTTTTAATTGCCCGTGTCGGTTATAACAAGAACAACAACAACAACAACAACAACAAAAAAAGAAAAAGGAAACGAAAGAGAACAAAAAATAAAAAAGGAAATATTCGAATGATCGCTACCAAAATATTTATCGTGCCTTATTTATTCCACAAGCCAGTGTCCTACGCCCATGAACGTATTCCTTCTAGTCGCGCCACTGTGATGCACCTCGGTGCACACTACCAAACGAGTTATAACTTGTGGATAATACGCATGAGGAATAGCACCTAACCGGCCTTCGAGGTCTCGCAAGCTCGTCGTCGTCGTCGTCGTAGTCGTCGTAGTCGTAGTCGTAGTCATAGTCGTCGTCGTACTATCCTTGCGTTATACGAGCGCCGCGATTACATGCTCTCTCTCTCCCCCTTCCCTTCATTTTCTACTATAGATACATGTTACCGCGCTTTTGCACTATGGAACGAAGGTACAGTATGTAAGGCAGCTAGCACGCGTATACGTGGGTACCTATATACTTCGGCGATATTTATTGGATACCGGTACACTGGGTGGTGGTACCCTTCGCGTGCTCCTCTAACGTACGGTACTGCCGATCGATCTCAACCGAGCGAGAAGATAGCGATCTCGGGTGCTTTTTTGTATCACCGTTCCTCCGGAAACTCGGCTAGCCTCAAGCTGATGGTTATTACTTACCACTGGACGCATACTCGCTCGCCTCATGTACCTTAGAAACTTATGAGATCCCGTAAGTTAGATTCTCCATTAACCGACGAAAGAGAAGAGAACCGATCAGTTCCTTAGTTCCGACTACGAGGGAACATACATAGAGGAATACACTTGTACTTCCGAGTAACATAACTCGTCGTACTTGCACTTACCAACTACACATACCCATCGTAGGACTTTGTCGACGTATATTTTAACGGAATTCGTTACTCGTACGTTAAATAATTCCGTTTTAACGTTACCACCCTTAATACTATCGTTGACGATCGTAAAGCTTGATTTTAGGCGAGCTTAATACGACGTTAGGAGAATTGTCAGGGAAGGGAATGGAGGAGACATGAGTGAAAAGAGAGGAATCGAGGAATCTTATTGTTAGGAAAGGAATTTCAAGTTCTTTCTGTTTGCGAGGTTCGGCGAATGTCTCGTGCGGGCCTACTGTTCTGTCGTTTGCCAAGCCGGCAACGCCCGTTTTGCATTACGACGCGGTGGATGCTGGGATGGGCCCATAGGGCCCATTTCTCTCTCTCTCTCTCTCTCTCTCTCTCTCTTGTTATTCTTCTTCTTCTTCTTCTTCTTCTTCTTCTTCTTCCTTTCTCTCGCGGCTCGAGAATCCTCTGTCTTCGCACGAGAGAAATGGCGACGTGGCCCTACATGGCAACGAGTCGTTAACGCGGTGTCGACGCTTTTCTCCTCCTGACAGTTTCTCGGCATTGTTGGCGCCTACCTGCCTAGATTCCAAAGATACTCCACCTATCAGGAGCCTCACCCTCGCCTTACACCCTAATAAGGTTGTCTTATTCGATTCACCGAAAACGAACGTTCTAACGAATAAAACAAACGTAATCGTAATATACGAGCCAAGAATTTCCCTAATGATGTCGTCACGTTAAATCATCAAAAATAATCAACGAAGAACGATAATTCGTTCGTTCATTCGTTCTTCTTTCTTTCTTACTTTAGTTTTGCAATCTCTATAATAAAAAAAAAAAAAAAAAAAAAAAAACACGTTCGGTTATATATATTAAAATATATGTATCCATAGAATTAATTATATCGTAGGAGTTCGCAAAGTGGGACAATATCCGCGTGTGTGTTCCAATTTGGCGTTCACCGGAGCGTGGTACGCGGGAAGTTTACGAGTACGTCTTGGTGCGTTGATTTTAATTTCAATGGGTTCCACAGCGTATCAGGTATAGCATGCTTGAGCTGCGACCGAATACGCGGCTCATCCATATTAACCCGAACGAAACATCTCTTCCGGGTGTGCTTCGTCCAATGACGTCGGTGGACCACCTTTTCGTTGATCGAGCCGATCATCCTGTTACGGGACATCTCTGGAGATACTCTTGTTCTCCTTGTATTTTCTTTATCTTGTTTTTTTTTTAACTCTCTC
Source organism: Dolichovespula saxonica (assembly GCA_911387935.1). Lineage (NCBI taxonomy): Eukaryota > Metazoa > Arthropoda > Insecta > Hymenoptera > Vespidae > Dolichovespula > Dolichovespula saxonica. Next base: position 5,665,561 of record OU426996.1, on the reverse strand, counting down.
TCTCTCTCTCTCTCTCTCTCTCTCTCTTTCTCTCTTGTACCTTATTAAAACATTATAATTTTTGTTGTTCATATTGCTTAACGTATGTTAATAATTTCACTGCGAATATAGGACACGTTGATATTACATATTAACATTATCTCTTCGATTATAATCTCTCTCTCTCTCTCTCTCCCTCTCTCTTTCTCTCGCTCTCTCTCTCTCTCTCTCTCTCTCTATCTATATATATATATATATAAATCTTCTTATTTTACTCGTTTCTTTTTTCTATCTTATACTTCGCAAGTTACTGTCAGGATATCGTGTACATGAACGACGAATCGTCCTACCTTTAAATGGAACTATACCCATATGTTTTGAGTTTCCGAAGGAGGGATAACTTGGCAATCGGCTACGTTAGATCGAGGTACGTTGAGTCCGATCGGCGAAACGTGAGAAACGAGCTTCGGTAAAGAATTCAAGGGCAAAAGATAAAGAGAAAGAGAAAGAGCGGAGACTCCTCCTTAGCGGCAATACTCGCTGAATTAGCCGGAATCAGCATTGAATGGGCGCGACTTCTCGAGTGCGAAGAGAGTCTCTCGAAGGAAGAAGTCAGCCGGCGACAAGGTTCCAGTATCGTTGAGCCTCCACTGGGAGGCTGCTGTCCAGGCACACGTACGAGAATCGAAGCTGCCGCGAGCGAGGTGCATGTCCCATGCTTCGCTTTGAAATAATAATGTGCCTTCGAGCTCGACCACCGGCGTCCATTGAAAGAGCTTACCGCTCGAAACGTCGACGACGTGGAAGCCTCCTCGTGTTTATATTCTTCCTTCTGCATGACCGAGACACGTTTGCTTATTTAAATCAGCGAATAAGTCACACTTGAATCGATCGTATTGGTCGATCTCTCTCTCTCTTTCTCTCTCTCTCTCTCTCTCTCTCTCTCTCTCACGCGAAATTTTCTTTCTCTATATCTCGTTCTTCATCGAGCAGCATAGTGTCTCGATCGGACATGTACTTCGCTTATATATATATATATATATATATATATATATATATATATATATATATATAAAAAAGAAAACAGATAGAAAAAGCAAATAGTAACGACGAACATGTAATTTATGTACGTAATACCACATTAACAAAGTCAATTAAAAAGTTTCCGAGATAAAATGTTAAATTATTGGAAATTGATATAGATAAAAGTTTCTTTTCTATTTTTTTCTCTCTCCTTCCTCCTCTTCCTTCTCCTTCGCTTCTTCTTTCTTTAAACATAGAGAGAGACCTTTCAAACACGAAGGCGGCGATATCCTATATAGAAAAGATCGAAGGAAGTGCGTTGAATTATGGCCGATGTTTCGTAAGTTGATTTAACGAGGCAGAAACACGTCGACGTCGTAGTTTCTATTAATTCCATCGAGGTACGCCACGGATATGCAATTAATATAATCGCTCTCGGTGTACTTTGGCGTTGGGAGAAGAGAATCGATCGTCGATTTACGAGCGTTTCGCCGACGTATTGGATTTCGATGCGCCATGGAATCTCGCGTAACTCTTCTCTCTCTCTCTCACTCTCTCTCTCTGTCTCTCTCTCTCTCTCTCTCTTTCTTTTGGACAAACTTACGACTACCATCATCGAGCACTCGCCGATCTTTAAAGCCTTTAATAAAAGGCTTTGGCAAATAACGAGTTCCATCGAAGTAAACGCGTCTACTACTTACGAGCCTTCGAAATGGCCAAGTTCTTTCGATCATTCTCTTCTTCTTCCTTAACGGCAAAATTATGTCGGCCTAAGTACGACATAGCCCTCTCTATTCGAAAATC